>CM037855.1:182556310-182922767 GCA_021234595.1 Delia radicum | reverse complement strand
TTTCGCACAACGCATTATAGAGAAAATTCGTTTTTTAGTCGAACGATTCGTATGTGGAACAAACTTCCCGCAGAAGTCTTCGCTGTTATATACAATTTAGAAAAATTTAAATCAAATATCCACAAACACAACTACTCTTCCTCCCTTTCATACCCTATTTTCCTCATCAATACAATGCACTGCATCAGTAGGGGGCATCCCTGAGTATTGGTTAAAAATTAAAAAAAAAAAATAAAAATTCTAGCACGCGTCTTTCGCATTCCGCCAAAACGTGTGTGATATGGTCTCATCAAAGGATGCACATTTCGGTCCGCTTTTGTCATCTTTCGATTTATGTAAATATCGTTATTCGTCAAAGGTTCTTAAAAACTTCGACTCCACAAGTCCCGAATGTCACATCCATATAAATATTACCTGTGTCGACGCAGTTCCAGCACCTTACATTATGTTGAATCACACAAACTTCAATACTGTCATCCTGTCTCGTCATGTTTTTTTCCTCTTGCCGAAGTCTAGAAACATTTGAAATCTCACATGCAACAACTCATGTCTTCTCATGTAAATCCTTAAATTACGTAAAAAAATCTCGTATAAATCACGATCCAAAATCTGAGTCTTTAGTTTGTCCGCCGTAGTCGTAATTACGTTCAAGTATTCGTCAATGTTCTCGTTAGTATTTTTTGTCAAAGTATGTCAGCCAGTACGTCATAATCATTGAAATCCTGTTTGTATTTGTCCCGCAAAGCTGCCGTCAGAGCAAACCAGCTTATGTCGTAATTAAGTCGATGGTAGCTCCAATACCAGCCAAAAGCCTTTCCTTCGAGCAAGCTCAGGGAACTCTGTTTTGTAAATATTTGTAGTTATTTGAGTACTAATACTATCGTTGTCATTTATTCGAGATTTTATTTTGTTCGAATAAACGATGTGAAACAATTTTTGAACGAACGATTAACTTTTAAAAATATTGATAAATCGAACGAATAAAAAACTAATTTTAAAAAATACCTAAATAATAGAGTATTTTACCGCATAATTCTAAATTTTATTAATTTTTGCATCAATTTGAATACTACAACCATACAAATTGTCAAATGTAACCATCTTAGACTGGTAACGCCAAAACATTTCTTAATCTTACGCCATTATCTCGTGATAAAAAAAAATACAGTTTTGATAATCGTTTAAAACTTAAATATATATATCGGCAATAGTTTTAGCATATCGAGCTGTTGAGAGTTTATTTTAGTTTACCGCTCGAATTTACATAATAGAATTCATAGCTTAAGTGCTAACGTGGTATCGTTGTAAAATAGCTGTATTTTTGATAGTTTGTATAGCTTTAACTTCAAAAATCATACTATATTTTCAAGAGAGAGCACTTTATCTGTTAATTACTGCCATATTGTTTGCTTGAAAGTCAAACCAATATCTTTAGCCCATCATAGAGGCCATATCTTGGAAAACGATAAATTCAGTCATTTCTTTATTTGTATTTTGTCCATTACCATCAATTTTTTATACAAATTTTTCCCAAAATTTGTAAATTTTGGAAAGTTTTATTAAAATAAGTATTTTATTTTAATTATTCGTTATGTTCGCATTAATCGTCAAAATTTTACTCGAATTATTCGTATTCCAAAACCATGTTTTATAAATTGTTTGCTTGAATTTTTTTTTCGTTTGTTCGATTAATCGAACTCATTTTTTATCGAAGTGACAACCCTAATTATACAATATCTTTATTTTTAAGGGAACAATCAGTAATTTGTCAAAGAAATTTCCGTTTTGAATAGAATTTGTAGTTCATTAAAAAAAAAAAAAAACACATCAAATTACTGTACTATTAATGTAAATTACATTAATTTTATCGTTTTTTTTTGGTTTATTTAAAAAATTAAACAAATAAACGTTAGTAAATTTTTACTACATTTGTGGGTCATTTCTACTAAAGTTTTGGTTAATTTTATCTAGACTAAAAACAAATGACAATATTAGTTGAATTAATGTAATGTACGTCATACTTTTTTCAAGTGAAATTTCATTTGTTTTTAACTTCATTTGCAAGTTGGTCTTTACCTACATAATATTCTAAATGCATTTTTCCCAAAAGGTCGAAGTCTCCGTTCAAATGGTTTAGTCGTAAGAATGTTCACCCTTTAAACGAACTCGTCTACAGAACATTTGGTGATCATATCAGAAAATTTGAAATGCCCACCTTTTCCCTATGAGGAATTGGGCAGAGGTGACGTGATCAATACTTGCTCCCTATTAAACAGGTACATCCACATTATACGCCATGTGATTATTATTGGGACAAGAGATATTCATATTTTGAACCAACGATCAAAGTTCACCTAATACCATGGGTTGTTAACTTATCTTAGAAGTAGACAAAGCTAAAAACGATCGTTTTTTAGTCAATAATTAGTTTTGATCGCCGGTGTTTTTAAGTTAAATGATAAATATCAAAATTCCATATGGACCAGTTATTTTGAAAGGACTCATATCCTTTTAGCGCAATTCTTGTATTGTAAGTTATTTTGAACAACATGGGCATCCTTCCCATAAGAGTATTTTTTGGGTATAAGCGTTGATCTCTAAATTTCAAATCTGTTCTTCGAATTTTTCAACAACTTACAACTTTGGCGATTTTCTCAATTTCGCTACTTTTTTTAAAAAAACTTTTTTAATCAAGTTTTTTCATTTACAGTTTGTGTTTGTGTTTATGTGTACGAATCATGTAAAAATTCCGCTTATTTTCCAATTTTTCTGAAAGTTTACAATAAAACTAAAAAATAGTGTGTTTATGTAAGATTTAATTTCGTGCATTTATGGAATCACTCATGAGTGTGAATAAAATCAGAATTGACTCACATGCACCTGAGTGAGATTTAAAAAAAAGCTTGTGAGTAATTGTGCGAAAATTTACTCAATTCCCCATCTATTATCTGATCTACTATAGGTATCATCGATGAGTCTTTGTGGGAAAATTTTCCAAAAGCAACCGGTTTTTTGAAGAAATTTTTAGAAAATATTTTTTAAAGAGATCCCACTTTCTTGTCTGTTTGAATTTGTCAAACGGGTCAGTCGCCAGCCGGTTCAAGCCGATATGAATGGGATAACAGCGATCTTTTCCACTTATTTAATTTGACAAAAACAAGATCATATACTTTAATCCTCTAAATCATGGAGAATTGGAGATACATTAAATTGGCCTCCTGCTTAAGGTCAAAGGTCACATTTTAGAAATTTAACAGATAACAGATATTTCTGGGCGGATAATTATGAAACTACTCTAAATTGCTTTGCAAGGTTTCTAAATAAAATTCTTCATTTAATTCCGGAACATTAAACCTTAGGTGCTGTTGGAGTATATGTGACCCCATAATAAAAAAATCTATTTAACCCCAACACCATTTAAGTGTTTAAAAAAATAAATGTTTTGGAATTAAATCACGAATACCTATTATTATTAGACCTAACAAAATACTATCAAGTAAAATCATCAATATCCGTGCAGAAATATGTATTTTATTATGTTAAACAAATTTAAGAATCTCCTAAAATTTGGCTTTGACCTGAACCATTTTCCCAGATTTAGAGGATTGAAGTATGTATATAATCTTGTTTTTTTTTTTCAAATTACAGCCAAAAACTTACGGTATTTAAAAAAAGAATAAAATTGCCTAAAAACCAAATAAGTGATAAAAATCGTCGTTTTCTCGAAATCCGCTGAAATAAAATCGCTCCACTAGCTAAAATAAGAAATTAATTCCTACAATTTTGACAGGTTATTATATCTGTTCAATCTTTGATTTTCTGAAATTTCTTTAACAAAAATTTTAATACTTTTAAATTGGAGATTTGAAAACAGTGTTTTAAAATTACCTTTTTAGCAATAGTTTTAAAACGAGTAAGCAAAACACAAGATCAAGAGCACTTCATATCTGAGTTTCCTGGTATTTATAGAATACAATAATCTTTTTGTAGTAGATAATTTAATAAAGTTTGAATTTTGGGCTTGACTTTCTTTATTAAGTGGTCTGCAACGCATCAGTTGCCTGGGGAAATTATTATAACTTGGCTGTTTTTTAATTTTTTTTTTGCTTTATTACAAATACAATTCACTCCAAATCACGATGCTTTAATGTTTTTAATTCAAATTCCTACTCTAAAATATCAAAATTTTTGAGAAAATATACAAAAAGTCATATTTTCCCCTTGTAATCCGTTTTTCCATCTTCAAGCTAATGCGCCACGTCTTCCCGATATCCGATTATCCTAATTTTTGTCAGAACCTAATTTTACACCAAAATATTTCCAGTGGTATAGCCCTGTCAATAACACAAAAATTTTGTTCCTCCATACCCAAATGTTGAAAAGGCATAATTCTTTAATTCATTTTTCTAAATTGAATTAAATTTTTCTCAGATTTCATTCCGAAAAAGCATTCTCATGGAATGAATTCTTACTTTAATTCTCAAAAGCTTTTAAATAATATGAATTATGCACTGTTATAACATTTTACTTTAAGTGCTATTGGAACACCGCTGGAACTCGAACCCCGCCACCTTCAGGTTTGCACATACTCTGAGTTCCCTATAAATGACATATATAAGGTGGCGCCAAAAGTAATCCTCCTATCAGAAAATGCTATACATAATAAATACATAATAAAAAAAAAACATCGGAAGGTTTATTTTTGCGCCACCTTATATTTGGTCCAGTTCGTTCTTCTAGAACTCCTTAATACTTTGTCATCCGGTAATTTCAGGTAGTTTATTTTAAAAAGATTTTAATTTCATCCGTTCCATTTTTATTTCTTTAAACCTTTGACGACGCATGGTTGATATATGTTCCATTTGTATTTTTTTTACCATTTTAGGAAAGCCTGCAGAACGATTTTAACAAAACTTGTTGTGATCGACACTAAAGAGATGTAGCTTTTTAGCGATACCTATAAATTGTAACCCGATAGTTTTTGTTTTTAGTTTTTCTAATGTTAAAAGTTTTAAGTTTATACTAAATGGGTAATTTTTTTATATTAAGCACAATTTGGCACAAAATAAAAATTAAAATTTTGTCAAAATCTTAACCCATTCAGAAGCGATAGTCCCATTAATGTTTTTGCTTTAGTTCTATATTTCTGCGACAGGGGGAGCAGTAAAGTGCCAAAAGCAGAACAAAAAAATAATTTTTAATCATAGCCCTAAGTCTCCACGAAGTTTCGTAAAAAAGGCTTCAGTGGATTAAAGGGGTCAATGTCAAAGGGTTAATATTAAATTGTCATTATTCTCCACTAATAATTTAAAAATTAGTTTCTATTTACAAACTTATGTATGCATGTGTGTGCATGCTTTGTTGTTATTATTCATTTTCGTTTCCTTATATCGTTGACAGAATTTCAAATCACAAAATTTTAGTGTTTGGTGGCATCGATCCTTATTGTTTGCACTGCCAGCATGTGCAACAGTATCATCAACAGAAACAACAACAACTGCAACAATATCAACATCGGAAACGTGTACTTTCGATAGATACCATCATGAATACTCGTAGCAGTCATCATCATCATCATCCTCATCATCATAGTCAAACTCATACCAACGCTCTTGCCAATAATAAATTTGAAAATTTTGGCGACCATGTGCTCTTGTTCGATATTCATGGTGAAATGGAATGGCGGCATTTGTCCCATTTACCCTTTGGTTCACGTCATCATCATGCAGTTTGTCGTATGCAATGGACTAATTTATATTATTGGTGGCACGAGAACAGCATCGGGTTGTACAAAAAAATCGGTTTGTATTTTTTATTATTTTTATTTTATTTTCTTTGCACAAAATAGGTTTTTAAATTCGTTTCCGTACTTAAGATAACAGAGTGAAAAGTATATGTTCATACAAATAAGTAAAGATTGTCCAAGTTAAAATTGATAATAACATTTTGGTCCAAAAATAAAAACTTTTTAACAAACTATACTTTTATTGATTACACGTCTTGACATCAAAAACATTAATAAGGTTCTGATCATCAATTGTATATATTTCGGGCATGCTGATTTCAATGGCGTACTTTATTTTTTGATCTATGGTATATTTACAAAAGTTTTCGTAATAACAACCTTAGTTTTGGTACACATTTGTCACAAAACTAGAGATTTTGTTAGATAAACTTTTTGGGTTCTGATGAGATCTTTAGTCAGATCGAAATACTAGTATC
Organism: Delia radicum; assembly: GCA_021234595.1. Classification (NCBI taxonomy): domain Eukaryota; kingdom Metazoa; phylum Arthropoda; class Insecta; order Diptera; family Anthomyiidae; genus Delia; species Delia radicum. Next base: position 182,916,545 of record CM037855.1, on the reverse strand, counting down.
AGCCTAGCTAATATGTTTGATTTGCTTTATTTTTGTAAATATACGGAGGTTGAAAGCTCGTTATAAATTGAAAATAATAAACATTTTTGTCTGATTGTTGGCACATATACTTTCACAATGTACTAAAAGTTTGTCTTTGGTTCATCTCGGAAACCTATGCTATGCACAGGCACGTAGCTAGGAATTTATTTCGGGGGGGGGGGGGGTTGCTTTTTTCGATTTTTTATTTTGATTACGTATTTTTTTTTTTTGTATCCCGCGGAAACTTGTAAAAATATGTGCTCACTGATGTTACAACTTCTTTTTGCTAAATTTTTGCCTATCAGCACGTAACGATCAATAATGTATTAATAATAGAAATCGTTTTTTCAGGCCATTTTGAAACAAAACCTCCCGCTTATGTGGGAGTGCATTTCCTTCAAATTAATTTTTTCTCCAGTTTTTAACATAAAGTTGTAATAGTTGACCAATAATGCTGCACATCATATTTTGAATAACATTTTACTTATTGTGTTCGTTATTTTGCGAATTTTGATATCTACATATATCGCGAACCAACGTTTTAATCTGTTTCATCAAGCTAAATATTATTTTTTAGTTTAATTAAACAAAAAGAGGATTATGCGGAAACCTTTCCATTTGGACATTTTATTTTATTCAAGAAATTCTCTTGAAATTACCTAAAAAAAAATTGTTGGAGGAAAAAAACTTTAAAAAGGAAGATATAATGAAATGAAGATTTTATGGAATTTAGTAACTTACAACATTGAATAAAAACACGGAAAAACGTTGAAAACTTAATTTGACTTTTAACATTGAAAAAAATCTAAAACTAAATTAAAAACTCCTTATGTAACAAATGAACCAAGTTCTTTTTTAGGGTTCGTACATCTTTTGTGTATAAGGAGTAGAAATTTGAGATCCAAAAGAAATCAATTCAAACGACAAACATTGGAGTACAACATTGGGGGCAATGTCTAGGTATATATAACATCATTATTAGTTATTCCCGGTTGAATACACTGGCAGACAAAAACTTATAAGTGTATATAAAAAAATGTATTATTTTATGCAAACGTTTTAACTCGGGAAATTAAAGATTTATAACCGTCCAAAAAACTACGTATATACGAGTATTATTCGTGAACTCAAAAGTTTCAGATTTGGCAGACAAATTAGAAGGCAAATATCCTATATAAATTCCCTGACACTTAAAAGTAAGCCTTTCCAATGGGTTCCCTTTGAACTTAATAAAATTTGGATAGGTAATAAAGGAGCCAAAAAATATGATAAACGTATTTTTCAGCGTCCCCAATCCCATGTTTAGGGGTTTAAAAGTGGCGGTGATATTTCACACATCTGAAAACAAACAGCGTTAAAATACTCGAGAAAACACACATTTTAAAAGCCATTTTGACACTATGTGGTGAACCCAGGCTGCCACTTATTTGAATTATTTAAATATTGTTGAACAAATTATTTACTACTTTTTCTCCTTTCTCATATATTCGACTTTTTTAAGATCGGAAGGAGTCCATAGGGGCACTACTCCATGCCTTGTATTAATAAAAACGTAAATTTTCCAAGGAAGCGTTTAAGCTTACTAGTGTGATTGTAGTATGAAAGAAATAATGATACAAAAAATATACAATTGGAAAATTTAAAAATATACCTGACCAGGTCTTATTTAAACTAAATTATGATTTCCAATTCACTTTGATTTATATTTTGGACGATTTCCGATGCCTTTCAAGCGTTTTTGTGTGTTTACCCTTCATTTTAATTTTTTTCGTTAATAATTACAATTTTCTTTAATCAATATTTTAAATAAAAACGCTTTAAAATTTCTATAAAGACAACATCGTTATAACAGAAAGCCTAGTTTAGCTACTTAATTTTAAAATGTCGCATTTCAAGTAGCGCCGATCGGAATTTGTGCACATTTAGTCTAAAAAAAATTGTGAAAATTTTATTCAAATTGCACCACCTTAACACATGATGCATATCGATCAAAGTTAGAGGCTTAAATTTATTTCGAAAAAAATGGTCTCTGTGTGCTGAACACGAGTCGCTTTAATGGATTTTAAGATATCGTAATATAAAAAAAAAATACTCGAAAATATGTTACCAGATGCGTGCGTAGAAAACCAAATTAAAATAAAAGATTGCACTGTGAGTAAAGTATTAACTTTTTAAAATACACTCTATGGCACATTTAAACTTAAGTTTGGGTTCTACTGGTATCTTCGTAGTGGTATCTCCGTTTTAAAAGATTATGTCAAAATACACAGAAAAAAGTATTGCCAAAAAAAATTTAATTAAACTCCTGTTCGATTTCAAACTCACTTTCAATTAATAATATGTATTAACTGCTTAATTGAAAATGAATTTGGTTTAACAAAATTTACAGTTTTTAGAGATTTAATTTTTTCGAATTTTGACGTTTTTTTTTTGCAATTTTGAGGATTGCGTTTTTAAATTTTGGCAATTTTTTTTTTCCATTTGGCTGTTTTTTAAAATTTTGTAATATTTGCGCTTTATTTATAATTTAAGCAATTTTTTTCCAAAATTTTGGCGATTTTTTTTTTTTTAATTATAATTAGTTTTTTTTAAAAAATATTCAATTAAATTTTTAATAAATATAAAAAAAAACTAGTTTTGAAAATAATATCAATTAAATAGTTACAAATTATTTTATTTGTTACTACAATTTCCTCAATAGGACCGAAAAAACTAGCAGAAACAACTGCAAAATTTATCAATTTTAATAAAATTAGAACATCAAAAATAAATCTGTTTACTTTAAAAACTTTTAGTTATATTCGATATGAATTTTAGTTAATTGAAAATAGGATTTTACTCTGTAAAACTAGCAAAACTTTTACTAAATGCTACTAAAAATAGCAAACAAAACTGTAATATTAATAAAATTGTTGCTATATTTACCTCAAATTTGGTAGAATGCAAATAACAGATTTTGTTTGCTAAAATCAACAGAAATTGTTGTTAAAAAGTTGTAGATTACTGATTTCATAAGGGAAGACTTTTATTCGCATTAAAACAAACAAAAAAAAAAACTTTCACATTTTTCAATGATTTTTTTGTTTACTAATATTTAGTAAATGTTTTTGCTGATATTAGTAGATTATTTTGCTACTTCCAATTGACTAAAATTTAGCTCAAATATAATGCAATATTTGTAAATATAATAGATTTATTTTAGCTATTCTTATATTACTAATATTTAGTAAAAATCTGCTAATTTCAGCAGTTTTTTTCTGCAAGCTAATTTTTAACTAAATTTTTAGTAGCTTTTTTTGAAATTTTACAGGTTTATTTTTATCCAACATTCACAGAACAGATTTTTTGTGGCAACCGAATTCGTTGCCAACCAAATTTTGGCAGTCCCACGTACTATCACATAAGTCGGTTGCAGCTATCAACATTTGCAATTAACTATGCTAGTACACTGAAAAATAGTTGGTCCAACCGAATTATATTGATACTACCAGACAGTTCCAATCGAGATAACTAAAACACTGTTTCCATTGTTATTAAATTTAATATTTAGCAAAATATAACAAAAAATATGAATATTACAAAAATGAACAAAAATATTTGAAATATAAACTTAAATAAAGTATTTAAAATAACTGAAAACCCGCTCAGTTTTCAATTATTATTCTATAGAAGATCATTCCGATATAACCCTTAGTTTCTAAAAATATTTTCTTACAGAAAAGTGCTTAGAATCAGGTTTCTTTTCTGCAGAAAGAAAACTTTTGGATACTAAGAGCGTTTTTATACAACAAAAACCCTATTAATAGAGAAAGTTTTAGCTTTAAAAATAACATTATGATTACTTTTTCCAAAAAAAAACCCCTGCAAAATTCAGATGACTTTCTCATGTAGAAAACCTCTCAAAAGTTGAAGGTTTTCCTGTAGGAAATTCAAAGACTTTTTTTAACGAATTAAAATTCCGTTACTGTTTCCTATAGAAAAATTCTCAGATTCAGAACCTGAGGGATACCTCCCTTGGTTAGCCTTTTTTAAACGGTTTTACGCATCATTTTAACTATTTTTTGTCTATTTTGGACAATTTTTAAATATGTTTCACAAAATACTATATAGCTTGTTTATAGCAATTAAAAAAGTTAGCATGGAATATGGTCAGGTGCGGGTCCAGAAAAAGGTTTTGGGGAGGGATATTATAGTATTTTTAACTTTTTTAAACTTTTGCACATTATTGTATTGCAAAATTTTATTTTGGGGGAGGAAATGTTCCATTTTCCCACCCCCTGCATCCGCGCCAGCATATGGTAAACCCTTAAGAAGATTTAAATGATACTTAAATCGTTTTAACCCATTAGTCACTGCCGTACTTCTAAGGCCCGACAATTTTGGATATTTAACCCACCACCCTAATCCTTCAGGGTGGTGGATTATAATGAGGCTGAAGATGTCCTAGTCGCTTAGGTCGAAAGTGCGGCACTGCCTCTAGCGCTGATCCCCACAAAATTTTTTTCATCTTCTCTTACATTTATTAACAATTAGTGGTTTTTTAATTTATAATGAAATAAGTTTTATAGACACTATATTGAAATTTTATAAACACTATATTGAAATTAAAATGGGTAGGATAAAAAACGCCCTTTGTTTACAGGATTCGATGAGTTTTTTGTAGAAAATTTTTTAATTTTTTTTGAAAAGAGATTATAACTCAAATTAAATCAGATTAAAAATTACAACTTTTTTTTTATAGTTTATTGTTATATATCCGCAACACTTTGACGGCTTTTTAAAACATTTTTAAAAACCTTCGTTAACAACGAGGTATTTGTTTGGTTAAATTGATAAATTCCGAACAGATAGCAGGAAAAAAAATAGATTTTGCATTATTGAAAAGTAAAGAGTACAGCTTGTACAAAAAATTGTAAAAAAAAAATATAAATTAATTCTTTCTTTCACGAACACTCACTCGCATTAAACATCTTCGGTTGACCAAACAGACAAAACTAAATATTATTAACTTGCTTCAAAACCGGTTTACATTTTGTATTAGAGTGAGAAGAATATATAGTAGGCCGGGTCGATTTGTATGGATGCAAAAAAAATCGCTCAACGTTCAAGGAAAATCGTATTCTAGGGATCAAAATAAGAAACTTTGCCGAAGGAACCATACCTCTAAAACGAATTCTGATGTCCCGACTTTGATATTTCAGAAAGTAGGAGGAATCTCTCCAAGATTATGGGAGATACTTCTTCTCCGGGAGACGCGCTAGCAGATTAATGCAGAAATCATCATTCTAGGGGTTAAAATTTAAGTTAAAAGAGGGACCTTTTAGCCGTGTTTTTTTAGCAAATGTACAAATCTCGGGATAGAGATATTTCAGAAAGTAGGAGGAGTCTTTCCAGATTAAGGTCTCTATTTCTTCTCCGGAAGAAATAGAGTATAAATATATTCGATTGGGTTGGATTCGATTGGGGGCACTCTAAATGGGTCAAAGTGGGATTTTTCAAAATTTCATCCTACCGGGTCAAAAGTCGGGACGTCAGAATTCGTTTTAGAGGTATGGTTCCTTCGGCAAAGTTTCTTATTTTGATCCCTAGAATACGATTTTCCTTGAACGGTGAGCGATTTTTAAATCGACCCGCCCTAATATATAGCATACCTATAATACAACCACTACACTGATAATAATCCGTTGATTTTTAAAATACCGGGCTTATGAAAAAAGATTTCTTCAATTGACAATATAGCTATTTCACGTAAAAACTAACAATTGTAAATTGGCTGGATTTTTCTGCAATGAATGAATTAAAAAAATATGTATGTGTTTAGAATTGAAGTTAAGAACATCAATTCAAGTTAAAAATTTCCATTTGAAATTAAAAAATATATTTTTCTGTTTAAAAAACATCATTCCGAAATTTTAAATTATATTCAATAAGTTTTATTTTAAATTAAGAACACCTCAAATAATATTCAATTGATGTTTCAGAATATTAAATAACTCTTCGTAGTTTTTGCGCTTTTAAAACATTTAATTGCATACAATATTTTTTATATTTCATATGAAAAATAAAAAATTTAAGTTTATTGTTTCTTAATTTCCATATTATTCTAAAAGCTTATGAAACTTTTTTATGAAATGATGAAGGTCTATGGAACATTTTACGTACAACTCTTCAGCATATTTATGAAAACTTCATCAATAATTAATGACAAACGATTTATGAAACAATATCATCAATATGATGAAATTTATTTCCCTGAGTGTATACGGTCTCAGTGTTAATTTGTAATTGTCACTCTGTAAGCACTGGAAATTGTCATCATGTCTGTGTGTGTGGATTTTTTTTTGTTTGTATGGATCTGAGTAATTTTTTACTCATCCATACACTCATAATAATCCACAGGTAAAGTACACGAAACTGTTGTACATTTTACGAAAGTTTTTGTTGTTTTGATTAATATTTGTGTATATTAATTACAAAATTATATACACAAATGCTGTTTGGTTTCCAATAGCTAAATTTATATTTGTGCCTATTTTACTAAATTTTGTAAAAACAAGAAACATTGTAATTTGTAATATAATTATTTAGTTAAATACCAAAAAATCTTGCACATTTTCTTATATTTTACAATTTTTTTTTTTATTTACGAACATTTTGTAATGTTTAAATTTTTTGTACTTTTTGTTAAAAATAATTTTCGAAATTGTGTTTGTATTATTTACAAAATTTGTAAAACTATGAAATTTTTTATATACGAAAATTTTGTAATATTTACAAAATGTTGGTACATTGCATACTTGGGATTTTTTCATTAGCATTGGAATTTCATTAGCATTAGTTAAATAATGCTAATACCAAAACAATTTCATTACCATTTAATTGTAATGAATTTTTTTGGTATTAGCATTTGTCCTACTAATGCTAATGAAGTCACACTAATGCCTGAAAAACTAATTACAATTGAGCAAAAAAAAGCATTTGTTTACAAAAAAAAAATGGAGTGTAAATTGTAACACTGAAAACGGGAAACGAAATGAAACGAGGAACTAACTTCCTATTATCCGATAACATATGTTTATGTTTGTATTATCACGTCAATAAGTAAAATAATGAAATCACCCTGTGGCTGTTTTAAAAATTTGATCACTCTGGATCTCTCTCGGACCTAGCGTTTGGTCTATCTCGCTTAGTTTTGGAGATACTGGAAATTTTAAAATACAGCCATTTTTAAAATGGCTTGTATCTCGAAAACTAAGCATGATATCGCAAAACGGACAAAATTTTGCAAAACTTAACAAAACGCGCTGTACTGACAACACAAATGTGTACAGTGTTCCGATTCCATCATTCCCCGTTTCATTCCAATCGTTCGATTTTGGACTAATGTTCCATTCTGTTATCGGAGTGATTAAATTGTTATTTTCATGTACGTTTTTGGGGTAAACAAATAATTGTTTTTTCATAAAAAATTAATCTTTCGGAATATTTCCTAAACCTACCATATTTGCATTCAGTCAATTGCAATTTTTCCTTTAATTAATCATTACTAATTGTAATGAAATTTTAAATCATTCCATTAGTCATGAAATCAATCAATGAAATCATAATCATAATTAAATGCTAATGAGTATTTCATTACAATGATTGATCTATAGTAGTTCATCCAATTAATTAGTTAGTCATTCAATTAGTCATGTATGGTACATTGTTCGAAAAAAAAAAAATTTACGAAAAATATTTTTTTTTTTAAGCATGGTTTACAGTTACACTCAAGAAATTATTTAGGTAAAATCCAGTGTTGCCACTTGGCAAATCTTACAAATCCCATAAATTGTCCAAAAAACCCCCTAGATTACTTTACCAAATAAATCCCCATAAAAATTGTTTTTCCTGCAATATGCTAAATTTTTTAGTTTTTATTTCAAATTATTTGAATAAAAATGTTTAAAATACACTAATTTTGTTAGAGTTCAACTGTTTTCATTGCCAAATCTGAAAATTTATTTAACAGCGCAGTAAAGTGACTTAAATTATACCAACAATCTAAAAAAAGGTTAAATTATGACCAAAATTGAAAAAAAAAAAATAATAATCGAACTGAAAATTTTATTTTATAAAGGAAAAAATATCTTAATCAGATTTGTTCCCACCAAAATTCCCCCCTAACAAATTGTTACCCCCTAAATCGACTAAAAAACCCCAAAATCTAGGCGTAAAATCCCTAACTTGGCAACACTGGTAGTATCAACAGCAAATAGCTGTCAAATAACTTTACTGCTGATAAAGTGTTACTAGGCTGTCCCAAACAAAGTTTTTGTTTATTGCTCAAGTTTAATTTAAATGCCTATTGGGTAAAATATTTTTAAGATTTTTTTAAGACTTTTTGAAAGAGGTTTAGAGGTCGCTCAAATCGAGCCCCACCCAATAATCGGGGATTCTGAACATTTTCTGAATTATACTTATAATTGGTCAATAACCAAAATTTCTTAGCTTTGATTAAATTTAGAAGAAAAATGTCCAAACTTTATTTTATGTGCATAAACCAATTGAAAATAATGCTTTATAACTTTTAAAAGATTGGAAAAACTAATGATGCAGTTTTAAAGATTGATAAGTTCTAAAAAATTTGAAACTGCTCTTACTGTACTTTACCATCGATTTGCTTTGAATTTTGTGATTTTTCGTGTTTGAGGAATAATCATTTTGATATTGTTATCCTGAGTAAAAAAAAAAACTAAACGCGAAAAATCTCAAAATTATGAAATTTTTGATATTGAGTGAAAAAAATAGTACTAAGCTGAAAAAAATCTCAGTATTCAAAGTAGAAATGGATACCCGCCTAAATACAATATTTAATAATATCCAAGTAAATTAACTGTAATATTTTTTTTTATTAATAATAATAATTTACATCAGTGATATTTTCACTACGCTCCATCTTCTTTCGTATTTTTGTTTCACTTAAGACACAAGAACAAAAAACTATTTTTCATTTTTATTTACTAGAATTTTCTAAAAAAACCAAATGTGGTAGTTTTGTAAGTTGTTTAAAAAGGCAACTGTCAAAAATAATGTAAATTATTTTCCTCAGTAAAACAACTGCAATTAGTGTCGTGTAGTAACGGCAGAACTTTTCTAAGTGTACACAAGTTGTTTGTTTCCATCTAAGGATATTATCATGTTTGCTGTTCTACATTTTTTCATAGATTTATTTTTTATATTTCGTTTCTTAAGTTTGTTATTTGTAAAGTTGGTTGTTTATTTTTCTTTGCTCTTATTTCTAGTTTGTTTTTATGGGAATAATATTATTAAAATTGCACAGTGGGTTTTTTAAATCGTCATATGGTTGTTATTGCTTCATTTTTTATACATTTTTGTGATATTTTGTTTAAGAAGTTATACATTAATTTTAATAGATTTATATTTAAAGATTTAATTATATTTTATGGGATTTTTAAATTGTTGTGGTATTTATGGCTTACAAGGAAACTATACAGCGGAGAATCTCAGATTTTAATGAAACTTAGATAAGTTTGTGAGGACAAACAATATTGGACACGTATTTTTTTAGGTGCGCGCAATCGCACTTTTTCAGTTAAAAAATTACAACATTTTTTGTATGAAAACATCTATAAATTTAAGAACAACAGATTTTTTTGTACGCAGTATTTAAGTAGTCGAGAAAACACCAATTTTGATACAAATTTTGCCTATGTTGTGAGCTGCCACATATTTGAAATATTTAAAACATTTTATTTATAAAAGCTCTTTGGGAAAGGGGCCTTTAACACTACATTTTGCAATTTATCTTAACTAGAGCTTTGAAGAGCTCATTAAATTTAGAAATGAATTCTCTAAAATTTAATTAGATTTTTTAATTCAAGGAATGAATTTTTTAACTATAAAATACTAAGAATGAATTCAAAGAATTCAAATTTAGAAAATGTATTCCACGGCTAAAGGCCCAACTATATTTAGCGAAATTGAATTAAGGGACAGAGCAATGTATGAAATTACATTGAAGCACCCATATTTAGCTTAAGTCAACTTTCGTAAAGTTCATCTATTAATTTGGTTAAGGGGTTTAATAGCTTTAGATTTATTTTATTTTTTTGTTTATTTTTAAATAGTTTTAACTTTTTCCTATATGCTATGACAATTTTGGAGAAAAAATCGCAGAAATAAAAAAGTGCCTATATTCCACATGAGCAATATTTATTTTAAATGCTTATTTCTCAAAACAAGATATTGAAAATCGAGTGCCACTGTCCATCCTTAACGGGGGACCGATTTTCAATCGAGTTTTTTTTTCTTTTTGTAGAGGACTAAAAATTAAGTCCCTTAAGTAGACATTTTTAAATTTTTGCCTAGTAGTTTGTTTCTTTATTTTTGAGTTTACCCTCGTACCAATTAATGAAAATCAAAAATTTTAAAATCCGGCTACGATAGGGACTAGAGTATTTATTCCTGTGTGAAACAAAATAAATTTTTTTTCTCAGATGAGTACCCAAGCCTCCAAGATGGCACCCAATTTGGCCTTTAAAAAGGGTCTACCATGAAATAGCAACAAAAATATTAATATTTTTTATTTTTTTTTATCGCAAAAAGAATTTTTGAATTAACCATTTATTTATATTTTTATAATTGCTTAAATATTCTCGTTTTTATTGATTTGTAAAGCCACTTAATTGTAATCGAAACTCAGCGTACCCAACTTAACCAAATAAAACATTTCAAACAAGCAAAGAAATTTAATAAATCGCACTTGATCAACAAGAGGGTATTAACTCAAAATTTTAAAATTTAAGGTAGAGTCAAAAAACTGTTTATGGCCACATTTTAACAGAATTTAAAATCCAAATATATAACAATAAGCTAATTCCATTTGAAAATATATATACATTGTTTTTGTTTTAAATTTTACCACTCATTGCAAAAAAAAATCAATTTTTGAGTTAATACCATTTTTTGAAATTTTATCGATTTAAATTTATAGAATAAAACAAATTTTATCAACAAAACAGTATCAACTCAAAATACAACCAAAATAAATAAAACAGTTTGATTATTTTTTAACATAAAAAAAGGCTCAAATCAAAATAATACCTTTTTTATGAAAATATACGATTCATTTCTATTTGAACTTTTGTATTAACTCGAAATAATACCTTTTTGTTGAAATAAAGGTAATCACTACATTATCATGAAAATGTTCTCAAAAGTGGTTTCGAGATGAAAGAGTAATCGGAATACGTTGAAATTTTTACAATAGATAGATATTGATGTTGTTAGTTGATTTCTTGAAAAAAGTGATATTTTAAAAATTTTAGTTAATCCCTCTTGTTGATCAAGTGCGAAATGGCAAAGAAAAAAATAAAAGATTTAATGAAAACAAAAAAAAAACAAAGAACTTATTCGCAAATTTGGCGAAAATTTCTAAATTCGAATAAAATGTATATGGTCGTTCTAATTTAATTCAAAGAAAAATTACAAAATATTTGAACCAAATGTACAAACGGTAAGTCAATTGTGGTTGAAGCTTAAAGCAATAAAATTAAGGAATTTATTCAAAAATAACTCATTCAAAATAATTTATTCAAAAAGAATTCATTCAAAAATAATTCATTAAAAAAGTTCATTCAATTTCAGTTAATTGAACTTTTGGTCAGTTAATTCATTCCTTACGAATTCATTCCCTAGGGAATTCACTCCTTAAGAATTCATTCCATTTATGTTTAATTCCCTTAGGTAGTTAAATTTTTTTGTTTAATTCAATAAGGACTTAAATTTTTTGTTTAATTCCCTATGGCCTCAGCTTTTTGGTTTAAGTTCCTAGGTGCTTACCATAAGGACTTAATTTCTTTGGTAAATTCCTAAAAGACTTAACTTTTTGTTTATTTCCCTGAATTTAAGTTTTTCACTTAATGCAAAAAAATTGTGTGTATAAAAAAGTAACTTTTTAGAAATTTTAGAAAAAAGTGAAATTTGGACCACTATAATGGCTATCTGCTGTATTTTGAAAACGCAAAAAATTTTTTATAATAATTTTTCTAGAACCGAACGAATGGTAATGTCAAATTCCTTATAAATGCATCTGTTTTGCTCCGGAGGAGAAGAGTATGAAATCCACGTTTTTGGCCGAATTGCGCCCAGTAGAAGAGTTGAAATAAAAAAAAAAAAAACAAATACGAAATTTTTATTTTCTATGCAAAAACTTTCAAAAAACTGATGATATCCGAAAATCAAATTTTTATGACGAACTCTAATGTTTATATATACAAATGTTTTCCTCTAGAGTTTTAATGCAATGCCACATATAATTACATCTTATTACATATCGAGCAATATATCAGCGTATATGACCATACAATTTTATACACTAGTGAACTTCTGCCTAAATATTTGTAGTGTGTTTAAGTGTAATACAGTTTATTTATTTTTAAGTGAAAAAAATAGTCAGTTGTGGAAGAAATTTAATTTTTTACACATTTGTAGTCATTTAAAAACACAAAACACATCAAAAATTACGTATATGATTTTACATTCAATTTATACGGTAGTTTTTTTTATTATTTAAAAACATAAAACTAATAAATGTTTGTTTATTTTTAACCACACATGTGGTTCACTTTACTACAATTGTGGTTCATTTTTTAACAGCAAAAAACAAATGACAATGTTAGTTGAATCTACTGAATGTAAGTCGTAATTTTTTCAAGTGAATTTCAGTTGCTTTTAACTACATTTGCAGTGGGTTTAGCTACATAGTATTCTAAGTGTATGGTTAATCTAATAAACTTATATGTAATAACAGGGCGGGAAGTTTATGCAAATTCGTGTCTTTTCCTTAAGTGTGAAACAAAATATCTTTGCTAACCAAAGAGTTTGCGTTAAAATGGTATAGATTGGCATATTTTTACTTATTTACTTATTTTGCTTTAAATGCATATTTTTATTGCATACAGTTACTACTTTTGCATACTTTGCATATACTAAAGAGGGTCCGAGCTGATCAAGCTTTTAAGTGTTCTCTTTAATTTTATATGCAAACTGGGATTAAAAGATACGGGCTTTAGTATGTTTTTAAATGCGTAGTTTTCTATACACATATTAGAATTTTGTGTCAATAATGCAGACGTTGTGCACAGAATAATATTAAACAATACAAATTTTAATTAAAACTGTTTAAAATCATAAAAATAATTATTAAAAAAATTTCCAGTGCACATTTTTTTTTAATTTTTAGTGCATATTTAGGATTTTCATGCATACACACAAAAAAATATTTCTTAAATTCCGCCAAGTAAACATTTTGTTGAATAAAAAAAAACATAATCAATTACCTTTTTTATTGACTCAATTACTTTTTTAATGGCCTCAATTACTTTTTTAATTGACTCAATTAAAAAATAATCAATATTTTAATAATATTGATTACTTTAAAAACAAAAATATTGATTACTTTTTAATTGAATCAATTAAAAAAGTAATTGATTATTTTTTATTCAACAAAATGTTTACTGGCGCACTTTTTTTTTCTGTGTACTATAGGCGCCTTAAACACTTTTTTTAGTGCATGAAGTTCCTGTCCCTAGTGTAATATTCAATAAAATGTATTAATTTTTTAAAAACGATATCTTGACCTACTATATATCGTCCCAGAACAGAAAAATGTAGATCTATTTTGGATAAAAACATATATGCCGCATTTAAAGTCTGATGGCTGTATATTAGCCTATTCCGAATTTTAAAAAGTTTGCGAATTTCGTCACGTACTCGAACTACAGGTATTATTGAGCTCTTTTTTGAGTGTGTAAGACGTCAATGAGTACGGACGTGTTTTTAAAAAAGCTCCAGTGTGTTGTTAAAATATTTAATAATTAAACAAGATACAAATAATTTAAAACCTATTACGTGATACTGCAAACAACCATAAACCAAATAAAGTTATAAAGAGTGTAAATTCCAATTATTACAAAATAATATTAAAAAAAAAAATCTTTAGTAAACATTTAACAAATCATAAAAAGGCAATACACAAATTACAACAATAACAATCCAAAAACACCCGCACAATCAATAGTGAAACTCTCAAACGAAAAAGTGATGTACAAAACACGACTAAGAAATAAAAATAAGAAAAGATCAACCAAAAATAATAAGCAAGAAGCTGCAAATACAACAACAATGGAAGCAGAAAATTTTCAAATCAACTTTACTCCCACTCAAAAACGATTAAGAGATGTAATGCAAAATTCTCTTACTGAAAATGTACCAAAAACTCCTCGTTTATCTAGTACTGCTAATATTGCATCTCCCATAAAACTCATGCAAACAATGGATAAACGTTTTGATAAGTTAACCGAACAATTAACTGAACATTTAAAAATAATTATGCAAAAAATGTTAACAGAATGTAAAGATAGTCTCTTAAACGAAATAGACAAAAAATTTAATATATTAATGTGTGACATAAACAATATAACAGAAAGAGTAACTAATTAGAAACATCTGTTGAAGAAATTAAAAACACTGCCGCGAATGAAATGGTAACATTAAAATATGAAACAGAGAAGTTAAAGAATGAAATCATTTATTTAAAAAATTGTGCTAGAAAACAAGAAAACTCAATAGTAGCGCATGATATTAGAATAACTAATGTACCTACGGAACCAAATGAAAATCTTTACAACTTATATCTAAAAATATGTGAAACCGTTAAAATCTCACCTCCTAACATAAAATCAATTTTTCGTGTTAAAATAAATAAAAATAGATATACAACAAATAAAAATAACAATAAAAAATCACACGATGCCGCGATTATTGTCAAATTTCAATGTCCTTATGAAAGAAACTATGTACTGAAGTCAATCACCAGTTTTATTAAGTATCGTAGGGATTCATTGCGTTTAAATTTGATTGGTTTTGATAGCTCTGTTCCATTTTTCGTGAACGAAAACCTCACCCCCGATAATCACCACATATTTCTGCAAGCTCATCGGTTAAAAAAAGATGGATTAATATCAGCTGCTTTTGTTAACCGAGGCCTAGTTTACATACGACAACTCGAAAGTGACGAACCAACGTGCATTAATGAAATAGATGTTCTGAAAACGTTATTTCCTACTGTGGGCCCTGATGAAGGAAGTAGTTACGGTAACCGTGATAAAACATTTCATGAACCAAACTGCAGTTTATAATCGTATACATCATTCATGTTCTGTTTTAAATATTTTTTCTCTATTTTAAATTATAAATATTACATATTTTTCTATATTCCCATAAAAATTATAAAAATCAAATTGCCACTACACTATGTTGTCAAACTCTAGCATTAGTGTTCTTTATTAAACACCCCCTAGTAAAAATACCTAAATACTTATTAAATCTTTTTAGATGTAATATTTCATACTACATTATTTTCTTATATTATAAAAATATCAATATTAAAACAAATGCTTGCATTGCCTGTAGGAACTTTGTTTTTTCTAATGGTCCCACAATGTGAAGATAGAATAGTTGGGCCCAAAGAAAACCTATACAGTATGACCAGAATTCTTTCCCAAAGAACCTCTGGTCTTAAAATTTGCCATATTAATGCTCAAAGCCTAAACAACAAAATGGATGAGTTTCGATATATTTTTGAAGAATCGGGTATTGACATTTTGTGTATATCAGAATCCTGGTTTTATCCTGAAATCCAAGACAGTCTTTATAAGTTGAATGGTTATCGTCTTTTCCGAGCTGATAGGTCTTCAAATGGTGGTGGTGCCGCTATTTATGCAAAGTCATCCTTATGCTGTAAACTTAAATGTAAATCTCTTGCAGATGAAAAAATCGAGTATCTGTTTCTCGAAATTTTAAATAAAAGTAACGAAAAACTTTTAATTGGTTCCATTTATAAGCCTAATAAAGAGACCGACTTTAGTCCACTGCTTAACAAACTAACAACGCTTACTCTTGGTTACACAGACATTATTATTGCTGGTGATCTTAATGAAAATATATTAACCGACCAAAGTTTGGCTGGGGATATGAATGCCATTGGCTTGATGCTGGTTAATTGTTCTATAGCAACCCACTTTACAAAGACTTCAAGTACTCTACTTGACCTTTTTTTCATTAATAATCAATCGAAACTTTTACTCTATGATCAGCTCTCCGCATCTATGTTCTCCAGACATGACATGATATTTTTGTCTTATGACTTTAACATAGAAATTCAAAAACAAGCACAAACAATAACGTTTAGGGACTTCAAGAATGTAGATTTTCAATCGCTGGAGGCTGAGTTGTCGACCATTTCATGGAACCAAATCTTCTTCATGCCAACCGTAGATGAGCAACTAACTTTCCTGCAGAACAATATTCTTTATTTGTATGAAAAATACATTAAAATAAAAACAAGGAAAATACGTAATGAAAAACCATGGTTCTCTGACGAAATTAAAACGTTGATCGAGGAAAGAAACTTGGCATATGAAAGATGGAAGCGGTTTAAACAACCGGGCTCCATAATGTTTTTTAAAGACGCTAGAAGAAAAGTTAATTCGAAAATTAGATCTTCAAAATCAGTTTTCTATAAAGAGAAGTTTGAGTCAGCTATTTGCTCGAAGAAGAAGTGGAGAGAAATCAAAAATATGGGTATTGTTAATAGTTCTGCTAAAATTGATAATGCAATTGATATAAATCAGCTAAATTATGAATTTACTAATATTTCAATGCCTGAAGTTAATGTAAACTTTTACGATAACTATATTAGCACCACGGATGTGAACAATGATAATGCTAATGGCAGGATATGTTTTGACTTTATAAATTTTACCCAAGAAGACGTTCTAGAATCTCTTTTGAGTATTAAGTCTAATTCAGTGGGATATGATGAAATTCACCCAAAATTTATTAAGTTAATCATTACATATACTCTTTTGCATATAACACATCTTTTCAATACGATTGTTACTACATCCACTTTTCCATCAGCGTGGAAACACGCAAAAATTATTCCTATACCAAAAGCTGACAATACATATCGACCGATAGCTATACTACCTTTCTTATCTAAAGTTTTCGAACGTCTAATTCACACTCAAATGACTAAATTCTTACATGAAAACTCTCTTCTTACCAAAAATCAGTCTGGTTTTCGACCAAACATAGTTGTACTTCTGCCTTAATTGAAGTTTCAGAGGAGCTAAGATCCAACATCGATGTCAGTATGGTATCATTTCTCATTTGCTTGACCATTCTAAAGCATTTGATACAGTAGACTTTTCAATCCTATGCAAAAAACTGCGGTGCATGTTTCATTTTTCAGAAACTGCCGTGAAGCTGATATTTTCATATCTGTGTGACAGGAGCCAAGCAGTGTACCATGGGTCTGATATATCTTATAGCTGCTCAACTATGAGAGGCGTGCCACAGGGTTCCATACTTGGTCCACTATTGTATGTATTATATTCTAATGACTTGCCATCCCGACTTAGTTTTTGTGGAATACATATGTATGCAGATGATGTACAACTTTTTATAAGTTGTAAACCAACTGATGTCAATGATTGCATTACAAAAATTAACTATGATCTGGATAGTATTAAGGAATGGGCATCGGCAAACGGTCTCTCTATAAATCCACTGAAGTCAAAGGCCATGATAATTGGGAAAGCCGAATCTTTTACAGCTTTTTTACCACCAATTCTCATCGGAAATTCGGTAATCAAAATAGATGAAACTGCCAAAAACCTAGGTGTAATTTTCAACAGGAAATTAGACTGGTCCAATCACATTAATGTTATATGTGGTAGAACTTATGCCATGTTAAGAAACCTTTGGTTGTCTCAGCATTATACACCTTTTAATATTAGAATGTTGCTTGCGAAGACTTATTTGTTGCCAACACTATTATATGGATGTGAACTATTCGCTAGCTGTGATACTTTAAGTATGAATAGACTTAACGTTACGTACAACAACATTGCCAGATATGTGTTTGGTCGCAGTAGGCGAAGCAGAATCTCGCAGTACTCATTACAAATATGTAATTTACCATTCCATAGCTTGCTAAAGCTTCGAACACTACTATTCTTTCATAAAGTGATTTACACAAAGCAGCCTGAATACCTATATAAAAGAATAAGCTTTTCAAGGTCTGGCAGAGGAAACAGGATAAATTCATTTCGCTTTAAAAAAGATATAACAAAAAGACACTTTTTTTTCAATGCAATTAACCTTTGGCGCCAACTTCCCCCAAATATTCAAACCATAAGCAATGCAAAGCATTTCAAAATTGCAATATTTAATCATTTAGGACAATGATTTTAGTAATATTACTTGTTTTCTCAATTTTGTTAAATGTCAACATGTAATAATAATTTTTATATAATTTTTATTTAACATACATATATTTTAAATTTTTTTATTTTTGAAATAGCTAATTCTTTAAAATAATAAACTTTAAGTATTATTTTTTTTATATCCTATTTTTACTAACAAAAATCTTATTGTGCCATTATCTTCCCAGTACTATTAAATAAGACTAGTTCTTGTTGTGCTGTATTGATTATAATAATTAAATAAATAAATAAATAAATAAATAAAAAAAAAAAAAAAAAAAAAAAAAACTCAAATGGCGCCACTGTGCGTCATCTGCAGTGAGACTGATAGTGGAGACACTATGGTTTGAAAAAAATTTTGGTTCAAAAAAATTTGTAAATTTGAGTCACGAATTACTAAATTTTGTTTCGAAAATTATTTCAAATACGGATGAAATTTGCTCTTGAGGTAAAATCAGATAATAAATAACTTTAGTTAAATTGCTGATTTAAATTAGCTCAACTGAATTAAAACCCATTTAATAGACTTTTGAACTAACTTCGGGGGTTGTGTTTAGATTTCAACAAAAGCAGTCTGATGTATTGCATTTTGTAAACGTTATATATAAAAACTGCATTTACATGTGCCAAACTTTAAAGTAATTTTGTGGAAAAACTGTACCAATATAAAAGTGCGCCATTGAAATCAGCGGAACTCAAATATATAGAATTGGTGGTCATACCTTATTAATTTTTAAAAGTTATGATTTATTTTATTAATAATTTTCGAGTTCGTAAATAAAAAAAAAATAAAAAATCCCAAATTTATGTATGCTTAATGTCTTGATCTACAAATTCGATAAAAATAAATTCAATTAGTTTTTTCTTCAATTTATAACGAGCTTTCAACCACCGTATATTTACAAAAATAAAGCAAATCAAACATATTAGCTAGGTTGATAGTAGTATTTCGATCTGGCTAAAGATCTCATCAGAAAACGAAGTTTTAGAAAAGTTAGAGCGTCCATCATAGGCAGAACTTTAACAAATTAGATTTTTAATAAATTTCTGTGAAAAATATATGGGTTTCGATCCTTTTACGTGGATTCACAATATGGAGTAACGTGATTACCTTTGTCTCCTTTTTAACTATAATTACTGTTGTTTTTACTGTACTTTTCAGTAGATTCTATTTTTAAACTTGTTTGAGTGTACAGTTGCGGTCAATGAGTATTAGAGGAGTTTTCAAAAAGTCGCCCAATTTCCGTTTTTGCACAGAAAAATTTTTGCCCACAAATTATCAATTAAAGCCTTGTTTAATATAAATTTAATTTCAATTAAAAGTTTAATTGACCCAATCAATTTTTTAATTAAATATATAAAAATAATTTCAATTGAATATATAATTGTATCAATTAAATATTTAATTAAAAATGTAAACCAATTTGAAATTATTAAAAAATTAAAATTAAATTAAATTAAATTTTTATTAAATCTCAAAATTTTTCCCCATGTGCTTTTTGAATGCACAACATTTTTTTTGATATTTTTTTTGCAACTCTCAGGAAATGCTGCCTATTTACAACTCTCAGGAAATGCTTCCTATTTACTAATGTGTTGCTTTCTTTGGAAAGGGGATAGTAGAGAGATGAAAGGTTGGGAAAGATGAAGGGCTTCAAACCTGGCATCACTGTAATTGCGCGAGATGATAAGTCTTAGAACAGTTGTAGCTCGCCACCTTATGGAGAGTTGGCGAACTTATTGTAGCTTTTTGGTTCATAGCCCTGATTCATTACTTTACTTCGGTGGGGTTGTGCTATGGGAACACCGAAGGTGGGCGCTGCGATACTTATGAATGATAGAAAACTCATATATATTATTTTTCTAAATTGATATTGTTGTCTACGGGAATCGAACCCAGGACCATCTGTGTAATAGTCCAACGCGCTAACCTTTACACCACAACACCCCACAATTAATAAAACGTTTAATTCAATTAAATTTTTAATTATATTTACAAACAAATTTAATTGAAACTCGATTTAAGTTTTTTCTGTTTGATTTCTTAAAAATGGTTCTGAAATACTTTAAGCATTTTTATTTTAAATTGTGAATCAATTAATTTGAATTTTTAATGTATCTTTTATTTTCCAGAAAATGGTGTTGGTTATCATGATATTGGTCGCATACCTTCCGATAAAGCCATTTATTTAGCTGAATTACAAAAACTTGGATCTTCCTCTACTTGTTATTAAAACTACATGGAAGTTTTATGATAGCCGCCTGGATTGGTACTACCTCATTGGGTATTATTTTCGCACGTTATTTCAAACAAACTTGGGTGGGAAGTCAAATGTGTGGCAAAGATCAATGGTTTGCTGTAAATATTGAAAAGTCTACTAACAAATTTACACAGACTTACCTTTTTCCAACTGTTTAATTTTTTATAGTGGCATCGTATTTGTATGGTTACTACTTGGTCCTTAACTATGGCTGCTTTTGTTATAATATTCGTGGAAATTGATGGTTGGTCTAGTGAACGGAATCCTCATGCTATTTTAGGTACTATTACCACGGCGCTATGCTTTATACAACCAATTGGTGCATTATTTAGACCAGCACCTAATTCGAAAAATCGTCCATTGTTTAACTGGGCCCATTGGTTGGGTGGAAATGTAGCACATCTTTTAGCCAGTAAGTGGTAGAATAAATTTTTTAAAAAAATTTATCTTTTTTAATAAATATTTAATTTTTTTCAGTTGTTACCATATTTTTCGCTGTAAAGTTAACTAAAGCTCAGTTACCAGAATGGATGGATTGGATATTGGTGGCCTATGTAACCTTCCATGTTATTGTTCACTTAATATACTCAGTAAGCATTGAAAAATTAAACAAATTTGTATATTCGATCTACAAATGTACGACAAAGATTACAAATTTTAAATCTTACGTATTGTTTTATCTACAAGTTTTGAGCCAGTAATTCAGAAAATATCAATTGGAGTTTAGAATATAACAATTGAAATTCAGAAATTCCGTTTGAAGTTCAGTAAACATGAATTGAATCTCAAATTTCGATTTGAAGTTTAGGAAACATCTATTGAAATTCAGATTTTCCTTCTGAAATTCACAAAATATTATTTGGAATTTAGAAAATATTTTATTTATAATATTGTTTTACCTCAAGTCCAAAATCAAATATGATATTTTTACATTAGATTTTATTTGTTGCTTTTTAAAAAGTTTGATCATTTTCATGATAGAAAATATGCACAATTGTTTCATAGGCATCACCCTAATATTCAGCTGTACGCAAAAGAAAACGATAATTGGGCTAACTCAAACCGAGACCTAACATACAACCGACAAAATCATCTTTATGAGAATTTTGTCTGCTTTAGTCTATGAACTGGCTGATTTGGTGAACCTAATCATAAAATCAAAACTTTTTGAAAAACAACAAATAAACATACACACTTACTACATATAAAGGGTCCGTCATCTAACGTTTTTTTTTTCAACTAGTGCTTATTTCGTGAATGGTAACACTTAGCTCATGTCTGATTTGACAGATAATTAGTTTTATCCTTCCGCTTAACGAATATGGTCCGTATGTTCGTTATCTTGTGAAAAAAGTGAAAGAAACTGGCATCCTCATCGATAAACCAAAGCGTGAAAAGCCAAAAACAGTGCGTACACCCGAGAATATTGCTGCTGTGTCAGAAAGTGTGCGTTAAGCGCCATCAACATCAATTCACCGTCGTTCTCAAATATTGAACATTTCGGAGACATCATTGAGACGAATTTTGCATAAAGACCTTGGTATGACGCAATACAAAGTCCAATTGGTTCAGGAGTTCAAAAAAAAAAAAGTTATTTGGCGGACCCTTTACTAGTAGTATATTGATATGTAAACCTTTTTGTTTTTCAAAAAGTTTTGTTTTTATGATTGGGTTTACCAAATCAGCCAGTTTACACACTAAAGCAGACAAAATTCTCATAAAGTTGACTTTGCCGGCTGTATGTAATGTCTCGGTTTGAGTAAAGCAAATTACCGTTTTCTTTTGCGGACAACTGAAGATTAGGGTGATGTCTATGAAACAATTGTACTGTCTATGGTGAAAATTATCAAACTTTTTTAAAAGCACCAAATAAATACATTTTAAAGTGTCTTGGTCTTGGGCTAAAACAATATTCTAACTAAATATATGAAAATAGAATGTCCGAAAAAGCAATTTTTATATTTTTAATACAAAAATTAAAAATTTTTGAATATCAGTTTTGTTAATTTTTTGTTTTTATATACATCGAGATAATTTTTATGTTATTTTTAATTTATAACGAGCTTCCAACTTCCGTATATTTACAAAAATATAGCAAATAAAACATATTAGCTAGGTTGATACTAGTATTTCGATCTGGCTAAAGATCTCATATATTTTTATATTCAGAAAATATAATTTAAAATTCAGCAAATATTAATTGAAATTCAGAAACACTTCAAATGAAATTCAGAAAACACCAATTGCTATTTAGAAAATATCAATCGAAATTCAAAAAATATCAATTGAAATTCAGAAAATATCATTTGAAGTTTAGAAAATATTAATTTAAATGAAATGATTTTTTGAATTTATATTTTTATATTCGGAACTCCAAGTGATATTTTCTGCATATAAATTGATATTTTCTAAATATAAATTGTTATTTTCTGAATCACAATTGATTAGTTTCGAAATTTCAATTGATATTTTCTGAATTTCAAATTTATATTCTAAATTTGAACTGATAAATCTCTGAATTTCAAATGAAACATGTGATTTTTTAATTGATATTTTATGAATTTCAAAAGAAAATTCTAAATTTAAATTATTTTTTCTTGAATTGCAAATGAAGATTCTAAATTTCTATTGATATTTTCTAAATAACATTTACAAAATTTGAAGTCTTGAGAAACTAAGTTGTTATATATTGCATGACTTTTGTCTTTTTATTAAATGAAACTGTATATTTGACCACCCCAAAGTGCTTTAGCTCTAACTCATGTTTCTCCTATTGTTGTAAAAATCGCCCCCACCCCTTTTTCGCTTCGCTTATAAACAAAAATTCAATTGTAAATATTTTATAATAAAAAAAAGTAAATAAATTTTACATAAAATCATTAGTTACTAATTTCCCCCTTTCTGTTTCGAACTTAAGAACTTTATTAAACTATGCATTAATATAGATTTTCTTGTGTATACAGATTTCTGGCTGTGCTTCGGATAGACAATATACAAAACGTGTCAATGAATTCCAAATGGGTAATATGGGTCATCATCATGGTATGCGGAATAATAATAAAATGAACGTAAAATGGATGCACCGGTAAGTTGAAAACTTAAAATATTCTTAAAAACAAAGATCATGTTGTAGAAAATCTAGGGAATTTAAAAAAAAATTACAAAAATTGAGTCATGTCATAAAGTAAATGCCAAAGATGATACTGATGACCAGGGCAACCAGAAATATGCTTTAAAAATATATTTTATACTTATAAAAAACGCCCTAAAAATGGAAAATATGCGTTTAAAATTTAAAATATATGCTCCTAAAAAGAAACACATTTTTTATTAAAAATCAGTGTTTTAACACTTATTGTTCAGGACAGTTGGAGTAACTATTGTGAAATTTATTTGAATTGCTAGTCTTAAAACAGGAATTGCAGTCTTAAAACAGGAACACACATATTTGGAAAAATGTCTTGAATTTCCGAAATTGGTGTTACAAAGCCCTGAAAATATTGAAAACAATTTTTGGAAATTTTTTTATTGAAAAAAATAAAAAATAAAAATTCTATAACAAAAATTAAAAAAAATTAAAAATATGATCTAAAAAGTACAAAAATATGCTCAAACAAAATAATTTTTTATCAAAATATGACCTTAATATCAAAATATGCAAAATATGCTCTAACAATCGATGCCAGAATTTGTCAATTTTTATGAAAAGGATAAACATCTCATCCATTTTTCAATACGACGCACAGGAAAAAACATGATAGACTATATTTCTGTATTCATTGAAATAACAATAGCAGTTACTTTTTAACTCTTATTGCAGTTGTTTTTTATGTTGCAGTCCTCACCTTTTTAGAAGCACGGTCACGTACTGACAAATTCAACTATGGTTTTGAGCTTGTATTGCAAACTAAGCGCTTTAGAGCAAATTATAAGTGGAAAATTGTGAGAATTCTAAAAAGAACATATTTTTTGTAGCCAGAAATTTGTTTCTGGGTGCCCGAAATTTTTTTTTTTAGACCTCTTTTGTTTTAGTCATATTTGGCTTTGATCGTGTAGTCACAAATTATACGTAAAATTTTAAAGTCTCAAAAAAATTTTTACCTGAAGGCTCAAAAATCAAATTGTGCCAATTTTAAAAACATATTTAAATTGTTTTTATACGGCATTTACACTAGAATGCAAAACACGTGTTTAACGAGTGGAAAAGAATAAAGAACTGTTGGAATAGAATAAGAAGCTTAAATACGTGTTTTGGTAAAGCATGTATTTTGCAATCTAGTGTGAATGTGGCTTTACGCTCAAAGTAAAGTATTTGCCTAGCAAACATAGAATTTTTTTATTAATAAAGTAAATTTTGTTAAACGCATGTGAATCTATTTATAGAATATTACAATCCATAAACATAATATGTTTAATTGTTACAATCAAAATTCTAAGTTTTGAAAAAAATGTCGGTTGTTACAATAATATTTAAACTTAATAATTGTGATACTACACTCAAAAAAATAAGTTAGTAGAAAAGTTAGTAAAACGTCTTGTAAATCAGGTATACTACTTTTTAGCAAATTTTTTGCTAAAATCGTGTTTTCAGCTAAAATTTTTGTTATACTTATTCAGCACTTAACTGTATTATACTAATGCTTTACTAATATACTAATGTTTTACTAATTAATTTTGCTAAAAAAAATTGTGCTGATAAGCACAACCAGATTGAAAGATATACGCAGAATGAAGCAGATGTCGCGGCATGTCAAGATGTAGTAGAGAAGAGGAAAATGATACTAAAAAGTACAACTCTAATAAGACATAAAAAAATCAACCATGGAAGACTTTTGTATCTGTTTTTCATACATAAAACAAAATTGAGGATTAAAACAACTTAAATTTTGCGGTGTCACCGGCTTGTAAAAATAATTGTCTTTTAATTAAATAAAAGACAAAATAAAATATTTAAATTTAATATGTATTTCTAAACTAAATGTTTATAGATTTATAATCTAGTGTGGTCAAATTGCAAACAAACATATACAGACATGTAGACAGAGTAAAGCGAAAGACAAAGACATCTTAGGTAGATTTTTATGGTTCCTTTTTCTTATTGCAAAAAACGATTTGTTTTTTTCGTTTCGTTTCTATAATTATCTTCGGCAGTTGCGTCCTTTAAAATAAAGCATCATTTAGACAACCATTGATGTAAGTAGTTGAAAGAAAATTTTTGTTATATTATATATATTTATTTCTATATATTTTCAGATATTAAATTAATTCATGTCGTCAATGTGGGAAAATGAAAATTTTTATATTTCGTAATTATTGTAAATTATTTTTAAAAGAATCACAAAAATATGTTTAATGATTTTCAGCAAATAAATTAACTAAATTACAATTTTTCTACAAATTTTTAGCGTTTTTTTTCAGTCTACTAAAATTCAGCAAAAAATTTATTAATTTTTAGCAAGGCATTTTTATTTCTAATCCACTAATGACCAGTTTTTCACTTCGCATTTAAATGCCATTTGGACTTTAAGTTCTATTTAAATACAAATGTCAGTTCTTAACTTAAAATTTAAATCACATTTAAGTGACCAATCTTGGGCATTTAAAGTCTATTTAAATTGTACAAATATAACATATGATTTTGACAGTTTGTTTTTTTCCGCGTGGCAAAACAAACAATAAAAAATAAATTAAATTACAGCAGCCAATAAAAATTCAACTTCAGATAAAATTTTCACTTCCCTTCATTTTTATTTTATTAATTTAATTATAATTTATATTTTATTTCTATTTATATATATATTTATATATATGTATATATTTTATTTTTTTTTATTATTTCTATATTTTATATTTTGCTGTATTTTCTATTCTTTAAACAGCTGTTTTATGAATAATGATCATTAATTTTTTGACATTTCATGATGCTACCATACTTTTGTCGCAAATAAATAACAATTGTCATTTAAGACTGAAAAACTGAAACTGTATTTAAATACAACTTAAATTTAAATGGCAATTAACTAATTGCATATTTAAATACGAAGTTAAAAACTGGGCATAAGTGTTAGCAAAACTTTTTCTGAATCTACTAATTTTGTTGCTTAAAATCAGCTCGCTGATTTTCAGCAAAAGATTTTGCTGACATTAGCAATTTTTTGCACGCACACTCCTAACTAAAATTTTGCTGACTCAGCAAAATTTTTTGCTGATTTTACAAACTTTTTTTTTTGAGTGTATGTGCACTTACAAAAATTCGGTTGCAACTACAAAACTTTTTTCTGTGTGTATATTCCAGTATGATAACAGAGAGAAAACCAAACAAAAAATCTTCGTCAAAGTAAACATAAAAATTTATATCTCTTAGGCCCAATTACTGAATGTACAGTTAAAATTTAACAAACAGTTAAGTTGAAAATTTATATGGGAAACAACAACAAATGTGTCAGTTAAACTACCATTAAGTTGCTAACGGAATATTGTGAAAATGAGGCTTTATTATTAGTAGTTACTAACTAATAAAATAGTACCAATCATTTAAGAAATAGTACTTTTTCGACACTGATAATACCAAAAAAGAATTTTATTATAAATTAAAAAAAAAAAAAGTATATAACACTTATTTTTTATATTAAAACTCTTAAAATATAATAATAACTCATACACCGAAAAACTGACTCGAGTGTTCTCAACTGACTCCCAGGAGAAATATCTTTTAGCTGACTCGCATTTATCAAAAAAAGAACCAACAGCTTAAAATTGTTTGACGTTAACTAAACAAATTTTAAAGTAAACTAAATATTAAGTTATTTACTTTAAATATTTTTTGTTATATTTTAATAATATTTTTCATTGGACTACGTTTTCAAAATTATAAATTTCTTAAAAAGGTTGAGGTTAAGAAGAAAAATAAACGTTGTCATATATTCAGTAAGAATATTGTTCTACCTCAAGTCCAAAAATCTAATATGATATTGTCACATTAGATTTTATTTGTTACTTTTCAAAAAGTTTTATCATTTGCATGATAGACAATGTTTCATTGGCATTAACCCTAATCTTCAGTTGTCTGCAATACAAACAGATAATTGGCTTAACTCAAACCGAGACATTACATACAACAGACAAAATAAACTCTGTTGTATGTAATGTCTCGGTTTACAAGTATTTACAATTTACAAGTAATTGTATTTGAAAAACAAGCAAAAACTAATTATGTACATGTAATTTAATTTTAATTGAAATCGCTCAAGTCTGGTAATTACCATATTTTGCTGCCTTGTATTTGATATTATTTTGAACTTAAACATGATTATGAGTTTTGATTTTTTCCTTCGTCAATTCAATTCAATTTAATAATTACTTTGTCTTTCTCTCTTTCTTTTACAGTTTGCTGGCTTCCGCAAGGGTTTGTTGGGTGTTTATATTGTGGTCCTGGTACTTTTCGTAGTGGCTTTAATAGTTATAATATCATTAGCACCAATAGAAGATACATTTCAAGAAATAAAAGAAAAATTAAATTAATGTGTTAAAATTAAAATTAAATTTTGTAAATTCCTTTTGTTTTCTGCTCAAAATATTGTTTAACAAACAAAAATCAATCATTTTTAATAATCCTTTAAAAGGAGTAATGGAAATTATAAATTACAGTGTTTGTTTTTTTAAGTAATTGTCTTCTTTTATAATCTAAGTGCTACTTAATACTGTGTTTTTTTTTTTTAATATATTTTATGTATTTTTTGTTGTTTTATTGTATACAAAAAAACCCAATATTTTTTTAAGTGTAATAATATTGTTTAAACAACTTGTAAAGTATTAATAAAGAATATGAAAAAAGAAAGTGTATAGAAGAAGTTTAAGTCATGGTTCACACACGGCAATTATAATTGCGCAATTCTTCTTCAATTCTCCTTTGAAATTGCTTTTGTGTTCACACAGGAAAAGTTTGTTTCAGCAATTTTCGTATATCAACCTGCAGTGTTGAAAATTGCGGATGACAAAACAAAACGGAATTGGAGTACGGGCAAGTCTGTACCCCCTTCCATCCTCTTTTCCTCCCTCTTCTATAAACTCAAGAATTGCGCAAGTATAATTACCGTGTGTGAACCTAGTCTAATTATTGTGTTTTTTTTAGTGTTTCCAATTCGGTTAATTGATTTCTCGATTAATCGCTTCCATATCGGTTAATGTCGAAACAAATAATTTAAAGGTACTTATACACTACGCAATATACTTGTGCAACTTTTGCTCTTGTGCAAAATCAAAAAAGTTTTTAATCTCATTGCGCAACCAAGTAATGTGAAAAATATTTTGTGTGTTGGCCACATTGTGCAATTTTTATATCCCTCCACAACAGAACAAAAGAGTGGTGCCTTATTAAAAAAAAAAAATAATTTACATCTTATTGCACTGTGCTTACATGTGTGGGTTATCTCTAATAGTTGTCGAGATATTCCCATTTGAAAATATGAAATTAAAAATTTGGTGCGACTCAGATTCAAATTTTTTCGGTCAATATATTTTTTTAAATATTGGTTATTTAACTAAAATTCCTAATTAAATAAAAAAAAAATTAATGCAATATCATGCACTAAAATGTATAATACTTTTTCACAAAATATGGCACAAATCTTTTGTTCTGTTGCGGAGGGACAAACAAATTTACACAATGTGGCCAACACATTATAAAATATTTTTCATATTTCTTGGTTGCGCAATAAGAATCAAAACATTTTGGATTTTTTCAATATATTGTACAACCTTCCTTCCAGTGGGCGTTGTGGTGTAATGGTTAGCGCGTTGGACTGTTACACAGATGGTCCCGGGTTCAATTTCCGGTGACGACAACATCAATTTAGAAAAATATGTATCAGTTTTCTATCACTTATATGTATCGCTGCGCCCACCTTCAGTGTTCCCATATGAAACAAAAAGCTTCAATAAATTCGTCAACTCTACATCATTTGGCGAGCAACAGCTGTTCTAAGACTTATCATTAATTAATAGGAAAAATTTCCTGAGTGTTGCTTCTATATATAAAAAAAAAAAAAAATAAGAATCAAAACATTTTGGATTTTTTCAATATATTGTACAACCTTCCAATATGGCTTACACACTGGTAATATTTTGCACAATAGAAATTGCACAAGAATATTGCGTAGTGTGTGATTACACTCAGTTCATCAGAAATATGATGAAAAACTTCAGGTTTTCGTCCACTGTAATACTTCATAAAAATGATAAAGCTGTTTCATAAAACTGCAAATTGACGACAGGCATCTTCATATTTATGAAATGTTTCATAAATCTGATGAAGAAGTTTCATAACTATTTATGAAGTGCTTTATCAATGTTATGAAAAATTTCATAAATATAATGATGCAGTTTCATAAATTTTTATGTTTCAAAAGTATTAAGAAACGTTTCATATACATCATTAAATTATTATACAATGTTTGATTTTTTTTTAAATTTTGTATTGACAATATAGCTATTTCACATAAAAACAGCACATTGCAATATTTGACATTTTTTTTTTTCAAATGGAATTTAAAAAATTATTTACATGTGTAGAATTTTCATTTGTACATCGATTGAAGTTAAGAATACCAATTAAAAAATTCCAGTTAAAATTCCGAAATTCTTATTGTATATTTTTTTTTTTTTTTAATTAAGAACACATCGCTCATTTACTGCAAGACTGACATAAATAACTCAAAAAACACGATTTTTGCAGAAAACGAGTTTAAAGTTTTCAATCCATATCTGCCTCGCTCGACCCTTTCTCTATTTATTTGGTCAAGTTTTTATAAATAGGGGGTTTTAATGTATTTTTCTCTTAGTGAGAGTTGTGTGCGAATTCGCTAACTATCGCACAGTTTCTCTATAAAGTATATACTCTTTGCACACACTTTAAAGCAGAGTTCGAAAATTAATGTACCACTAACATAACTTTGCTATCAAAAAAGTTGTGTGCGAATTCGCTAACTATCGCACAGTTTCTCTATAAAGTATATACTCTTTGCACACACTTTAAAGCAGAGTTCGAAAATTTATGTACCACTAACATAACTTTGCTATCAAAAAAACCAATACAACGATCTCTATTGTTTCGTTCGTATTTATAAACACAACACAGGTGCTCAAATCGTTGTTTGTAATATAACAAACGGAACAAAACGAAAATGTTTCTTTCGTCAAACATTATTATTTCGTAGTGGTTATTTTTAAGTGTTCATTCAACTTAAACATTAAAACGCGTTTTTAACGTTGTGGTTGCCAAAATAAAGAAATGATTTTTCTGCATATTATCAATGTTTTTTTGCATTAGTTTTATGAAATTTCACTGGAACTCCTCCGTTGAATCTTTTTAATAAACTAATGCAATTATTCACAAAATTCAATGAAAATTGTTTTCACTTGTAATATGACATAAACACTAAGAACGGTTTACAAATAGTTTTGTTCCATTCCATAAACACAACAAAATCAAACTTTTTGAAATGTTGGACAAACAGAACAAAATCGTTTAGTTCGGTCTCTCATCGAAAACTAGTTTGTGAAAGTGTTTGTGTTCTGTTTACAAATCAAAATGAAAATAAAGAAAAGTTGAGTTTATGTTTCCTGTGCACTACAAAATGATTGTGTTGAGTTTCAGCAAAAAGCAAAACAGAACGATAGAAAAACGTTTGATTGTGTTTAAATTCGAACTCAGCTTTAAAGAAAAAATAAAATATATTATCCTCTATCTCGAAAAGTATACATGATATTAATATGATATTACTAATAAATCTGCTTCATTAACTCAAAAATCGCATTTTTTGGCTTATGACAGTCTTGAAGTAAATGAGCGACATCACTTAATAGGTCTGTCTGCGTACACATATTTTGCATCATTTTGTGCAAAATGTTGTCTGCGTACTCCAAATCTCTTGCAGCGAGAGAGACAAAAAGAGATTTTTTTGACAGTTTTGGAAGTTAGAGAACTTGCAAAATGTTGCTGGAGAAATTTCTTCTTGAAAGATTTTGCAACTAGTTGGAACAGCTGTTTTTATTTACTGTTTGAATGAAATAATTTTTGTGAAATGAAAATATGGTATCAATCTCTTCTTTGGAAGATTCTCTAGCAGATTAATGCATCAATCATAATTGTGGTTGGGATTTAAGGGGTTAATTTTTAATTTCAAAATAGGCCTATTTTGCGAAAGTAACAATGTGTGGGATGCACATATCTAAGGAAGTAGGAGGAGCTCATAATTGTGGGTGGGATTTAAGGGGTTAATTTTTAATTTCAAAATAGGCCTATTTTGCGAAAGTAACAATGTGTGGGATGCACATATCTAAGGAAGTAGGAGGAGCTTATCCAAGATTTTGGTATCAATCTCTTCTTTGGAAGATTCTCTACCAGATTAAAACCACAATCATATTTGTGGGTGGGGTTAATTTTTAATATCAAAATAGGCCTTTTTTGCCGTATTTTGTGAAAGTAGCTATGTGTGGGGTGGACATATCTAAGGAAGTAGGAGGAGCTTATCCACGATTATGGTATCAATCTCTTCTTTGGAAGATTCTCTAGCAGATTAATGCATCAATTATAATTGTGGGTGGGATTTAAGGGGTTAATTTTTAATTTCAAAATAGGCCTATTTTGCGAAAGTAACAATGTGTGGGATGGACATATCTAAGGAAGTAGGAGGAGCTTATCCAAGATTAATACCACATATGCTAAAACTCTTTTGCTTTGTTATTTTAATTGTTTACATACCGATCAGCTGTTTTCTTGCAAGATTTCACTGGATACTGTCTGCGTACTTTTTGAGATATTTTCAGCCGATAGAGTAAAATTGGTCTTACTCTCCCAAAAAAATTTACTGAGTATTTGCTACTGGAAAAGTACCCAGCCAGACCTAATATTTAATTGATGTGTCAGAATTGATTTCAAATAATTCTTGGTAATTTTGAATTTTAAAATGTCTAAATTGCAAATGATTTTTTCTAAATTCGAAACAATAGATAATAATTTCAATAAAAAGTAAAAATTTATTTTCACAAAGTTTATGAAACTTTTTATGAAATAATAAAGGTCTATGAAACATTTGTCATACATTTTTATGAAACTCTTCATCATTTTTATGAAAACCTCATATATATGATGAATAATTGAAGACAAACGACTTTTTTATTCAAAATTTATTTTAATTTGTTCTTCTTGCAATTTTAGACTATATATCTGTAAAACTTTGTATTTTATGCTTTATTTAGTAACACTCATAAATTTTAACCCAAAAAAAATGACAAAAGCCCAAAAAATCTCATATTTTTCAAGTTTTATCGTTATTTTTTATATTTTTTTTTCACTTTTCTATCTAAAAACAAATTTAGCTATTTCTAGGGATTTTTTGGGTCAGATTTAGGTACTTTTGTTGAATAATAGTTGGCAACAGTGCACAGAAATAAATTTAACTTGGTTTTGTTCTAAGCATAATTTTGATCTTTTTGAATAAATTTTGATTTTATACCTGGGGGGTTATTACGTAATTCGATTCGAAAATTGGTAAAAACGTTGAAAACGTGTAGACAATGATCTAGAAAATGCGAAAAGTAAAAAAAAAGATGGACTTTTAAGTACGGATATCAGTTTACAAAAGTTTTAAAATTTCCGAATTTGAACAAAAATTTTTGAATCGAATTACAAGGTTAGGTTAGGTTAGGAAGGGCTATGTGCCCAAGGGCACAACTCCACTCGGAGACCAATACGGTCCATTGTGAATCCCTTCAGAGAAAAAACGGTAAGAAAGAATAGAAATAGACAGAAAGATAGATTAAAAGATAGATATAAAGAAAGATAGAAAAAATATATACTCCCCAGAAACCAGCTCCTATCGTCCCCTTGCTAGAAACAGCCGTCCTATCTCCCTGACAAATCTCAGCAAATATATAAATACAAATAACATAGATATTTATCTTACAATACATGTATGCCATGAGGGCTTTCTTTGTATTGATATTAAATAAATAAAATAAATAAATCTACTGGATTGTATCCAGCGACACACCCAAGTTCGTCGTGAAATCTATCTCCTAGTCATTTCTGTCTGAGACCCTGCAACCTAGGACAGTGGCACATTATATGCTCAACTGTCTCCAGTTCCTCAACGTCCTCGCACAACCTGCAAAAATCCGGTATGTTCCTGTCCCATCTGCTTGTGAAAGCCCTGACAGAACAATGACCGGTCAGGAACCCCGTAAGGGTCCTGAGACCTTCCCTGTCCAGTCCGAAAAGAACCTTGGTTGCCCCTGCGTCCATACAAAGTTCTTATGAAATTTAACCTTCAGTCGATTATCAGCGCCGCCGCCGACAATTTTTTAACACTAAGCCGCGGCTGATCATATTTTGGCGGCTACGGGCAATTAAGCAGCCGAGTGATTTTCCTCGATCTACCGTCGCGGAGTTTTTGCTACGGCTTTAATCTCGGACAGTGACCAATTTTTTACAAATTCACTCAGATCGGTTACTTTTGATGGCTTCAAAAATACTAAACAACTTGGGACATTGAAACTTAAAACATATATTTTATAAGGTTGCCACTTTTTACCAAAGTATTGTTTTTGAAACTATACGTCCAGTCGGCTAATTTTGGGATCGCCCTCGTAACATTTGAAGATATTTCCATATTATAGCAAAAAATGAAATGTGAAATCGTTTTTTAACCCCAAGTATATGCTTTGCCAAATAACATGCAAGTGTTTTTAACAAAGAAATCGTAAATGTTTCAAAATTTTCTTCCATTTTTAGTATAATTTCATATTTTCATTAACATACACTACAATTTCCAAAAGGCTACAATTAATAATTGTTCCCTGAAGAAGTCACCATTGTGGAGACGAAATATTGGAAATAAATAATTATAATTAATAAATGATCTTTAGCTCGCTTAAAATAAGAAGAATTAAATAAAAGAAGACCAAAGAAAACTTGACATTTTTAATTTGTAATATTAATGAAATTGTAAAAATATTGTGAAATTTTTTAAAATTAGATCTCAACTCTTCGCAGACCCCGTGGAATACACCCCCTGGACACCCATTTGGTAACCGTTGCTATAAAGAATATGAAAAAAGAAAGTTTGTAAAAGTAGTTTTAATTTTGTGTGTTTTTTTTTTTCAACTTAGTTTTGAGAATTTATTTAATTTCCTATTTCATGGTTAGGTTTTGTTTAGTTTTTTTATGCTTAAATTACTTTTTATATATCAATATATAGACGCCCATGTATATTTAATAATTTTATTATTTAATTTTTTTTTTTTTTAATTTACCAAAATTTGTTTTTAATCATGTGATTTGTGTTGCTGTTGGAGGAGGAAGTTGATACAAATGGTTGTTTTTTCTGTTGATTTCTTTGTGGTATTTGTTTTATTAATGACTGATAACATGGCCATAAATACTATATTTTCATAAGTATTCAAATTGTATATTGGGGTTGTATTAATGATGATTCATTATTCATAATCCTTTTTATTTTTTGAAAAACCCATAGTTAATGAAAACAACAATAATTTAGAAAGCCGCTGTAATTGTGAGTTTGTTGTTGTTATTGTTATAAATGTGTATTTTTTTAAAATTCTTATGTTTATATGTGTATGTATAGAAGGATGAGTAGAAGGAGGAGGAGGAGAAGGAGCCTTAAAAGAATTTAATTATTTTAAATGAGTTTAAAATCATCGTTCTTCTAAAATGACCGTCTCTTGTGGATATAATTTTAATGCTTGTAATGTCTGTTGGGCATCAATCGATGTTAAGTCTCTACGTGGCCAACTGGATATCAATTTAAACTCATCAATCAAAAAACCATTCGATGCCACATAATTTAATAAATCCTGAAATTGTATTATAATTTTACAAAAAATTTGTGCAACAAATTTTGAATTGGCTGAATATTACTTACTTGTAATGTATTATTTGCATAAAATCTACGTTCTAAAAAGTCTCCGGTTGGTTTACGTACACGTATTTTAGTGATATTGGATTCTGTTTCAGATGGTTCTTTGGGTACAGATTGTTCAGCCTAAAAACGAAAACAAATTTGAGATTTTTTAATTAAAATATATTGTAGAAATTACAAATTTTTAAAGTTTTAGAATATTTAATAAAGTCAAAATGAGTTAATTAAACAAATTTCAAGTTGAATAAAAGTTAAATTCAATACATGTTGAATACAAGTTGAAAAAAATAAAATTTGAAAAATTCAGAATGTCTTAGCAAAAAAGCACGCCCCGTCGAAACAAACTTTTACTTAAGAGAGCGAACATTATGATAGTTTTTCTTGATTATGTGCCCAGTTAAAAAATTCGAACGGAAAAGTTCTGAAAAATCACTTTTGACCAGAGTTCGAAAATTTATGTACCACTAACTTATAACGTTCCTATCAAAAAAAAAAAACAATACAACGATCTCTATGTTTCGTTCGTATTTATAAACACAACACAAGTGCTCAAATCGTTGTTTGTAATATAACAAACGGAACAAAACGAAAATGTTTCTTTCGTCAAACATTATTATTTCGTAGTGGTTATTTTTAAGTGTTCATTCAACTTAAACATTAAAACTCGTTTTTTACGTTGTGGTTGGCAAAATAAAGAAATGATTTTTCGGCAAAAGTGCAGTTTACGGGGTTTTGGAAATCAAAAAAAAAAAATACATGACCCCCTCCAGAATAAAAAAAAACCGAAATTATTTTTGGGAGGGGCTCGGCCCCGGGAGGCCCGTGGGAGGCAAAAAACAGGGGGCCATAGTAACAGGGTCGTATGGGTACTCAAATTAAAGGAAATTGTCTCACGATTTCAAAAATGATATTTTTTTTCGGATCCATAACACCTATTCCAAATTAGAGCCATTATTCGACCAATAGTAATATACGAAAAAAAGTCAAAAATAAAATTAAACAAAAACGGTACTCAAATAAAAAGAAATTGTCTCACGATTTCAAAAATGATTTTTATTTTTGAACCGATAACACCAATTCCGGGCTTAGGGGTTTTTTTACTCCCATCAGTCCAATTCTCGGCTTCGCTGAGGCTTCGCCCCGGGATGCGTAGGAAGTGGCTTTGCTTAGCAAAGTTTTTCTGCGTAACCGGCCTACGGCCGGGCTTAGGGGTTTTTTTTACTCCCATCAGTCCAATTCTCGGCTTCGCTGAGGCTTCGCCCCGGGATGCGTAGGAA
The DNA here is from genome assembly GCA_021234595.1 of Delia radicum. NCBI lineage: Eukaryota > Metazoa > Arthropoda > Insecta > Diptera > Anthomyiidae > Delia > Delia radicum. Next base: position 182,879,712 of record CM037855.1, on the reverse strand, counting down.
GTGGCTTTACTAAGCAAAGTTTTTCTGCGTAACCGGCCTTCGGCCGGGCTTAGGGGTTTTTTTACTCCCATCAGTCCAATTCTCGGCTTCGCTGAGGCTTCGCCCCGGTATGCGTAGGAAGTGCCTTGCTAAGCAAAGTTTTCCAAAAAACCCGTTTCCGTTTTTTTAACCCAGGGGGGCCAGGCGCCATAAAACGATTGTAGAGGGCGCTTCGTATCATGGATCCAAAAAAAAATCATTTTTGAAATCCAGATGAAATTTCCTTTCATTAGAGTACCCCCACTTATATGTTACTACGAATACCGGTTTTTTGGCCCTAGAGGGCCCCAGGGGCGTCAGCCCCCTTAACCGAAGATAGAAAAAAATTTTCTTTTTTCATTCTGGAGAGGACCATGTATTTTTTTTTTTTGATTTCCAAAACCCCGTAAACTGCACTTTAGCCGATTTTTCTGCATATTATCAATGTTTTTTTGCATTAGTTTTATGAAATTTTACTGGAACTCCTCTGTTGCATCTTTTTAATAAACTAATGCAATTATTCACAAAATTCAATGAAAATTGTTTTCACTTGTAATATGACATAAACACTAAGAGCTAGTTTTTGGGATGTAGTTCAACCTTGTTTATAGTTTTAACGAAGTTTAAACTTAAAATGCTGTTTTTGAGATCAAGTTTATTATATTTTAATTGTAGTTTAACCGGCCAGCGTTGGCCGTTTAAACTAAGTTTTGAGTTGTCAAATCATAACAGCTGTGAATGAAAATTATACATAAATAAAGCAGCTGTTAACTAAAAGTCAAAAAAAAAAACAATATATACGAAATTTTTGAAAATGTGTTTTTATTTATATAATGATTTGGAGTTTTATCAGCGCTTCCGCTCGTCCAAACCATCGGCTTATATTTTTACATTTATTTTAGAGTCCATTTTATATTTAATTACAACCAATATTAAACAAAAGAAATATTTAATAGTTGGGCACAAAATAAACAAACATTTTTTTTCTATGCGCGTTGTTTTGTTTGCTTTTCATTTTTGACATTCGCAAGTGCTACCATATTTCTTTTGAAAATGGCATTACTCTTTTTGGTGTAAAATATTGTAATCTTATTTAATTTGAGATTTTTTAAACCATCACTGAAAAACAGCATGGATGTTTAAAAGCAGTTTATATCTTATTTAAGTTTAACTAAACAGCTGTAAAACTAAGTTTGATCGTCCTCCCAAAAACTGGCTCTAAAGGTACGTTCACATTAATCAAATATTTGAACAAAATAGTTGTTTACGTATTTGCTTCCAATTGTGTCAAATAAAAAATTATTTTATTTTATGTTCAAACTTAAGAATGGCCCAGTTATAATCTAGACGCATTCATAACGTTGTTACAGCGCCCCCAGTGTATGAAATTTTAAACCATTTACATATGTTGTTGACAAGACATATACCGTTATTTGACATAATTTTCAAGTCTGTCATTCGAATAGTATTTCGTACAGACGCCATGGAACAAAAAAGACGTGAAGAAATTTTGCACACTTTCTTAGAAAATCCAACATTCAAACACATGAATCCCAAACACATGAATCCTCCTAACTGCCCACAATTCCGACCAATTGAAAGATATGGGGCAAATGTAAAAAATAAATTGAAGAAGAGTAATAAAGAAGCAAAAAATGAAGTTATAATGTTACAAAAATGGAACCAGAGTGCTAAAATAGTAAAGCCGAAGGATGTGCAAAAATTAATGGGGAGCATCAACGAACATGTCCGTTCTTTTATTCGTAACAAAGAAAATTAATTTATTTGTATGGTTTTCCTTAAAGCTGAATAAATTTCCTTTAATTTTGGTGTATAATTTATAAAAATGTGTCTGTTATTTACAAAGTTATAACTACTTTTGTGCGTCCAGATTATAACTGGGCCATTCTTTATGATCAAATATTTGATGGTTTTTGTTTGTTCAAACAGCTCTCAAATAGTGTCAAATAAAATTAACGAAAAAATGTTTGTCGAGCGTTCAGATTGAAACAAATATTTTTATTAAATATTTATTTAATCAAAGTGTAAAAAACAGATCTCTCTCGGACCTAGCCTATTTATGTTAAAAGAGTATATTAATACTCCTGTCCGTTTTTTTTTTGTCCGTTTTGGTCTATCTCGTTTTGTCCGTTTTGGTCTATCTCGCTTAGTTTTGGAGATACTGGACATTTTAAAATATCGCCATTTTGTAAAATGTATTGTATCTCGAAAACTAAGCATGCTATCGCTAAATGGACAAATATTTGCTCAAATCAGAAGAAAATATTGGATAGCTAGTGTTCACACTATGGTTAAGTTTGTCAAATATTAATTTGAATGCAAATAATTTTGTTTGACCAAATCAGCTGATTTGCTGTTTGACAACAAAAATATTTTGTGTTCAGATTACGGCAAAGAAATATTTCATGTTTTTTGTCAAATGTTTGACTAATCTGAACGTACATTAAGAACGGTTTACAAATAGTTTTGTTCCGTTCCATAAACACAACAAAATCAAACTATTTGAAATATTGGACAAACAGAACAAAATCGTTTATTAGTTTGGTCTCTCATCGAAAACTAGTTTGTGAAAGTGTTTGTGTTCTGTTTACAAATCAAAATGAAAATAAAGAAATGTGTTTATGTTTACTGTGCACAACAAAATGATTATGTTGAGTTTCAGCAAAAAGCAAAACGGAACGATAGAAAACCGTTTGCTTGTGTTTAATTTCGAACTCTGCTTTGTATTTTTAATGTATGCGTACTTTGCCAACCTCAAAACGAGTTAACAGGTTAAAGTCGGGCATACCCTACACTAGTTTGATTAAAACTTAGAGTATTTGAGTCTGAAATTTTAATGGTTTTAAAATATAAAAACTTATCAAAAATGGGACAAAAAACATAAAAAACTAAAATGTTTAATTTTGAGTTTGTGTTGACCTTGCAAGGCTTAATATTGAGTTGGTACAGTTTCTTAACAAACTGACTTTAAAGTTTGGCGCATGTCAATGCAGTTTATAAAATACAATCAATCTGTCTCCCTTATGTTTAAATGCAAAGACTACCACCGTATTCTTTTTTGTCGTACATATTTGATTCACAAAACTGTTTTTCAAAAAAAGGGGTTGTATATTTAGACAAACATTGATGCAAGTAGTTGAAAGATAATTTTGTTTATGTTATATATAATTATTTCTATATATTTCCAGTTTAAATTAATGTCGTCAATGTGGGAGTATGCACATTTTTATATTTTGTAACGTATTGTAAATTACTTTTTTCTTTTTTATTTTTTATAAAAGAGACGCAACACTCAGGAAATTCTTCCTATTAATTAATGTGTTGCGTTCTTTGGAAAGTGTATAGTGGAGAGATGAAAGGTGGTCAAAGATGAAGGGCTTCAAACATGGCAACACTGCAATTGCGCGAGATGATAAGTCTTAGAACAATTGCAGCTCGCCACCTTATGGAGAGTTGACGAATTTATTGAAACTTTTTGTTTCATAGCCCTGATTCATTATTTTACTTCGGTGGGGTTAAGTGCTATGGGAACACTGAAGGTGGGCGCAGCGATACATATAAGTGATAGAAAACTGATACATATTATTTTTCTAAATTGATGTTGTCGCCATCGTGAATCGAACCCGGGACCATCTGTGTAACAGTTCAACGCGCTAACCATTACACCACAACGCCCACGTTCAGCAAAAATTATTAATTTTTAGCAAGGATTTTTTAATTTTTGCTCAACTAAGTAATAGCAAAACTCTTGCTGAATCTACTGTATCTAATTTTCTTGAAATTAACAATTTTTTTACAAGCATCCTTCGTGGCTAAAATCTTGCTTACTCAGCTAAATTTTTTGCTGACTTTACTAACTTTTTTTGAGTGTACGTTTAGTGAACATCACAGGTTACTTAATTTAGTAAAAAAAAAACTCACGTACTTTCTCTTTCAGTTTAAGAAAAAAAATTGGTTAAACTACAAAAATTTGATATATTTTTATGTCTTAAAAATATGGAGTCTGTGACAAATCTTAATTAATAAAATTCAGATAAAAACACTCAAAAATGTTTAACACGTGTTTTCTAATCAATACCAACCAAGGTCTAGTTAATTATAGTGCGTTTTCTTAAAAAAATAACGATTTTAAATGATACATGGGCGAAAATGTCTTTTTTATTTTCCCCATAGTAAATATATACAAAATTAATTTTAAAAAAATGTTAAAAATGTCGAATTTCAGATTGAATTTTCGGAATTTTCGATGAAATTAATGAAGTGGAATATAAGTTAACAACATGTGATTTTAAAATATTCACAAAAAAAGAAAAATAAAAGTGAAGTTTTTACTTTAATTCCAATTAATTGTTATGGGTTTATAAGTCCATACTTTAACACCATATTAAAAGTCATTCAAAGTTTATTAATATTAAATTTGGTCGTCGCATTCGCGATCTACATCCTAAAATCTATCAAAATTGATAAGTCGCATCTCCGATTTACTTTTAATGTTTAACAGTGTAATTAACTATGATTGTCATTATACGACAGTTATAAACACTTGGTTTCCCCTTACTTTGTTTTGCCAACTAGAGAATGAACTTCCCATTGCATTTGTAACTTACCACCAATCTTATTGATTCACGTCTAGCATCCTCCTCAGCCTGTTCTGATTCCAAACGTTGACGTTCAGCAGCTAAGGCGGCCTCTTTTTGACGTTTAGCAGCTTCTTTGGCAATATCTGCTTGTAATGTTTCTTGATAAGCCATATCTTGTTCGGCTTTTACTTGATCACGGGCGGCGCGAGCATCTTCTTCGCCAATTTCGGTTTGTAAATGTTGATTATACATTTCCACAGATTCTAAAAGACGTGATAGTAAATCATCTAAGCCAACGTTTCCTGGAAAGTAAGAAACCAACACTTTTTAATAATATAGAAACATTAAAAGTTGTTTTTTTTTAACTTACCATGAATCACAGATAAAATTTCACACGATGTACGCCCCGATAAACGACTTTTACCAATCACCAATATTGATGGTAATTTATCTATGGATATATTACGAACAGTCATGGAAGCAGTATTGCTTATGCAACCCGTTACAGAAGATAAAAATCTGTAAATTAATGTTAAACATTAAACATGGAACTCAGATATGATAAGATATTAATAAGAAATTAACTTACAAGTGTTTATTACTTTCATATGTTAAATCCCAGCCATATACAATGAAATTTTCTGCAAATGTTTGTAAAATACTTTCATGTTTCAGTAAATGATCACAGAAAACATTTGTTAAAATACTTTCCCCGTGATGCAAATAAATTGCCAATAATTTACGCTTAAATTAAAAAATATACAAAATTAAATTAATTAGTATATAATAGAGAAAATGGTTAGGGATTTTAATATGTACATCTCTGGCTGGTTTGTGACAGGCCTCTTTAAGAGCATCTTCTAAACTGCCAGTAAAAAACATAGGAGATGGATCACCAAATCGTTGTTTATAATTTTCAACAAACTGCAATGAACCGGTAGTTTCACTATCAGTGTTATTGGGTACTAAAAAATATAGAGGGAAATGTTGGAAGTTAGTAAGTAAATGTAAATTTTTGTGTTTTGAAATGCGAATATCTTACTTAAATGTCTTGTTGTGGATTGAACTGGTGGAGGATCAGTGAAAAATTCTTCACAGGCATTAAAATCTGAAGCATCTTCAAATTCATCAGCTGAACTATCAGTATCGAGACCCACAATACTGAAAAAATATATAAAAAAAAAATAATAATTGAATCCAAATTTAAGTAAAGTTCCACGTTAATTAAGATTCTTACAAAAAATGTTCCATTAAAGTTTTAATTGATTATAATCAAACTTTTAATTGAATGTTTACAACATAGTTTCTTAGTTTCGTTTAGATATTTATCGGAAATTTTTTAAAATGTTCAAATAATTTAGCTTTTTAATTATTTTTAAAATTAGTAAGGAAACGTTAGCTAATGTGACCCTACATCTGGTACATTTTGGCTATATAAAAAACTAACAAGGGGAGTCTTCCTATGGGTTCTCTCCAATTTTACTGAAATTTGTTTTGTATTTGTTATTAGCGGCCAACCTCACGTTTAAGGGTTAAAATATGGGACCAAAGTTAATACATTTTTGTATAGACACATGTCTGAAACTAACGAAATTCAAATTTGAACGCAGTTTTGATGTGCTCAAGAAAACAAAAGTTTTGATACTTATATTACGTGTGTAGTGTTTTAGGGTTGCCATTTCTTTTATAGGTTAAAAATCTCTTCGGAAAAAGTCGCATACAAGAGGAACAATTACGAATGTAGGAAAAAACTTAGATACTCCCTCGATTAAATTTGACTTTTTGAATGAAGTACAGTTTTTTTTGCAAAAAAAAAAATTATTTTTCAACATAATCTCCTGTTAGCTCAATACACTTAGTCCAACTTTTCTCCAATTTTTGTATCCCTTCCAAAAAATGGGATTTTTCGAGGTCCATAAAATAGGCATTTGTTTGATCAATAATTTCATCGTTGGAGCTAAATCTCTTTTCACCGAGCCATTTCTTTAGGTTTAGAAATAGGAAATAGTCACTGGGGGCTAAATCCGGAGAATATGGCGGATGAGGTACCAATTCGTAGACCAACATGTGCACTCGTGCATTATCTTGATGAAAAAGGATTTTTTTCTTGGCCATATGGGTTCGTTTTTTTAAATCCTCGTTAAATCGGTCCAATAAGTTGCCATAATATTCGCTGTATATTGTTTTTCCCTTTTGAAGGTAATCCCGCGTGCATCCCAAAAAACTGTTTCCATCACCTTACTGGCCGACAAACTTACCTTGGCCTTCTTCGGAGCCGGTTCACCCGGAGAAACCCATTATTTAGACTGCTATTTGGTCTTCGGAGTGTTACAATGGATCCTTGTTTCATCCACAGCTACAAAACGTCGCAAAAACTCATTCGAATTGCAGTTAAACAACGATTACGTTTATGGTCAATTGAGAGCAAACACGGCACCCATCTTGCAGACAGCTTTCTCAAAACCCAACTGATCATTTAAAATCGAAACCACACTGCCATATGAAATGCCCATGGCATCAACAATCTCACGCACTTTTACCCTCGATCGGCCAACACGATATCGTGGATTTTTTCGACATTTACGGGTTTATTGACCTCAATTGGCCGTCCAGAACGTTCAGCATCATTTGTACTTGTGCTACCACAACAAAAGTCAGTAAACCACTTTTTACCATTGAAATCGATGGTGCAGAGTCCCCATAGTATTTATCAAGCGTTTCCTTGGTTTGATTATGTTTAATGAGCACTCGAAATTAACTTTTTTTAATTTTTAAAAAAATTCACGAGGTTGTATGTTTGTTCAGCTGTTAAACGCAAAGTAAATGACGGAACTTGCTTAAAATTTGACAGTAGTCTATTAACTGATGGTACTTGATGAGAGCAGTGTTGCATTTCATATAACTGCGAGGGAAGTTCGAAAAGTCACGGACTTATTGATCCGCCCTCGTAATATACATATTTTTTTGGCTAATCCAACTATAATTCTTTCACTTAAAACACATCTTTTTGAATAACAAAATACTGGAGTTATCGTATTTAAAAAAAAATTAAATCAGCCGATTTTTTTTTATTGCCTACGAAAAAAAAAACTTAAAAATAAAAGTTGAGAAAAAGTAAAAAATTTAAATTTGGGAGCGTCGGAAATGTTTTTTTTTTGATATGTCGTAGTGGAACTTTTTTTCTCATGGCAAAAGCTATCGAAAAATCGATGGCACAATATCGAAAAATTTGTGTCCTTACAAATCGGTCCACCCTAATGTATATTCTATTCTCTCTGCTTGTAGTGTTGAACGTTCCCTTGTAGTGAATATTACAGTTTCTGCCGGTAAATATTTATATTAAAAACAAATGTCACAATTTATTGCGTTATCTGCAATATACTTTTGTCTGAAGGTTAATCTGTTACTGTTAGTCGTGGAATGAAAATTTTTATCGATGCAAGTATTAAAAGAAATGACGCGTTTGTTAATTATCTGAAAAACGAAAATTCTGTGATAATTCATTTACAGTGCCAGAAATTATACATTTGGAAAAATTCAATTCCTGCAATTAAGAGACAGTTTGAGGATGGACAACCCAGTACATCGAAAATAAGTCCACCTCGTACCAGAACGGTAGTGAGTGAATCCGGGTTTTGTTTTAAAAAATATTGTTTATTTTGCGGCGATGAAGCGGATAAAGAGGTCGAGAAGAAAAAAAGCGCAGAATGTGGAATTTATTAAGAACTTTAAATTTCAGCTTAAAGAAATCCACAATGGAACAGCTAAAAACGCTGGTGTACTTTTTTGATTTTCTTCTTTTGATTTACTTTTTTTCCTTTTGTTTTATTTACATTATTTCAATTGTCATATACATTCACTGTTAAGTAATGTTGTATTTATCTTCAAACAATTTAGTGTATTTTTGGTTTTTTTAAAGTTTAAAATATCCGGTCTGGCACCACTACGATTTGTAAATCCGTAAAACACAAAAATTGACACACGCAAGCATTGGCGAACAATAGCTTTCGAAATAGAGAAACCAAAATTGATTCGAATTCGAGTGAATAGCTTTCGTTCGAGATCGATGAATAGGCCATTAATTTTAAAAACAACAAAAAACACTCCTATTATGATGATTTTTTTAATTCAAAATATACTCACTTGGAACTTCTTGTAGTGGAAGGTGAACGATTCGTGTTATTGCGTAATTTATCAGCAGAGTTATTCAATATAAAATTATGATTTAATTGTATGCCAGAATGCTAAAAAAAAACAACACAAACAGGCAAATAATTTGAATTAAAAAAAAAAAAAAACATTTAAAAGATTCTTAATACTTACTGCTAATGTTGTTTCATTGCCACAACCATGTGGCCAACCAGTCCATTCTTGATGTCTAACTGGTATATCCGTAACATAATAAACATTTGTTTTAACCTCTTGCACTGTTGTACGTCCAGATAAACTTAATTCATGTCTTACACCATTGGGTTGCTGGACAATAGTAAGTACAAAATTTTTCTCCAAACGATTAGAGACTTCATCGCTAAAACACACAATAATAATAATATTATATTTTTAAATATTTTATCCTACTATTCCACTTACTTTTCAAAATCCATATATCCTTCTTCAGTTAAATCAATTAATATTAATTCATTTTCTCCCGATAAACCTAGGCTAGATAATTGTGTTGTTGGTATTTGAGCTTCGGGTAGTTTAGCAGGCGGCCAGCCGCGTAATGCTTGACGACATATAGGTACTCCAGTCTCATCATGTACTTTCTTTTTTAATTGTTCTGAAATAATTAAGATATATTCGATTTCAATTGAGTTGTTAATTGTTAAGAGAATCCTATTTTTTAACTTACCAATAGTGGCATTGGAGGGCAGTCGTATAACATAAATTTGTTGATCAAAGTGTATATTAAATATAATTTGTCTTAGCAATGATGGTGCTGATGACGATGTTGATGTTCTATTTTCAGCTATATCCATATCTGACGTGAGATCGATTATATCAGCATCTGATGATGTTGAAGCAACTGAAATATAATTAAATAGCGGACAAGTCCGCTGAACTGTTAGTGTGGGGACGACATTATTTTGCCTTACAGTTTAAAATGTAATTGATTTTGGATAACATTTTAATCTTTTAAGGAAAATAAACAAAAAACAAACGATGTTGCAGAGTTGGTATTCACACATTTAGGCCGGTATGACATGGCGTTACAGTATTTTTCGTTTATAGTCACATCTCTTTGTTGCACACAATTTGTGGAATATATCGATAATGTGACTAAATGTGTAATTTTTATATATTCCATATCGTTGCATATAAACGATTTTGGATATAGTCAACAATTAATGTGACTATATAAAATTTATTTAGTATTACAACTGGCGAAAAATTGGAATATATAAATGCGGCTTGAAAAACTTCAGCTTAATCCTCTGATAACGATTTTCGCTTAAGCATCTAAGACTTTTAAATAATTTAGAATTTAAAGATTTCAAGATTTTAGTAAAAACGTAAAATGTGGACTATATCGCTAAATTGACTATAAACGATTTGACTGTAACCAAAAAGTACTGTATCACGATTTCCAATTTGGGGATTACGGATGAAAATATTTCAGTCTTAACCCCCAAATCAAAATGGGAGCTATTTATAACATAGTTATGCTCATTATTCCCAGAAAGATCGGTTTTCAAAACAACATTGTGTGTATATTACAGTTTTTCTGCGTAGTCAGAAGTCGACTTCGCTGAGTATGAGGAAGCCGGCTTCGCTGAGTAAAACATTTATGGATGGTTGTAAAATAAAAAAGCTAATTCCATTCTTCTACACAAATTACTTTTAAAGCTTTAAGCTAAGACAACAAATGGACAATTTTAAAACTCTTGCAATTAAAAAACAATTTTTTTTGTAAGAGTGCTTTTTATTGATAACACAGTATAGACTATAAATTATTAATTCAATTTTTGTATAGAGCCAACGGACTGCGATCTTCTACTTGCCGTATTTTATGCTTCATACCTCCAATCATGCTTTGGACGACATTCAGACATTTTTTTTTACCCTACTTTTAATTTATTTCTTCAATTATTCAGTGCATTTGGCTTCCTAACCATTTTCATACACTTTTTCTCATAAAAGTCCCCAAAAGTCCTTAATTGGACGTGCTATTGAGACGTGTAAGAGGATTTGAGTATTTCAGTACAAAAGGTATGTTTTTTTTGCATTAAGCCATTTTACCGCCTTTTTGGCTTAATGACAGCTTGCTAAATCTGGCCAAAATAATATGTCATCTTTAGAGTGTCTATCTCTGAAAATTTTTTCAGGTTTTCTAAACATTTATTAATGTAAACATCCTCGTTTACAGCCATAGCTTTTGAATCCTGTAGTATGTAAAGTTGTGATATATCTTTTGCCGAAATGGCTACCCTCACTAGTACTTTTGGTTCAAACTTCGCTTTGGCCGAATACCGTACCTTGTGGAAGTTTTTTTTTCAAGTCAATAAAACAAAATCCAAAATTGATACTTCCGTTGTTCCCACCAAAAGAAAAGTATTTTTCATCATCCAAAACTATTTGAACATTTTTTTTTCATGAAGTTTTTTCTCAGATGTCTGAATTTTGTTGGTATTTCTGCCAATTGGTTTTTTTTACTATATTTGGGTACTGTCGTCTTCCTCTAGTAAGCAAGTTTTGCGAATTGTTTTCTTGGAAACGCGAAATTTTCTGGCCAACTTACGATTTGATGGCACAATTTGATTAACTGCCGATTTTTTAAATTTAACAAGCTCAGCTGCGGTAATTTTTTGGTCCTTTCCTTTTTATTCCGATTGATGCCACTTCATTTTCAAATCGTTTTTTATCCCGGTTGATGCCACTTCATTTTCAAACCGTTTGAATATGGAATATATTGTGCTACGTGGTACTTGTTCCTTAAGGAAATGATGTAACACTTCGCCTTTAGGATACCTTCTAAGCATGTCATAGACATTTTTTAATAAACTGTATTGTTCAATCACTTAAATTTTGAAATTTTTCACTTTTGAGTATATACAATAATGCTTATAATATAAGATTTTATTGACATACCTTTTGAAAAAAAACATGCCTACTTAGCAGTAATTTATATTTGAATTTTGTTCATTTACTTAGTTGGCATAGGTTAAATATACCATTTGTATATTTTTCAAAATCCTTCTTTGGATATATGGAGTCACATATATGTACTTCCTTATATGTTCATATATGAGCGGTGGTTAAAATGGGTTTATAAAACTGATTAGATATAACATTTTTATATGTATCAAAATCTTTCATGTCCTATACTTTCGTCCATATATTAGTCTTTGGGTATATGAAGTCATATATACTTCCATATATGTTTATATATGAGCTTTTTTTGCACATACATAAGGAATTCCATATACTTAACATTTTGGGAATATGAAACAACATATACTTCCATATATGATCATATATGAGCACCTTTTGCAAAAATTACATCGCTTATACCACCATATATGACCATTATATATGAGTACCGTTTGCATATATGGAAACATATAAATTTCCATACATGTCCAATAAAACATATATGTCCATATTTGCGCATATATGCTACCATATAGAACATATATGAACATATATGAACTTTTTTAACCGGGTAGCTAGTTTATGATCAAGCTTTTGGAAAATATATATCTATTTACAGCGATTATTTTTTCTGATCTTGTCAGATTATTTCGGTAACGGTATTTTCAAGATTACGCTATTGAAATTATTTCGGTAACGGTATTTTAAGGATATTTGTATTTTAGTTAAATCGATAACGGTATTTTACCGTGGATAACGGGTTTTAAATTACTTCGTTAACGGTATCTTAGAGATAACGATAACCAGTTGAAAGAGTTTTGAATCGATAACGGTATTTTAGTGGTATTGACGGACATCTCTGACAAAAACAAAGTTTTTATAGGACAAGTTCAAGAACCAAAATAAAGATTTAAAATCATAGACAATAAAAAACTTGAAAGTCATGATAACTCATCTAATTTCAATTTTCAATTAAAATCCTTTGAATGTGAATATATTCATTCTAATATTAAAATTCAATCACAAACCTGGAACAAATGCAGATTCAGCAGCAGTACTTCCAAGATTATTTGTAGAGGCATTTTTAAGCCACCGAGGACAACTTTTCGATGATGGACCTGGAGCAGTAGAAAAATTATTTAAAGCTGAACTGCTGCTAGCATTACGGCCCAATAAATTGTTTTCCACTCTCACAGACGGCACAGCAGCAACAATGGGTGTTTCGGGGGCGTGATCATCCTGAGGCATAACACGTTGAATGGCAGTCTAAAAGATATACAAACATATAATAATCATTTCGTCAATTTAAAAAAATATATTCGAATACTTACCATTAAATCCCAATCACATTCTTCTAAATGGGAAAAGGCCTCACCAACATCATCTATTCTAGTTATACTCTAAAACAAATTGCAATAGACATGAAATGACAATTATGAATTATTAATTAAAATTAATTAAAAAAACAATACCTGAAAATTAGCCAATATTTCTTCTTTGTTTTCAGACATTGTGATTTTTTTCGTGCCTCTTGTTTTTTTTCGTTTCTTTGACTGCGTAGAAGACGAAGAGGAGGGGGGAGGCTATAGAGTTCAAAATTCCACTTGATGCAACTAAAAACTATTTCAATGTATATGTCTTTGTTTGGGTAAAGTGTTAATTAAACTATCTATAAGTTTATTGTTAGTTTTTTTCTTTAGATATTTATACGATTGTTTTACGAAAAAATTTCCAGAAATTTTTCTTTTCCTAAAAAAAAAAAAACTCGCACTTGGCAAATCACTCACTAGCAGACTTTTTCAATTAGTCTTGCAAACTACTCGGGGAAAAATCGAATAATTTTTTTATTTCTTTTTTCAATTTACACAAAATTCAATGATTTTGTTTAAAATTTCAATATTTATTTTGTTTTTAATTTAAAAAATTTATAAAACTTTTGTAATCACCAGCGAAAATGTCGATAATTTTTATTTTATGTGAGCATTTAAGAAGTGGCGAAAAGAAGAAAACAAATTTCTTTGTTAAGTCACGACTCCAAGTGTTGCCAGATTTAATTTTGTTTTTGACACCATCATTATACCAATCACTGTTGCCAATCTTGTTTCTCAAAAAGTATCGCTAAAGTAAAAAATCGCTATAAAATAGCGAAATTATAAAATAATAAGGGGGCTCACGATGGTGATTTGCACACGATGCGAAGATACACAGTTTGCATCATCAATACTGCTCAAAGCTGGGAGAATGCAAATAACCGTCTGTGCATATTCGCCAATTATCATGGTGAAATACTCTCAATAAATAAACATTTTCCAAATAGGTTAAAAAGTTACCAAACATTTAGCACAATTTTTTGAGCTTCTAGAATTTTTCTTCAAAACTTAAATATAAATCGCTAATAGTGGCTGACTTAACAAGTTTTGCCTACATAATTTTCAAATTAGTTTTACAAAGTTCTAGTAAAATATTTAGAAATTATTGTAAAATATATATAAGCCTAGTAAAAAATGTTTAAACATATATTTAAGAAAAAATTTGTAAAACTAACTAGAAACTTATGTAGTTGTATAATTACTAAGTACTTCGATAATAATTCCCCATTTTTTTCTGCGTGTACAAATTTAGCAATAAATCGCTTAATAAGTATAATAACATAACAAGACTGAATTGCAAAAAAGCGCTAGCTTTAATGCTAATAGCTAAATCATGTTTCGTTATTTAAATTGAAAATAACAAAACCAAACAAACAAAACGTTCCGTTTTCGTTACGTTTACCGTACGGCATAAACGGAATCCGACCCCATATACGTACATGTCCTGGATACGTATACAGACCAGAAATCGAATTATAAGGAACATCGAAACTGATTGCAGTCCGTTAAAAGTCTATCGATGACAAACTGTCTATGGACCGATATGTCGCTCTCAAAAAGGAGTGGAGTCTGTTTTTAGAATACCGTCTTAGAATGATGTCGATTTATTTTTTGCTTTATGAATTTATAACTTAAAACTCTCTTAAACCCAGTTTAAGTTTTTAGAAGAGCACGTTGGACTATGTTAATTGAATGAAAATATTCACCTCAATTTTTCGAAAAAATATGTATTTAAATTTTATATATACAGCAAAAAACAGGATATTGATTTTACAATTTTTAAGCAATAGTAATTCACACTGCGTTCAACAAATACTTATTTATTGCTCTCGAGAAGTAGATTAAAAGTGTAAACTACTCTTGTAACGTCGATTCCAGACGGAATTTGGGCCGTTCATAGTTGGAATGCCGAAATACAGCAACCTGCAAGCACTAGCAACCTGCAAACCTTTACCCTACTAAACATATTAAAAACGTTTAAAATAAAAACGTTTCGAGCTACTTTTTTATATATTGCCCCCGAAACAAAATCCTGGGTACTCCACTGATCGTATGTGCCCTTATTAATTGTATGTACAAAAATACTTCCCATTGCGTATGGCGGCTTGCCAATAATTTTCTATTGCGATAATTTAATTTTATTTATTTTATATTATTTAAAAATATTTTTTGTCTTTTGTTTTATTGAGCTAAAGATCCTTTATTTAATAATTATAATTATTTATTTCCAATATTTCGTCTTCGCTTTATAATTAAAAAACTTAAAAATAATAATTACAAAAAAGGCGGGAAATAAAATATTTTCTAATGTCAAATTAAAAAATTAACCCAGAAAACAAAGTATAAATAATTGAAATATCATAACATAGCAAACAAATTTAAATTAATAGTTTCTTAAAATCTAAATGAGAATTATAATAATTTTATTATTTCCTATTGACTAAATGTCTTTAATTCTGTGCAATATTGGATGTGTCTGTTTTATAGTTAATCCTTTGTGTTGATGGTACTTTTATGATCTGTAACATTTCTAATGTATATCTTCGTTTATAATTGCTTTCTGTGTTTAAAATTGATGTGTTATCAAAATCTGGATAATGATTGGAGTTGCTGCAGTGTAATGATAATGCTGTTTTTTGCGTAGAAGTGGTTTTATTGTATTTTTGATCGGATTTATGACCTGCTATTCTAGTTTTCAGTTTATTCTTTGTGGTACCTACGTATTCTTTAGTGCAATTTTCTATGTCATTACCCCTACATGGTATCTTATAAACTAAATTGGACATATCAAATTTACTTATTTTATCTTTTGTCTTGCTAAATAGTGAACCTAATGTGTTATATGTTCTATGTGCTACTAAGTATTTCTTATCATCGAAAATTTTGGATTTTTCTACTCTTTCAGATATAAGAGGAACATAAGTTAAAGATTTATAAATTTTGGGTTCCGCAACCCTTATCGTATTAACATTATTCCGGTTTTTAAATTGTCTTATTAATTTGCAGCTTAAATGTATTGGGTAATTACTATTCTTCAAAATATCCTTAATTTTTCTTATATTAGTTTCATGAAATTCTACATCGCTTATTCTTAATACTCTGTCAATTAGATTTTTCGCAGTATTAATTATTATTCTCTTGGGGTGTTTTGAATGGTAGTTTATAATCCTACTAGAAGCTGTTGGTTTTTGATACCAATCTATTTTTAAGATGTTATTCCTTCTCATTATCAATGTATCTAAATAGGGAATTTTAGAGTTACATTCTTCTTCTATCGTAAATTTTATATCTTCATGAAAAGAATTAAATGTTGACAAAATATTATTAACTGAATTATAGTGAATAATACAGAACAAATCATCAACGTATTTTGTAATTATTTTTGGTTTTACATCTAATTTCTCAATACAAGAATATAATAATTCTTCAATTACTATGTCAGCCACAATCGGAGAAGCTGGAGATCCCATTGGAAGACCCTTTCGTTGTAAATATATTCTATTATCATATTTAAAATATCTGTTATCTCCTATACAAAATTTCAAGATGCGTAAGAAAAGGTCCTTCCCAATTTTTGTGTATTCTTTTATAATATTCCATTTTACCTCAATAATATCTAATGCTTTATCTACTGGAATACTAGGAAACAAGAAACAACGTCAAGTGAAAAAAGTTTTTCACCATCTTGTATCTTTAAGTTCTTTATCTTTTCTCTAAATTCTAAAGAATCCTTTACATTGTATTTAGAATTCTCAGTAACTTTCTTCAGAATACTAGTAACATATCTACAAAGTTCATAAGATGGGGAATTTACAAAAGAACAAATTGGTCTCAAGGGAAATTGTTCTTTATGAATTTTAGGCACCCCATACAATCTAGGTGCTGTAGATATATTAGTCCTAAATCTGTTCCTTTCTAATGGCGTGATAATCTTCAACTTAAAGAGGTCCTCAACCAAACTATTGTTCGTTGTCTGTAATCTGCTAGTAGGATCCTTATTTGATAATTCATATATGTCAATATCACCTACAATGATATTCATTCTTGTAATATAGTCGCATCTATACATTGCTACCGTTGTATTACCCTTGTCTGCGTCTAAAATAAGTAAGTCCTTATTATTACTTAAGAATTTTCTAGTTGTATTTACTTTTTCTAACATAAATTTATCTCTATTAGTAAGTCTTTCCCTATTCAAATGGTTATCTATAATATTCGTAAACCTATTCCTAGTTATTTCCTGATCCTCCTTTTCTTTTAAAGTTTGAATAAAATCTTCACCATCTGCTATCATTTTTAAAACTGGAAAATCTCTTCCTCTAATAGGAAGGGCATGTTTTCGTCCTAGAGAGAGAATCCATTCGACATCAACAGGGATGTTAACATCAGATTTGTTAACAAACCATTTGTTATTATGTCTTATGTCTAATTCTCTCTGTTGCAAATTAATGAGATTGTTAAACTTTTTCTTATGAACCTCTTTTACCTGTAAACTTAAAACTACAGCCAGATGATCTTGGTGTTTAATAAATCTTCTAAACTCTTCTTCATTTAACTGTTGATTTACACTGTTGATTTATTTTTAAATTAATATTGTGTTGAAAAACCTTGACAATTTCAAATTTGTATTCATACTGTAATAGAAAATGATTTTTTTTTACTAATTTTACTAATTAATTCAGTTGATTTATATTTTTTCGATTTTAACTGAGAAATTCTTCGGAGCAACTGAGAAATCTTATCGTTGTAGATTTGACGAGAAAATAGCTAAATTGGCAACAGTGTTCATATTGGAGACATTTACCAAGGTTGGCACAGTGCTGCCAGGTTTGTTGAGCATAAAATCGTCCTATTTTCCAAAAAAAAAAACCGTCAAATTAGTGGGATGAAGTTAAAAAAAGCAATACAATAATGTTAAGTGCTAACGTGTTATCACTGAAATATAACACTTCTTTGATTTAAACATCGAAAATCATGACATTTTACAACGATAGTACTTAAGTGGTAATTAAACTGTTCATCACTCTAGATAATTCTGTGAATAACATTTCAGTAGCACAATTTTTATATCTTAAATTCTTTTTCAAGATTTTTAAATTCTTTAACAGTGTTATTTTCTTTAATTATTAAATTTGGACTTCCACTATGGAATTAAAAATTACATTTTTACATCTATTTAATATAATAGATTCTGAAATTTAGAGTCGGTTTTAACAAACCTGTTTCAACCGATTTTTTGTGCGTTGTCAAAATTGGTTTTTTCAAAAAGTTATATTTTCTAATATCGGCTAAAAAACCGGGGTTTTTGTTGTCGAATAACCTTTTTTCTTTACTACTAGCTTTTATCTTCGATATATGTATTAGAAATCTTAATTTTTTTTTTTTAAATCTGTTTTTTGTAAAAATGGTTCATGCAAAAGAGCTCCTTTAATAAAAAAGACGTTAAAAATTACCTCAAAAATAGCTATGTTTCTGTGTTATTTTTGGATTGTTATATTGTTATGTTATGATTATGTCATTTTATATTTGGACATATTAACAAAACAAAAAATATTAACATTTTTTAAATAAAAATCACTTTATTTTTTTTTTGTTAAGATTTTGAAAAAATTTTGCTTAATAAAAGTTTTTTCTTTAAAATATGTTTTATTTTAGTCCTTTACAATAATTAACGGTTTTTAATACATTGTTTCGAATGCAAAAGATGTATCTCAAATAACAACTTCGGAGCGCTCATAAATGATTTAAAGAAATGTTTTTTGAAATCCATTCAAAACATTTTCACAAGCTGATTTGATATGAAAAATAGTTTTTTTTTAAATAAAAAACTAAAAGTATTCTAACTTTTAAAAACAATTTGTATCTGAGTATAATATTGTATAACTATTGTTCAACTATCCCGAAAACCGGTTTTCGAAAAATTACGAATAATCGATCAATCTAATTTTAAAATATAAATTATTTTTATTCAAAATTGTTTATTACTGCATGTTTTTTCATTTTCAAATATAAATTGTTAATATCTGAAGTTTCTCTTTCCGGGTTAATTTTTGGATTTGTGTCGTTTTATTTAAAGTTGTATTTATTTGAGCTTTTAATATTCGAGCTCGATGTGTGTTTGTTTTCCAAAAAATTCCATGATTTTTTTAGTTACCCAGCCAGAAAAATACGAACGGCAAAGCATTGGCCCAGTGCTGTCAACGGTGGTATGAGCGTTGGCAGAGCGTTGGATTTCTGAAGATTTAAGTGCTTTGCCAACCCCAAAATGATCGCCACCTGATGTAGAGTTGGCGAATTTATTAAAGCTTTTTGTTTCATAGCCCTTATTCATTATTTTACTTCGGTGGGGTTAAGTGCTATGGGAACACCGAAGGTGGGCGCAGCAATACATATAAGTGATAGAAAACTCATACATATTTTTTTTCTAAATTGATGTTGTCGTCACCGGGAATCGAACCCGGGACCATCTGTGTAACAGTCCAACGCGCTAAACCATTACACCACAACGCCCACAATTTAAACAGAAATAACAATAGGTTTCAGCTAAGTTAATTACAAAATAAATGAATATTTTTTTATCAAATGATTTTTGTGATAAGTTAGCACCAAGTACGACTTTTTTACTACAATTTTACTAAAGAAAGAAATTTGAAAATAAATGTCTTAAGTAAAATTTTAGTACAAAAACTCTACTTTGTGCTGACTATAATAGGAGACCTTAATTTTCTTAACTACAAATAAATTGCAATTTAGTTTTGAATTTTTCCAATCTTGTAATTTTAAATTTTATAAAGGTATAGATTAGAAAAGTTTTTAAATACGCTAAATTAGCAATTTTTCTACAAGGATCCTTTGAGCAAAAATGGTGCTGACTTTACTGACTTTTTTTTAAGTGTGTGAATTTGATTTGAATACCATATGCTTATGGTTAGTTGATTTTAAACTCATTTAAGATTTGAAAAAAAGAAAAAAAGAATTAAGTTTTAAAGTATGTAAAATAAATTTAAAAAATACTATTCATTTGTTATTTTTATTTAATCCTGCTAACTTATTTAAAAACGTACTTGTTTTTAAATAAGTTACGGTTGTAAATCGTTTTTATAAACGGTTGTAAATTTAGTAATTCGAGCACTGGCAAAGTACTTTTGACCAGCGTTGGGAAAGCGTTGTGCACAAGCGCTGTTCCACTGCTTTTATTATGTAAACGGTTGTAAATTTTGTAAATCAAGTACTGGCCCAGCACTTTGTACAAACGTTGGTAGAGCGTTCTAAGCTAGGGCTGTGCCGGTGCTTTTATTATTTTTACTGTTGTAAATTTTGTTAATTAAGTAGTGGCAAAGCACTTTTTACTAACATTGGCAGAGCGTTGTAAATCAATGCTTTGCCAGGACTTTATTTGTTGGACCATTGGTAAACAGTGCTCTGCCAGTGCTTGATTTTTCAGACCATTGGCAATTTCTGGCTGGGTGGTGTTTAGAGTTAGTTTTATTTAATTGTACGAATTACATTTTTACAAAATTTTATTTCACATCAAATTATCAAAAAAATGTTAGATTTAGATTTAGATAAAGTAAAGTATTTCTTTTTTTTTAACGAAATAAAATAGTAAAATACCTAAAAAACCGTTATCGCTAAAATACCGTAACCGAAATAACTGAAATAGCGTTATCCTTAAAATACCGTTACCGAAATAATGTCGCAGAGATAAAAAAAAAATAATCATTGTTAATAGATATATTTTCCCAAAGTTTGATCATAAACCAGCCAGTCATTGGAATTCGGACACAACGGAGGTGTTTACTGGCATTACCTGAATAATAAAATAACGTTACCCTTAAAATACAGTTACCGAAATAACTGTTACCTAATATTCCTAAAATAACGTTACCGAAATAACGCAAATACTGTCACTGCTAAAATACCGTTACCGATACCGAAATAAATGAAATATCGGTATCCCTAAAATACAGTTACTGAAATAAACGAAAAGACCGTTGCCCTTACCGATACCCGCATAGAATCGGTTATCATTCATGGCTTTAAAGGATTTAAAATTTTTGACACAAGCCCATATTTTCTTTCAATTACAATAAAAAATTTCTATTTCCCGCGTTGTACTTAAAATGCCTAGTCAAAATTCTAATCGGCACTCCAGGTATGACGTTTTTATGCATAGGAGGAACAATTAAAATTTCTAATTATTACACTCAAAAAAGTTTTACATCTAATCTACTGAAAATGAGGGTTAAAACAACTGTAATTTCAGTTAAAAAGACGACAACGGTAATTAACCGTTAATTGTCGAAAAACAACCGACAAATGTATTAAAAACAACTAACAATGTCGTATAAACAACTGAACATTTTTTACTACAAATATTTTGAAACAACTGTGAAAATTGGTAAAAAATACTGTTTTTTCGGTATTTCATAAATAATTTTAAATAAAAAATTAATTTTTTTCTTTCAATTACAATAAATATTTGTATTTCCTTCATACTACTTAGAATGCAAAATCAAAATTCCAAACGGTTTTTATGAATTGAAAATACAATGAAATTTTATAATTTATATTTGCAAACTATGAACATATCAATAATAGCAAGTATAAACTAAATGAGAATTTTTAAAAACTAGACATAACCTTCTTATTTTAAATAACTAACAAAAATTAACTGTTTACTGCAAAATGACTGCTTTAGTAGTTGTTTGTTAAAATACTAAAATAACTGCTTCAAACAACTGTTAAAATAACAAAGTATCTTTCTCAAGTGGTTTTTTTAAATAACTATCATAAAAGATGTTTTGTATTATTTCACGGAAAAACAACTACTTGCAGTTAAAAACAAAAAATACTGATTACTACACAAACAACAGTCATGTAGTAACTGTAACACATTTTGAGTGTAGTAAACTGAAAACTAAAATAAAATTAACTAACATTTTAGTTAACATTTAATGAAAAATTGCTAAAATAGGTCAAGTTGCTAAAATCAGTAAACTTTGAGTACAAAATGCCACCAAACTTAGTAAAAAAAAATATGTAATATTTATATAGAGAATAGGAACATTTCTTACTAATAATTTTCTACTAAAAATTAGTGCAAAAACTGTAAATTGGGATATAAAACGATTTACTACACTCAAATAAAAAAGTTAGTAAAGTCAGCAAAAAATTTTGCTGAGTCAGCAAAATTTTAGTCAGGAGGGTGCTTGCAAAAAAATTGCTAATGTCAGCAAAATCTTTTGCTGCAAATCAGCGAGCTGATTTTTAGCAACAAAATTAGTAGATTCAGCAAAAGTTTTGCTAACACTTAGTAGAAACCCTTGTTAAAAATTAATAAAATTTTTGCTGAATATTAGTAGACTGTAAAAAACTCAAAAAATTTGTAGAAAAAATTATACTTTAGTTAATTTATTTGCTGAAAATCATAAAACATATTTTTGTGATTCTTTTTAAAATAATTTACAATACAAAATATAAAAATGTTCATACTCCCAAATTGACGATATGAATAAATGTAATATCTAAAAACAATAGAAATAATTATATATAACATAAACGAAATAATCTTTGAACTACTTAAATCCATTATTGTCTAAATTATGCTATATTTTAAAGGAACGCAAATGCCGCAGAGAAATATAGAAACGTAACAAAAAATAAAAAAATATAACATATACAACCCTTTTTTGCCATAAGAAAAAGAAAACATAAAAATCTACCTAAGTTGTGCGTCTTTGTCTTTCGCTTTAGTCTGTCTACCTATTGCATATTTGTTTGCAATTTGTCCACACAAGATTATTAATATATATAAACAATTAGTTTACAAATACACATTTAGTCTTTATTAAATTTAAATATTTCATTTTGTCTTTTATTTAATTAATAGACAATTACTTTCACAAGCCGGTGACGACGAAAAATTTAAGTTGTTTTAATCAACAATTTTGTTTTATGTATGAAAAAACGGATACAAAAATCTTCCATGGTTGATTTTTTTATATTATGTCTTACTAGAGTTGTACTTTTTAGTATTATATTCCTCGTCACTACTACATCGTGACATGCCGCGACATCTAATTCATTCTGAGTATAAATTTCAGTCTGGTTGTCCTTCACACTATTGATGTGCTAATCAACACAAATTTTTTTAGCAAAATAAATTAGTAAAACATTAGTAAAATATTAGTAAAACATTAGTTGAAAACAGTTAAGTGCTGAATAAATATAACTAAAATTTTAGTTTAAAACATAATTTTATTAAAAAATTTGCTGAAAAATGGTATACCTGATTTACAAAATGTTTTACTAACTTTTCTACTAACTTATTTTTTCGAGTGTATTATTTTTACTTTAATTGACTGTATCAAAAGTTGTAACACAATGGAAATCGATTTGCTAAAATCACCGATTTTTTTTTAATAAAAATGTGTTGTTTTTGTTGCATTTCTTTATATTTTAGATTATAAAAATGATTCAATTGAAAAAAGCATTGATCTCAACTATGAAAAGGAAAATTAATAAAAATTTCTGCTAGTTGTACACTAAGAAAAAAAAATCTGTAATGGCTTCTGAAAATTTTGCTGTTATTACGAGAAATTTAACTATTTTGAGACTTGCGGTATTTTTTGCTAAATTTAGCAACACATGTCTGCTGCACTGTAGTAAAATGAAATTAGTAGAAGAAATTAATAGCCCTACTAAATTTTAGTTAAATTTCAGTAAACTGCAATTTAAAATTAATTTGCTAAAATCAGCAAAAATTTGTTAATTTTTAGTACATCTAAAAGAACTTCACAGAATAAAAATTAAAAAAGTAAAATAAAACGACTTTGTTTTTCAATCCTTTACACTTTTTTCGTAATTGATGAACATTATTTTAATTTTAATCCTTCAATAAAAAATTTTATTTGCTTAAAAAATATATAGCTTTTTATGATTAGCAAATTTTTTTTGTTAAATTTAGCAATTGGTTTTCAAAAATTATTTAAATATTTTGCTAAAATCAGCAAACAAAAATTAGTACAAAATACAGTAATTTGTAAAATTAAAATGGCAAAAATGTTACTAAACTAAAATATTGTACTAAAAATTTATACAAAAATTGTAAAGTACTATTGAAAATGTTTCATACAAACTTTTTTCTGAGTGTAGCAACTGGGTTTTGTAAAATATTTTTCATAGCAGCGAAAATTAGTAAACATTTTGTAGTTTATAAAGAGAGAATAGAAAAAATGTTAACTAAAAAATGATTTAGTACCAAAAATTAGTACAAAAAGTGTAAATTGATATATAAAACGATTTACTAATTTTTGTACTACATGCAGGAAAAAGACACTTTTGAATATGATTGCAGGTAAAATTTATATATGTTTACAATGAAACATGTTATATTAGAAAAATTATTACAGCAACATTAACATATTACCAGCATTTATAATTTCAGTAGTGCGTTGTTTTCAGTGTGTAACTGTTTTAGTTGAGTGTTAAAATTGGCACGTAAATTTACTTTGTTTAACTCAAATTTAAAACAAAAAATTAAAATTATTGAGGGGATTTAGTTGTCTTAAACTAAATTAACTCTTATTTTAAACATTCGTTTCAATAACGAATTACACTACTCGACAAGGTTTATGAGGTTTGAGTTTTGGTAGATGTTTTATATAGTTTCTATTGATCTAATTCCAAAATCGATTTTTAAATCCTTGCTTAAGAATTTTACGAATTTTCTTTGTTTAATCTAAATTTTTTTTTTCAACACTGACCTTATCTGTACCAAAATGTTTCATTTAAAATTATTATTTTGTTTAACAAACTGAAATTTTCAAAAATTATAAATACTATTTCAAATGTTGCATTTTGATCCTATATTAGGTACACATATTCGTAAAATTTGCACTAATTAATGCATAGATTACATAGATATCAAACTCTCTGATATTTGCTGTCAGAGGACGTAACTCATGAGAATAAGATTTGCGAAATGAAATGCAACAAATTTTGCGTAGCTGATTACAAAAAAAGTAATGGTGCTAACAAAATTCTGACTTTAGTTTGGGATAATCCTTGCTTAAAGCTAATACAATTTTTGCTGAATATTAGTAGACTGAAAAAAACTCAAAAAATTTTAAGAAAAATTATATTTTAATTAATTTATTTGCTGAAAATCTGCAAACAATTTTTGTGATTCTTTTCATAATAATTTACAATACGTTACAATATATAAAAATGTTCATACTCCCACATGGAGAAATTGAAATAATTTAATATCAGTAAATATATAGAAATAATTATATTTAACGTAAGCAAAATTAATTTTCAACTACTTACATCAATGGTTGTCTAAATATACAACAATTTTTTTGCATACGATGTGCGTCCTTGTCTTTGGCTATAGTCTCTCTACCTGAACGTATATTTGTTTGCAATTTGACCACACTACATTAATAATCACTTTAAAGATTTAGTTTACAAATACCCATTTAATGTTTATTAAATTTAAATATTTTATTTTACCTTTAATTTAATTAACAGACAATTACTTTGACAAGCCGGTGACAACACAAAATTAAAGTTTTTTTTTGTTATCCATATATGTATTACCATTGTTAGCATCCTTTTTGTATGAAAAACAGATACAAAAATCTTACATGGGTGATTTTTTATATATCTTACAAGAGTTGTACATTTTTCCTCGTCTCTACTACATCTTGACATGCGGCAACATTTACTTGATTCTGCATATATCTTTCGATCTGATTGTCATCCACACTATTAATGTGATTATCAGCACAATTTTTTTATACCAAATTAAATTAGTAAAACATTAGTAAAAGAGTTAAGTGCTAAATAAGTATAACTAAAATTTTAGCTGAACACATAATTTTAGTAAAAAGTTTGCTGAGAAATGGTATACCTGATTTACAAGACGTTATACTAACTTCCCTACTAACTTATTTTTGAGTGTATATGTCAATAAATATTCGAATATACAAAAATCTAATCAAGAATTTAGAAAAGAAGCTCTGAAAATCCCTACATCGAAATTTTCAATAGCTATGGACAAAGTACCTCCAAAATGCCTCAAAATTGGATGAATTGGGGCAATGTTTTTACATTAAATTAATATAGTGCACAGTAGGGCGGGTCGATTTAAAAATCGCTCAACGTTCAAGGAAAATCGTATTCTAGGAATCAAAATAAGAAACTTTGCCGAAGGAACCATAAATCTAAAACGAATTCTGATGTCCCGACTTTTGACCCATAGGGTCAAATTTTGAAAAAGCCCACTGATATTTCAGAAAGTAGGAGGAATCTCTCCAAGATTATGGGAGGTACTTCTTTTCCGTGAGACGCGCTAGCAGATTAATGCATAAATCATCATTCTAGGTGACCGTTAAGGGGTTAAAATTTAAGTTGAAAGAGGGCCTTTTTAGCCGTGTTTTTATAGCAAAATGTACAAATCTCGAGATACAGATATTTCAGAAAGTAGGAGGAGTCTTTCCAAGATTAGGGTCTCTATTTCTCTTCCGGAAGACGTTCTAGCAGATTAATGTATAAATTATATTCGATTGGGTTGGATTCGATTGGGGCACTCTAAATTTGTGAAAGTGGAATTTTTCAAAATTTGACCCTACGCGTCAAAAGTCGGGACATCAGAATTCGTTTTAGAGGTATGGTTCCTTCGGCAAAGTTTCTTATTTTGATCCCTAGAATAGGATTTTCCTTTAACGTTGAGCGATTTTTTTGCCTCCATACAAATCGACCCAGCCTAGTGCACGTTGTTGCCATTTTTGACGATTTATCGTCATTTTTACGATTTCTAGCTCCCAAAATAACTAAATGACTATTGCACGATTTTTGCTTCCAAAATGACGACTTTTTGACAATAGGTTAATATGTCAGCAAACATATTTATTTGTCATTCTTATACCGGCTCTATTTCTGGATTTATATTATTTCGTTAAAAATTAAAAAAAAAAACTTTATTTTTATCGAAATCTTTAATTTTTTTGCTAATATGATATGAAATACAAATTTGTAAAAATGCAAATACTAGACTTATACTACGTTCATATCGAACCCCAAAATACGTATTTTCGTTTTTTTTCTAGTTTTCGATTTTTTATGGAATTTGACAGTCGAAACCTAGAAAACAATCGAAAATATATATTTTGGTGTTCAATATGAATGTATTAGAGTAAACTAAATTTATTTTATAAATTTATTTTGGGTTTCGGTTAAATTAATTTCTGTGTTTACATTTTTATAAAAATATTTTTTCTATATTTTTATAAAATTTAATTAACGTAAGATTTAGATAAAACTAAATATTTTTTAATTAAAAAAACATGGAATTTTTTGCAAAACAAACAGACCCCGAGCTCATATATTCTTATTTATAAAATTAAATTAAACAAAATACACCCAAAAATAAAGCCGGTGCATAAAAAATATGCCTAATACTATAAATAAAGTGTTCCAAAGTGAAACTTCAGATGTTCACAATTTATATTTGAAAATAGAGAACATAATAAACAATATTTAAATAAAAATAATTTATATTTAGAAATATCGCACCGAATCCAATATGAGAAACATGAAATAAGCAAAAATTTCTGAATCTATTGTATTAAACTATGCTAAGCGATTTGGATTATAATTCGTTATTGGAACACCAAATTTAATAATTAAAGAAAATCAAAAATTCAAATTTTCTTAATGAATTTAAGATTTAAAAAATTGTGCTACTGAAATATTGTTCACAGAATTATGTGGAAGTGTTTAACAGTTTGAGTGGTAAAGTGCTATCGTTGTAAAAAAAAATTTGTTATGTTACAACGATAACACTTGAAATGTAAATTAATTTATTTGTATTTAATTTTTTATTAAAACTTTATAACACTTAAAACTTATTTTTCTCTTTTTTTTACGATTTTTTACAATTTTTTGACGATTTTTCAAAATATGATGACGATTATTTCTGGGAAATTGGACAATTTTTTGCTCAATAAACCTGGTAATATTGGTAGTGCATCGTTTTTTAAAATAGTAAAATTGACTTTAAGTTTGCGTTAGAAAAACAACAGCGTTTCTTGTTTTGTTGCAATTTCATTCCGCAAACGTTATGTTGGACATACGTCCTATACCTTTACAAAAAATATTCGAATGTGTATGAAAAATGTGTTTGTTGCTAAAAGAAGAAAAAGAGTTTGATATCTATGTGATCTATGGATAAATGTTCGTATTTTTGTTTTATTAAAAAAAGTTTTTAAAGAATTTTAAATGCAAACTTTCGATCTCAATAAACTTAAATCTAACAAAACATTCGTGAAAGGGTGAATGTTTGATGTTTGGCATGGGATTGTTACCTCTTTCAAAACGTGTTCTAATGATGGTAACATAGAAAATTCCCGAAATAGATATATCAACACATTCCTGAAAGAGTCAAATAATAAATTTGAAAACAAAAAAACTCTATAGATTATTTGTTAGGACAATATCCTAATAAAGAAATATAGAGTATGGCTTCGAACTTGAATAATTTTCATTTTTATTGCACAATTAAATGTCGAAAAAAACATAATTTTTATTTTTAATAAAAATTATATCAAACTTGTATAAAAGACAAAGTACAGTCTAGTTTTTTCCCCCTGTGTTGTTTATAAACTAAACAAAATATAAAAAGGAGAGAAAAACAAAAACGTGTATTGAATATCCACCAGAGGTGGACCTTGCACATAACAAACAAGTTTTCAATTTATTTTTTGATCAATGGTTATAATCTTTAACTTCAAGCTCATATATTAGTTCTCATGTAGTGAGTAAACTAGTTTATATGAATGTTTGATGTTTGGCATGTGATTGTTGCCGCTTTCAAAACGTGTTCTGATGATGGGAACCTAGAAAATTCCCGAAATAGATCTATCAACACATTCCTGAAAGGGTCAAATAATAAATTTGAAAACAAAAAACTCGATAGATTATTTGTTAAGACAATATCCTAATAAAGAAATATAGAGTATGGCCTCGAACTTGAATAATTTTCATTTTCATTGCAGAATTAAAGGTCGAAAAAAAACATAATTTTTATTTTTAATAAAAATTATATCAAACTTTTTTTAAACTTTGATATATAAAACTTCTTCATGACGACACAGTGGAAGAAAAAGTTAATTTTGTGTGGAGCTGTGTTATCGCAATTTATCATGGCTTAGCAAAGTAAATCAAATTGATTTGCATAACAACACATCATTACCATCATCAATATCAATAACAGCAGCACAGTATTCCATGCAAATGCTAAAAACTGAAGTTACAATTGTAGAGTTGATCTAACGTAGAAACAGTCCAATTGTAGACCCATAAGCGAAATGTTGATTTTAAAACAAACATTTTTTGGTCTCTTATTGTTGACAATTGTTAACAGTCAATTGGCAGCAGCAGCTAGTTTGACCCAACAAACAAATTCAAAAGAAACTCTAGTGCAAAATATAATAACGCTGTTAGATAAATTGGAAAATAGTAAAAATTTAACCAAAAATATTAAATTGGGTGCCACATTAAGTGAATTTTTAATAAAACGTAAGTTGAAATAAAGTTAACATTTTACTAAAACAGTTAAACACTAACGGATGTATTCATAAAAAATCTTAATTCAGATTTCAAATACATTTTAGTTAAAACACAAAATTTTAGCATAAAAACTGTATTCATATATGAATATTAGATTAAAATATCAATTTTAAAGCATGTCTAAAAGTTAATACGATGAATTTCATATCAAAACCTATAAAAAAAGGCACATTTTGAACCCGGCCCTCTCAGATTTTGATGAAATTTTGCATACGGCTACATTTTACCTATGCAAACACAACCTCATTTTTAAAAATTGCATTTTTGAAAATATGTGGGCGTGGCAAGGTATCGAAGTTTTTGTAAAATGACGATAATATGTACTTTCAAGCTGTGATTACTGCGGAATGGCTGAACCGATTTCAAAGATCTTGGTACCATTAGAAAGGTATGTAAATCAGCTTTTCAATAAAAATTTTGACTTGTAATAAGAAAAAAAAAATTTTTTTTTTTGTACTTTCATTAAAAAAAAAAAAAAACTCAAATATTTTGTTGAACAAACTTCAAATACTTCTTTTCCATCAATATATATACTAAAATGTTGGTTATCTGTTCTATATGGCCTAAATCTCAACAATTTGGTTTTATCTGGATTTAAAATAAGTTTATTTAGCCTAACATACTCTGTAATTATAGCAGCATCATACTCCATATACGTCTTTAAAGCTAATTCGTGTTTATATGGGTATAACAGACATATCATCAGCATACATGTACAGTTTCCCAAGCAATTCTAAATTTGTTATATCATTTAAATATATATTAAATAACACAGGACCCAACACACTCCCTTGTGGTACCCCATACTCTACTATACCAGTATAACTTTGACAGTTTTCAATATCTACATATTGTTTCCGATTTGATAAATAGTTTTTCAACAAAACCAGTGCTTTTTCATTAAGCCCAAAATAATTAAGTTTTTCAATTAATATTTTATGGTCTACTAAATCAAACGCTTTAGAAAAATCGTAAAATATACCAGTCACATCACTGAACCCGTTATCCAAACCTTGACAAATATTGTTAACTACATTTACAACAGCTTCTTCTGTTCCACACCCTTTCTTAAATCCATACTGACAATTATATAATAAACTATTATTATCCAAATATAACGACAACTGTTCATAAACAATTTTTTCAAAAATTTTATCGATTATCGGCAGC
Source organism: Delia radicum (assembly GCA_021234595.1). NCBI lineage: Eukaryota > Metazoa > Arthropoda > Insecta > Diptera > Anthomyiidae > Delia > Delia radicum. The sequence goes on along the minus strand of CM037855.1, from coordinate 182,848,823 downwards.
AAAGCAATAGGGCGAAATTTTTCTACCATTGAAGCATTATTTTCCTTCGGTATTGGAACAATTTTGGCAAGTTTTAGATCGTCTGGATATACCGAAGCATCAATTATTCTGTTAATTATCCTTGAGAGAAATGGAGAGATAAGATTTTTGCATTCAAGTAACCTCCTGGGTGACAATCCATCCCAACCAACTCTTTGTTATATCTAGATTTGAAATCATATGTTTAATTTCTAAGGAAGTAGTATATGAAAAGCTAAATGTGGTTTGACAACGTGTTAAGGTTCTTAAAGAGTTACATGAATCAGCAGGTGAATAACTGATTCGTTGCTTAAGTGTTTTTGGAATTTCAAGAAAATATTGATTAAAGAGATTACGTTTAAGTTGATTGTCAACTACTAATATACCATTCGAATCTTTAACATTTATTTGACTCTTTGTTTTCCTACCAAGATTTTGATTCAAAAACTTCCAGCATTTCTTCGGTTCCTGCTGAATTTTTTCCAAATGGTTGTAGTAATAATTGTTCATTAACTCTCTAAAGGATTTCTTTATTACGTAACTTATTCTCTTTAACCTACTCTCTATATCAACACTTTTTCGTTTTCTTCTCATTTTTAGCAATTTATCTTTATAAATTATTAGGGCTTGTAAATTTTTATTTATCCATGGTACCAATTCATTTTTAAAGAACCTTTTATCATTTTTATTGAAAGTAGCATTCTGAGCTGAATTTCTCATATAAGCTATAACACAGGCCTACAATGATTTTGGTGCCGCTAAAAATAAAACAGATTTCAAGTACGTTCGGTACCCTGATAAAAAATTGATACTTACTTTTTTACTGCATCTGTTATAGGTTTTCTAAACTTTTTTACTACATATTCACCACAAATATAACAAAATGTATTTGGATTATTTACACAACACCTTCTCGACGACGGCATATCGATATTATCAGTTAATCAAAGAAATTAATTGACTATAATGACATTAAGTATAATAAAATACATTTTTTAGGTTATGACCGATCGATACAAACCTGAACGTAGCTTCGCGATTTTGACAGCTAACCATGACGTCTTGCGGACTAATTAACCAAATTATAACATAGAATTAGCGGCCTGTGTAATTTGTGACAAATCTGTACATATACTATCAGATTCCTGATATCCTTGCAAGAAATTGTTCATATTACAAATTTGACGTACTGTTTGCACATATTCAGAACTATTGCTTGGGTCTCAACTTTACATGAAATTAAATTGTGATCTGTCAAAACACATTCAATTGTATCCGTTAAAACAGTTTCCGTGATGTTACTAAAAACATTGTCAATTGATGTTCCGGATTTTGGCCTAGTTATCAAGTTATGACAATTTCGGTAATTAAAACTTGATAATATTTCTAATAAACTTGCAGATATGGGACTTTTTAAAAAATCAACATTTAAATCACCAACACCATAGCTGGTTACTAGATTTTCAATAAAACCTGAGAATTTTGCAAAAACACATTTCTGAGACCTATAAAACGACGTTACTTTTAAAGGTTTTCCCCTAATCTTAATATTTTCCAAAGTAACTGTAATTGTTTCAATGAAATTCTCACTTTTACACAATTCAATACTATATTGAAAGGAATTTCGAATATAAACCGACGTTCCGCCGTAACTATCTGCTCTACAGCAATGCACAACATTATATCCCGGGGTATTATATATTTTTATTAAATTTGCCTAGAGCTAACAGTTTTTTACGAATTTGAATAGTTGGTCACTAAATTCCAGTGAACAGATTCTCTAAGAAAAACGACATAGTTTTGTTCAAAACGAGACCTAAATTTTTATCGTTTTGACGATGTAACACAAAAACGTTATGCTAACCGATAATAAATTTTTGGTTTTAGCAACATTGATAACAATATTTAACATTTTTATCTAATATGGTCGTAATTTAACTACAAAAAGTGAACTATAATCGTTGATCGTTCTACAGAATTCCAAGCCAGATCGATAAAAAATTACATATTTTGTACCGACGCACTGTGGCGCCTTTTCCCTAAAAGCGTTGCAAAAATCTAAAATTTGACAGAAGAATTTGATAAAATGAAAAATTATATCTGATAGAGAACTTCTCACTGATTAAGAATCCAAAGAAATTTTTGAAATCGGATAAAAATTATGAATTCTAGAGTCAATCAAAGTTGACAATTTTTCGGACTTACAAAAAATATCATCTTTTCAATTGAATTTCAGGCAAACTATGCAACCGATCATTAATTTTTTGGTGTCGGATGAAAGGTATGTTAATTCCAATGAGACGTTGTAAAAAAAAGGGTTATTCGGTCCAATACTTTTTTTTCAGGCGCAAAAACACCCAAACACATGATATTTGGATCTTTTTTCACACTTAATAGAATAGAACAAAAAAAGTGACGGTTTGTGACGGGAACTATTAAACAGAGGTTGTTAAGTATTTAATACTCTAACTTATTTTCTTGAAATTGGGTGCCCGTACTTGCCCGTGTACATGAAAAAACAATAAAACTGTAACAACTTTACTACAAAAAGATATATTTTCAAAATATTCAAACAGATTTTGGGCAGCACTTAGATCCACTCTAATTGTATACCAAACTTAGTATATGTATTGGTCTTTAATTTATTATTTAGATTTTTTATGCTTTTTCATTCGCTTATAACGCCCCCTAGCGGAACGAATTAAGATATTTTAGAAGTTTAAATTTGGCATTTTAAATAAAAAAAATGTAAAACATATGAATTGCAAAAAAAAAATACTTAAGTACAAGTATATGTGTCATGTTGGGATTTTAAAGAATTTTTTAAACGGACAAAGGTTTTTGTACAAAAAAAAATTATCTAAATTTATTTTTAGTAAGTTTTTAATTTAAAAAGTATTAACTTTTGAACCATTGTGAATGAGCTGTTAAAATTGAACCTACAGCTAATTATAAAGAAATAAAATTAAAGCAATGAGTATTTCATCTTGCACTTAACTGAACATTGCAAAAAAAAACAAAAATAAAAAATATTGTAGTAGGCATCGGCAAGCACACACATTTTTTAAAGCTTTATTTCCAAATATTCTGTGCTAATAATGTTATCTAGTCTCAATATCTAGCCAGTGACAATCAAAGTGAAAAAAGTGTGTGAAAAAAACATTAAAAAATTTTAAACAAAAAACTAGTGATAAAATTAAAATCAAATAAAAAAAATTCATGTAAAAGGAAATAAATTAAAATAAAATACATTTAATAAAGAGAACAAAGCAAAAACAATAAAATATTGTGAAAAGTTTAACATTATTAATATATAAATTCTAAATTATTTATCCATAAATAAAATTGTTTGAGTTATTTAGAAGCTCGGAAGATGAAAGTGCATTTAATTTGGCTGTTATAAAAGATGGTATTAAATCCCAACTTCACAGCACTTATATGTTTCTTAAAGCAAAATGGAAAGCCTCCAGCCGTACAACGGTGCCGCAGTGGGCCTTTTACAATGCGTGTGCGGTTTTCTTGAAGCTAAACGAGATAAAATTCAAGTGCGTTTTAAACATTAAATATGTCCTGATAATTTCAACAGTTATGATTTTTGCAACGAAAAAAGTCAAAACGATGCACTGTGCCGGCCATGCCGGTTAATTATTCTTAAGCTAAAGGGATTATCTTTCAAATACTTTATAAATTTTAATAATATCTTCATTACTTTAAAAGTTATAATGATTACAACGAAAAACGTCAAAAGACAACACTGTGCACAGTGCCGCGGATGGCCTATCACCTTGCGGGTCATGTATTTTGAAGCCAGGAGAGTCTTCTTTCAAATGCTTTTTAAATTTTTAAAATATCTTTATTACTTTAAAAGTTATGGTTTTTGCAACGAAAAAGGTCAAAAGGCGCCACTGTGCGACGTATAAGAAAATATGTAATCTTTTAACACAAAGATTGAACAATTTTGTAAAAACAAAACAATAAAAACAGAAATAAATTAAAATTGGACCAGACCAGACCTTATAAATAATATCAACTACTGATAATTTCTCAATAACCATCAAATTAATGCTCTGCTAAAATAATCATAAAAAGTGCAAATTATTAAATATCAACGAAAATATTTCAAACAAACTATGAATTTTATTCATTAAACATACGAAACTTTCATAACGATTAGGCTAGGATTAATGAAAAAAATTTCATATACTTAATGAAATTTTCATTGGGTCAATGAAACCATTCATTAAAATTGATTAAATGCAACACCTTTCATTGACTCAATGAAACGTTTCTTTGGGGACTTTTTTATGAAAAAAATTATTGGATTAATGAAGGAATTCATTAATACTACGCACAAATTTCTATCAGTAAATTTTGGTGAGTACGAAAAAAATATTTTTTTCAAAATTCAAAAATAAATGTGGAATTTGCAGCCGAGACCTAAAAATTACACCACACATGCCCCATGACTAAACAAATGGAGATCAAAAATTTATTACCATATTAAATAATCCCCAAAGTTTAAATGCGACTATTTAAATTTCGTTTACTGTATTAAAAGTTTTTTTTTTGCAAATATTTCTTTAACTATATCTAACTTTGAAATTCTAAGGCCATATTCGTGATCTGCGTCCTAAAACTATTTAAAAATAATATGTCGCAACACCAACGCATCAAATTTGTCTGATTTTGTTGAACGGTGTAATTTTCAAAACCATTTTAATTTATTTTATTTAAATTGCAGAAAAACAACGTTTTTATGAACCAACACGTTATGAACAACAAGCGTATATTACAATTTTACAAAAATTAAATCATATTATACGCCGATCTGATGATGCTGAGTTTGGAAATATCTATAAGAGAAGTTAAGGGAAAATTTAGCAATTTTAAAATATTTTTCAAATAAAACTCGTTCTTTCCAGTTCTCGATAATATATTTCAGAAAAATATTTTATTAACCGCTCCTGTTCTCAAACAAGGCCATATTGATACTCATTTCGAATATAAATCTTTGGTAAAGGATTATGAAGACGTAATTGATGTTGGCAGACCAACAAGAAATGAGTCCGACGAATGTATAGCAGCATTTGCTACCATGGATTCGAATTGTGATTTGCCGACAACATGTGTTGATATCATGGTTAGTGATTTGCCAACATATGGTTATCATCGTATGCATCAGTAAGTTTATCAATCGCAATTTTGAATTATTATCTGGTAGGAGATGAAAAGTAATCGATTTAAATTTCCGTTGATTTGGTAAAAATTTAAATTTAAAAAGTGTATAAAAAGGTAAACGGGAATTACAATTACTATTTAGAAAGGTTTTGGTTATTAAGAAGAATAAACGGTTTTCTCTAAAAATTAGAAACACAATTAATTAAAAAAAATCAGATTAGAATATTGTTTTTAGGATTGTTCCGCATTTTTTTTTCTCCTATTTAATATCTACAACTTTGCTTCAGACACAAAAGAGATATTCCGTACGGTATACCGAGATATAAACCGTGTTAAAATAAAGAAAAAGTGCTAAAAATCCGCCTTCAGCTAAAAAAATTCGTATGGCCATTAAATTATTACTGTAGTCAATTTGACAAATGAATGATGCAGAAATTCTTATTTTTGTGGCTACTTTCACGTGCAATTCTCAGAATTGAGTCCCAAAATCATGTGTTGTACTGTATTTATAACGAGATTTCCACCTCCGTATGTTTACAAAAATAAAGCAAATCAAACATATTAGCTAGGTTGACACTAGTATTTCGATCTGACTAAAGATCTCACCAGAACCCGAAGTTTTAGAGAAGCTAGAGCCTGGAGAATTTGTGTTTTTTGGTTTTTAATACTTAAGAATATTTTTTCTACATGTATCGAGTGGGGTTTTGAAATCCCGAGTAAAAAATTTTTATATAATTATATTTATTTATATATAATTATATACAAAAAAAAAGTTTGTTATTATTATTATTATTTAAAAATAAATAAAAATTATTATTTTTCGACCTATAATTCTGTTATGAAAATTAAAATTTATTCAAGTTCAAGGCCATACTCTATATTTCTTTATTAGGATATTGTCCTAACAAATAATCTATAGAGTTTTTTGTTTTAAATTTATTAATTAACCACTTTCAAGAATTTGTTGATGGCTCCATTTCGGGGATTTTCTAGGTCCCCATCATCAGAACAAGTTTAGAAAGCAGTGGTAAATGGGATATATAAGTGTTTGAGTTTGGGAATGAGGTTACCACTGCTTTCTAAACTTGTTCTGATGATGGGGACCTAGAAACGCACAAATGGAGCCATCAACAAATTCTTGAAAGTGGTTAATTAATAAATTGAAAACAAAAAACTCTATAGATTATTTGTTAGGACAATATCCTAATAAAGAAATATAGAGTATGGCATTGAACTTGAATAAATTTTCATTTTTATAATTATATATAGTTATGTATAATTATATATGCGGTCGATTATTCAAAAATTTATTTATATGGTGCTATATAAAATTACATATAATTATATCTACCTTATATAATTATATAAAATTTTATCTACCCATTTTTCGGATATAATTATATATAATTTTATCTGATTATATCAGATTTTGTAGAATTATATATAATTATATATATTTTTTCAATCGGGATACTACCTCTTTTGGTTGGCTGCTTAAAAACATCAACAGTTGAATGGAATGTTAAAAAATTATTATTATTATATATTATTGATTTTAGCTATTTGTTTTTTATTTTTTCAAAAAATAACCGATTTTTTACTTAAACTTTAAAAGCATTTTATTCTTGAAAATGCCGAAAGTCATATTTTTGTAATCTCCACTTTTGTGACTAACTAAAAGGTCTAACTGATTACAATCGAAGAATGTCGAAATTTTTTTGAAAATACATGTTTTTGTTCAAAATGTTAACTTTTAAAGCAGTCTTATGATTTTTAAAAACTTTTGTAAAAAAAAGTGTTTTCGTTATACTTTCTACAGGAAAGTAAATCGAAAATAAAAATGGGTATGTGAAAGATGAAGCACCAAAAAGTCGTATTGATTTCACTTTCATGGGAATGTGAAACATAGGACAGAGGTGATAGAGACAATCTGCCAATTATTTGCTAATTTTGCTCATATTTGCTTTTTTTGACATTTTTTGATTTTTTTTTAAGATTTTTGAGCTTTAAAAACTGCTTTTTTCAGAGATTCTTAGCTTTAAAGGCTTTTTCCTAAATTTTTTTTACTTTTTTTTTTCAAAAACTTTAATTTTTTAACTTTTTTTTTTGTAGTTTTGCTATTATTTGTCTTTTTTACATTATTTGTTTGATATAAACAATTCGGATTTTTCCATTTTTTGTCTTCTCTGATTATAAAACACAAATAATACTACAATTTAAATTGAAAATCTACGATGACGACTGCCCATTGAGAAAAGGCAGAAACTAGTCTAGTTTGATTTGAAAATAAATAGTGTTTATAATTTTTAGAGAAACACGTTGATTCTTCTTCTTAAACTCAACTTTTTTAAATTCAATTTGTCAAATGCATATAAATTAAGTATTAATTGCGACTGTCTATATGACGTTGAAATAACACTGTACTAAAAAATTATTATTATTATTAATCGCTTTTATTGAGTCACAAATATCGATTTACATCTTTTAATACAATTTTTTAAATTGAAAACAAAACAAAATATTCGAAATAGAAATTTCAAAAACGATCGTTTGGAAAAAATTATAATTTTCAGTTATATACCAGTTTGAAATTGGTTTCGAGGATTCTTGTTAAATTTTAAGAGATAACTAGTGTTCGACCGAACAGTTCGACCAAAAAAATATATTTTGTCGGTTTTTTGATATCTAGAGGCAATGATGACAAATTTTGGTATTGGAAAAATGTTTGTTGAGCCGATTTAATTCGATTTTGTGTATAAAATATAAGAGAAAAGCCGAAGTTTAGCTATAAAGTTAAAAGTTTGGCCGCCGAACTATTTTCGATTTGGCAGAACTTTCTGAGGCCGAACAGTGAATTCATTGCTTAACTACAGACTTTTCTTCAAATTTGACACTTAAAATAGCAACTAATCAGTCCAATAAATATTTTTCCATCCGCCAAATTTGTCCATAATGCTTTAGAATACCGAATACAGACCAAATGCATTTTCTGGCCGAACTGTTCGGTCGGATACTAGACATAACACGAATTATATGAAAAAATTTACATTTTTATAAGAATATTTTCTATTTAATTTCAGAATTTTAATTTTATATATTTTGATGCATCATATATGTGCGCCAACATTGGGTTCTCAAACTGCTTATGATATTTTGGCAAGTCAAAAATGTACTCAGGCTTATCGTGAACATAATGTCATACGTGATCTTAATATACCAATTCGTCATAGGGATATATTTTTAGAGCAAGGTAAGTTAACAAAAACACAATTGAAAATGCAACCCCACATTCTGAGAATTAGTTACGAGGGCGGTCCTAAAATTAGCCGTCCTAACAAAGAAAACACAACAAATTTTGGGAAAAATGTTCATTATTTCTCAACATAATCTTCTTTTAGCTCGACGCACTTTTCCCAGCAATATTCAATAGCTTTGATACCCTGTTTATAATAAGAACTGTCTAACTCCTTGACATATACATCAACCGCAGACTCCACATATTCATTGGTGGAGTCTGTCCAATTATATTTTCAAGTTTGGAAATAGAAAATAATCCGAGGGAGCTAAATCTGGCGAATAAGATGCATGATAAAGCAATTCGAACTTTAATTCATAGATTTTTGGCCATCGCAATAGTGGATGTGTGTCTTGAAACTACACTTTCTCTTTCGCCAAATGCGACCTTTTATACTTAATTTCATCACTTAAACGCTGCAATAAGTTAGCATAATACTCGCCGTTGATTATTTTTTCTTTTTGAAGATAATCTTTAAAAATTATCCCATGTGTATCCCAAAAAAAAAACCAGAAGCCATGGCCTTGCCTGCAGATGGAACTGTCTGCGCTTTCTATTTACACGATTCTCCCATTTCATTCCACTGCTTTGACTGTTCCTTTATCTCAGATGTCAACAGGTGGACCCATGTCTCATCCAGGGTTACGAAGCAACACAAAAACTCAGCTTTATTGCGGTGAAACATCCCCAAATACTATTGAAACAACTTCACGACGCTGTTTTTGTTCTACTGTGATCAAAAGCGGCACCCATCTTGGGCCACAGCATCTATGAGATGTATAGTACTTTTTGAAATGCCTATAATTTCAGCCTGCCCACGCACCTTCAGCCGACGATCATCCTATACCATTGGACACCTCAACCCCTACGATGTTCGTATTGACAGCTCGTACGTCCTCGTTTAAACTCTGCCACTGGCTTTAATATTGGTTGGCCTGAGACCTTTCAAATGAAAGTATTGAATAACATAACGGTGACCAATTTTTCCGTGCTTACGAATTTACTGAAATCGTTTATTTTTGATTGCTCCACAAAAAATACTAAACAACGTGGTGCCTTGAAACTTAAAACATATATTATTATAATATTTATAAGGTTTTCACTTTACACCAAATTAACTTTTTTCAAACTACTGACTCCATCTATACGTCAGGTCGGCTAATTTTGGGACCGCCCTCGTGGTAGAAATGACTAAAAATTACCGTTAAAATAACTACTATAATTTTCATAAAAATTCCTGTAGTTACTTTTAACTAATAAAACAAAAGCTAAAGTAGTAAAAACAACTGTACAAAACGGTCAAAATGATCAACATGAAACAATTAATGCATGTTCACAATACTGGAGTACTCTCCGCTACAGAGTGTATATTGTTCCTTTCACTTTTGCACTTAAATATTTTTTGTATAATTCTATTCCTTTTTTTTCAGGAATATAACATTAAATGTAAAAGAAGTAAAATCGAATTTTCGAGATTTTGTTTTTTTACTCACAATTTTAACAAAAACTAACTGATTGCACAAAAAAATACCCAGCAAAATTTTTTAGAACAGATTACCTTTGAACCTGTTCTAGAACAGCTTCGTTTACCATCGGTTCCCTAGAAAAGGTTCTAGAACAGGTTCAGATTACCTTTGAACCTGTTCTAGAACAGCTTCGTTTACCATCGGTTCCCTGGAAAAGGTTCTAGAACAGGTTCCTGGGTGTAAGGTTTCACTGTCCCAGAACCGGTTCTATAACTGGTTCAAAATAAGTATTGTTCTAAATATTGTTAAAAAAAAAAAAATGTGAAAGAAAAATTTAAACAAAATGCACTTGCTTTTAAGTATGTAGTACAAAATAATCATAATATGTTTGCACACATGATTATAATATGATAAATAGGACTATAATATGGTTAAAATGCAATTATTACTATTGCTGCAAACATGGTTTGATCGCTATAAAAGTATTGTGAAATTGTATTCTTAACAATATTTTTATGCGTGCTTTATTCTGTAATCACATGTATAGCTTGTATAGGTGATACAATATTTCACAAAGCTTATTCTTTAGCGCAAAGACAATTCGATTACTTCCATCATGTTAAACCTCAGTTTATTTACAATTGTGAATTATTAAATAAATATACTATTAAAAAACACGCATTTTCTTTTTAATCCAGCTTCAACAGAATGCTGGGAGAGAAGTTATATTATGATAATTCATAGAAATTTCCAGAACCATAATATTATAACATTGGGATACATTTGGAACCATAATATGGCAATCTAATTATCATATTATGATACAGAAGTAGATAAGAGTATGGTTGTCACAACCATAGTAATATGGTTGACGCAATCATAAATCTAAAAATGTATGATGCTCTTCGAATATGGTTTCTTCACCCATGTTTATTCTTTGCGTGCATGAATTTTAGCTTTTTTATTTAAAGCACGAGCTTTATTTAAAGAGCTAACATTTCACTTCACTTGACACTTACATTTCATACCAAGTTTGGTTAAAATTGTAGGGGAAAATTGGATATTTGTTGATGGTTTTATATGGAATGAGTCATATCTTTCCATATCTAGTTGTATTTTAAAAATAGAGATGGTAACATTTTATTTGAATTTTATGAAGATTTTAGGTTTAGCGCTGTTAGCGCACTTGAACATAGTACACTAAACATAGGTACAAATCAGGGATGTTAAAGGGGTTTTCAATTTTGTACCAACCTCCAAAAAAAATTGTACTTTTTGGACCTTCATGGTACCATTTTTTTTTTAATTTATTAAAACAACAAAAAAGTACATAAAAATTCACTTGTACACAAAAAAACAAAACTTAACAATAACATAAGGTACAAAAAAGTCTTATGAATATATGAGATCAAATCATGGAATTATTTGTTTAGTTAATAAACTATTTGGAATTTCTACATCATAGCAGCACGAATTTGTCGATCTTAACCAATCTTTTGTCTGTATGAGACTTGCTAATGCACATGTAGTCTGTTTCTTTCCTTAGTTTTTATTATATTTTGAAAAGAAAAAACTCTTGCCACATTTGCACATGAGTGTGGAATGGATAAAATTCCAGCAACGACTCTATAAATGTTTGGAAACATATTGAAATTCAGTTCATTTTAAAAATTAGCTCCTACCGACCAATAACTACAAATGTTTTAATTTTTTAACGACTTCAGTTGCTCAACGTCAGCGAAAGCTCTAAATTGATTATTTATTGAATCAAAATTTGCAATTTCATTCGGGAACATTTTTACTAGAATAGGTACAATACTACTTGTTTTACCTAAAATAACATTTTCTGGAGTAAACTTATGGAACACCATTAATAATTCGTTATTAAAGTTGACTTTGGTTGTCAAAACTTCGCATAATTTTATATAATATTGTGGGGCAGTTTCTTTAATTTCTTTAACAATAAATTAATTTTCACTTCTTCAGAATTTTAATAAATTCAAAATAAAAGTGAAGTTGTCTGCAACAAGTGTCAATATATGTAAGCGCTATATACACCACAATACCTGTCTACCAGATAAATTTTGTGAAAAATCGTCAAATCGGATATGGTCGCATATATTTTAAGCGCTCATTACATAAAAAGAATAAATGCAATAAAAAAGGACACAATAACAAATTGTTTGCCATAATAAAAATTCTAAAAGGGGAAAAATTAAAAGTTTTTAAATTGTACCAAATGAGTCGCGGAAGTACCACGGTACTTTTGAAGGTTAAAATGTACCAAAAAAAGTACAATTGTACCAACTTTAACATCCGTGGTACAAATACTGTATCGTTCTATCATCTATTGTTGTATATTTTAAAATAAATTTTTATTATCTCTATTTCCGATATGACTATACAACACATATGTATAACATTTAGTACACCCCTTGTGAAAAACCTTATTGTATTTCGTCCAATGAAACTGTTACGTAAATATGTATGAACTGTTTCATAAAGATATTGTTATGGTGATGTGTATCGGAGTTCTTCCCGGGCATGGCACAGTGGCGAAAATTGGTCTTTTTTTATAGCAAATTTGCTCACATAGCATACAATAGCTAACTAAATTCTAGTTTGAATCCTCATGTCCGATTTTTAGAAGTCATTTAGTTTATAAAATTTTGATATTTGTTACAGGGGACAAAATAAATAAAAGTACCTTTTGGCTGCAAAATTTCGCGTTTAAGGGCTTAAATTTTGGTTAAAAAATAACCCAATTTTACGTTATTTCCGTTTTTTCAAGCTTATTTCAAACAAACAATATACGAGTTTGGTATCAAGTGAAAGCAATTCTGACGACCTTTTCCTTAGGGTACAAACAATTGTAGAAAGTATTAAAACAAACAAGTTTCGAACAGCTTTAAAGCCCTTATATACCCCCTAAATATTTCCATAAAAATGCCAGCCGTGAAATGTTAAAGTCGACAAATTATTCCTTCTGACTTGTATTATTAAAAAAAATGCATAAATTTTAATAAACTAAAAACTCCAAAGCATATCTCGCAAGGAAACTACACTGGGGTGAATATGCAGAGGACAAAACATCTAAAAAATTATATATTTTTAGTACGCAATCTCAAACTTAGGGGTTAAAAAGTGGGGTCAAAAATTACCCGTTTTGAACTTATTTCTTTTGTAAAACTCAGCAAAAATTTGCTAACTTTGACAGTTCACTGCAAAAAAAAGTAAACAACTTAGTTGATTGATTTTGACAACTAGTGTTGCAGAATTTTATCTATTTTTACCCGATACCAAATTTTATTTTTTAAGAATTGCAATTCTAAATTTAAATTAATCGCCACTATGACATTATTTTAACTCACAGTGCATGACTTCAAATATTCTTCTTTAAATTATTTTGATTTTCAAAAGATTTGCTTAATTTTTATGTCTTTCTCTTTACAGATGTAATTTGTGGTCTATTTGGTTATGTTGAATTTATAAATTATCACAATTTGGCAAATATCTCCAGTTGGCCGCAAGTGGATGGATGTTTATGCTATTTAAATTTTGGTGATGTTGATTGTGACTGTAATAATCACATCAATAGTTTGGTGTTGGCTTACTACGTAAATGCTCTTGTAATGTTAAATTAAAAAAAAATGGAATTTGATTTCATAATTGATGTGGTGGAATTTCGATAACAAATTATAGAAAGAAGATTTTAGATAAAAAAAAAAAAACAAATGGCGACGAGTTCCCGGGCGACACAAAATAACTTCCACATGAAATAACTCTCAATAAAATAGGTTTCACCAAAAATTAAATAAGTCCCATTGGAAAAAAAAATTTAACTAAATTCCAATAGAAAGAAAAGAAAAAAGTCCCAACATATACTCTCATAAAAAATATAAAATTTCATCCAACCGAATCGATTCGGTTGGTGCAACCTCGTAAATTCGATTGTCACAACCGAATTCAGTTGTCACAGCCCCAATTCGGTTACAACAACCGTATTCAGTTGTGACAACCGAATTTACGAGGTTGCAGCAACCGAATCGATTTGGTTGGATGAAATTCTGTTTAGACAACCGAATTTGTTATGTGAGTGTAATAGAAACAACTCCCACTGTAAATGCAAAAAAAAAACATTTCTTTATTAGTTTTTACAAGAAGACTTCAACATTTCTGAGAGAAACAGTGCATTTATTCGAATCTTCGTCGTTTGAAATGTTCCACAGTGAGATATTTCACAAAATTTTTGGAAATAATTCTCCAATTTCTTACTTAGTTCTCCGTTTGCAATGAAATTTGGAACAGGCATAAGTGACGTAATATCGATCTTAAGTTGAACCTTCCAGACTCCCCGGAGGCGGCTATATGGCCACCCAAAACAAAAGACTTTTTGCATATAAAATTTTGAGTGCTCGCCTTTTTTTTGTTTCTAATGCGATTTTCAAAAAATTAACATAATACGATTACATTTTAATTAAAATTTAAAAGTAAAACATTTGAAAATAGCAGAGTACGGCAAAACTGACTTACGGCCCTAATGCTATAGTCAGAAAGTGTTGTTGTTTATTTAATAAACACTAACAACACAGTGTATTATGACTAGAGATTCTAGCCTATACACAAACAATGTTTATAAGTTAAAAATGTTTTGTTTTCGATTTGAATTAGTTCAATTCTTTCAATTTTGTTTTTTTACTTCTCATTGGGTAAATAAAACAATACGGGTAAAACGTTGATCTTTTTCCTTCAAAATTTGGGTAAATCTTTTACCACTTCTAAAGGGTGGTTCAATTTTAAGGGCCGATGTTGATTTTGAATAAAACACAAATTATTTAGGAAATTATTGTCATTTCTTTTTATTATGATAATATTGGTATGGTTCAATTATGTATGGAACAAAATATCGGTCAAATGGCAGCCGCGACCTTGGCGGCACACCTCCATCCGATGGTCCAAATTTTCGATGACGCTGAGGCATAATTGAGGTTCTATGCCTTTAATGTGCCGAATTATCTCATCCTTTAGCTCCTGAATTGTTGCTGGCTTATCGACGTACACCTTTTCTTTCAAATAACCCCAAAGAAAGAAGTCCAACGGTGTCAAACCACATGATCTTGGCGGCCAATTGATATCGCCGCCACGTGAGATAACACTGCCATTGAATTTGTCACGCAAAAGAGCCATTGTTTCGTTAGCTGTGTGGCAAGTGGCACCGTCCTGTTGGGCCATAAAAAGTTCGTTATCATCTCACGATAGCGAACATCATTCACAGTAACTGCCTGACCGGCCTCATTTTCGAAAAAATACGGCCCGATGATGCCGCCAACCCATAAACCGCACCCAACAGTCACTCTTTGTAGGTACATTGGTTTTTCGACCATCACTCTTAGATTATCATTCGCCCAAATGCGGCAATTCTGCTTATTGACGAATCCACTGAGGTGAAAATGTGCCTAATCAAAATCACGAAGTGCACTACACGTATTTTGATTTGAACGCCCATTTTCATAATAAGCCTGAATAACTTTAAACGCGTTGCTCAATTGTGTATCTTTCCAAGGTTCAAATTGAGTTAGTCTGAAATTGAGAAATGTCAAATTAAATGCAGAAAAAGCTTGACATTTAGGTGTGGTTCACATTCAACATCGGCCCTTACAATTTAACCACCCTTTACATTGGTCCTCTGAAGATTTTCGGTGACGCGAAATGAAACATATAAGGTCCTGTCAATAGATAAAGTCTGCTTTAAATTAGCGGATGAAGAAATTTTTTAGTTAATAAATAAACATTGCACGGTTTTTTGTTTAACAGAAAAAAAATGATATTGAACTTGAATAATCTGGCTCACATCATAAGAATTAATTTAGTTAAATAACCTGCATTTTAAAAAAGAAATTGGCCCCCATTTCGTCCCACTATTTTCAAAAAAAACTTTACCTGAATCGGACTAAATTTGGAATTTCGAATTTTCAAATGGGAATATCTCGGGAATTATTAGAGATAACCCATACATGTAAACATGTATTTTGTTAGTCTCTTCTGGTAACCTACAAATATGTTTGAAATCGGATTAGAAACAAAAAATGGCGAGCCCTCAAAAAGATTAAAAAATGGTTTAATTGCCTTGTTTAGTGCTTGATTAGGCAGTTAATCTCATTTTTAGGAGAATAACTTCTCTATATGAATTCCCTATTTGGTTAAAATATGTTGTTTATTAGCAGTTAACAAACGTTGTCTAGCCAATTTCATATTAGCAAATACAAGTTAACTGTGAAAAACTTTAATATTTAGTATTTTTTTGAATCACTTATGTAATTTTATGTAAAACGCTATAATCATAATAAATACTTATAACTATATAATAAAATACATATAAATATTCAATGGATTGTTTAAATTTGTTCTTGAAATTGTCATTTTATTATTATTATATTATTTTTATATTGTCAAATGTTATTCATAAACAGGGACAGGAACTTCATACACAAAAGCAGTGTGTTTTCGGCGCCTATAATTTGCATGAAAAGTCTTAAAATATGCACTTAAAATTAAAGTTTAAAAAAATATGCACTTAAATTTTTTTTAATGATATGAAAAACAAAAACATAAAAAATTCAGTCTCATTGTTTTCATAAAATACAAAGTATTTAAATATTAAATAAACTTAAATAAAATCCTTTTTTTTATAAATAAAATACAAAGTATTTTGGTGGTGTAATGGTTAGCGCGTTGGACTCTTACACAGATGGTCCCGGGTTCGATTCCCGGTGACGACAACATCAATTTAGAAAAATAATATATATGAGTTTTCTATCACTTATTTGTATTGCTTCGCCCACCTTCGGTGTTCCCCACCGAAGTAAAATAATGAATCAGGGCTATGAAACAAAAAGCTTCAATAAATTCGCCAACTCTACATCAGGTGGCGAGCAACAACTGTTCTAAGACTTATCATCTCGCGCAATTACAGTATTGACATGTTTGAAGCCCTTCATCTTTCACCATCTTTCATCTTTCATCTCTCCTCTATCCCCTTTCCAAAAAAACAACACATTAATTAATAGGAAGAATTTCCTGAGTGTTGTTTCTCTTTTAAAAAAAAAAAAAAAAATATAAAAAAAATTTAAATAAAATTTAAATAAATTCCAAAAATATTTTTGAATATACGATATAAAATGACCGCTTAACGGCAAAGTTCTACTTCGAAGCAATTAAACCGGTTGATTTTGGGACAATTTTAAACAAATACCATTGGTGTAAAACCTTACACTACAACGGGTTATAAAGGAAAATAATTTGTTCTACAAGCACTTCTTCGAAACACACATATTTTGAAAATTGTAACACTGGTAGATTCTTAAGTCTTTTAAAAAGAAAAACTTGGTAACTCTAAGCATTAATTAGCATTAAAAAGCAAATTTAAAACGCACAAAAAAGTTTAAAATGGCATTAAAAATGTCACGAAAAAAACGCAAAATTGGACAACCAATGCAAAAGTGGCATGCAATTCCAAAAATTTATTGAAATAACATTTAATTTAAGTTTTTTTTTTTTTGATATTTTTAATAAAAACAATAATGAACTCAAAAGTTTACAATTTTCGTTGCTTTAAAGATAATATCCCGAAATTTAATTTTACAAACACTAAAAAAATATAATTTTTAATTTTTTTTTATGTACAAAATTTGGGTTTCAACTATAGTTTTTATTTTTTGAATTTATTGAATTTTAATTGAATTTATTTTTTACGTTTCAATTAAAACTTTTTTTGTTTTTATTTCGGATTTCAATTAAAATTTTAATTGATTTTTACATCGGGTTTCTATTAAAATTTTAATTGATTTTTTACATCCAATTTCAATTAATATTTTAATACGGTTTTGGTTAAAATTTCAATTAAAGTTTTAATAGTATCTATTAAAAATTTGTTTGAAATGGAAAACAACATTCAATTAAATTTTTAATATATATAATTAAAATGTTAATTGAAAATGAAATCAATTAAATAGTTACAAATTATTTTAATTGATACTACAATTTCTTTAATTGGACCGAATTCAATTAAACTTTTAATTGAATCAACAAATATTTTAATTGAAAGTCGATTTTAGTTTTTTCTGTGTATATTTTATAGAATTTTTTAACGAAAGGTCTATAAAATTTGGAAAATGCCTTTTTCAAAATAATTGGAAAAGTAGCATTTAATGCCAAATGCCAAATATTTAATTGAATCAATAAATATTTTTATTGACTTTTAAATATATAAATACATATTTTATTTTAGACGCAATTATCATATTATTTTTTCATACACTGTATGCATAAATAGAAAATTTTCAGTATAAAATACCAAATACATTTGAAGTTAACAAACAAAACAAGCACACACACAAACAGACTCAGCATTGCAAAAAACACACATACCAACGTATAGATCACACACTTTTTTTGTGAGTATCATATTTTTTTTGTAGAAGTTATTCATAACTTTTTTTTCCTTCTTAATTTTAATAAAAGGTTTAATTGATAGTATCATTGCCGTGATAGGTGCAAAATCAATTAAAATATTAATTGATTCAATAAATTTTTTAATTGATAGTTTTTTTCTGTGATGGTAGTTGGCTACCAAAGTAACACTAAGACCGAAATGAAAATTTTAAAAAAGCGAGTCCATTAAAGTCATGTTTCTTCTTATGTTACCGGTTTCATTTTACTATTTTACCAGTTTGATTTTGAAATATCTTCAATTGAAGTCAAAATAACGCTAAAATACCAAAACGACGATTTATAACGTTATTTTGTTGATTAAACAAAATTTAATGGGTATACTTTTGAAATAAACCGTGTGATATCGATACGATACTATGGGAATCGTAGTTTTAAAACTATCATATCGGCATTGATGTGGGCGCGGTAGGCAACAACCGTTATAATGAAAATGTACTGTTTGCCAACCATGTACGATATGCATTTATAGCAAACCATGCAAAAATATGCACTACCCGTGTAAAAAAAATATATATGGTCTTATGTTTTTTTTTTTATTTTAAAATATATTTTAATATATGACTGTATATGGTGTCCTGCATATCCATATATTATTATCCATATATCTTATGTGGTAACATATATAACGATATATTGTTAAATATTAACCTTTATAAAATAAGACATTATTTATTTATTTATTTGTGGTGACATATAAGCTACAGTAAAACCCGGTTAAGACGAACTCCGAGGGAACAAAAAAAATTAGTTCGTCTTAAGCGAGGTTCGTATTAAACGGGTTTTTTTTAACGATAGAAAATATATATTTATTAAAACAAAAACAAGATTTTTGCATAAATTAAAAATAAAAATTAAAATTAGCATTTCATGCATTCACAATTAAAAATTCAATTAAAATTCTTCATTAAAAAAAAAAAATCTGTTATTTTTTTCTGAATGACGATTAACGATTTCATTCGTCATAAGTTTTTCTATTACCAAAATATGATTGTCAGCTTCTTCGGCACACGATTTTGTTCGAATATATCACTTGACAAATTTTCAACATCGGCAGGATTAACAATTTCCAATATTTCTTCACCTGATAAAGTATATGACGTCAAAACATTAGCATCTATATCTAGAAAGTCATCCACGGATATGAAATTCATATTAGGTCTATCCCATTAAACGGATAAAGAGTGTACTAAACGTGGTAATTTGTATGAAAACGAGTTTTTGGGACAGCTTGTTGCCAAAACGTCGGGACTTTAAAATTAATTCGTATTAACCGAGGGTTCGTCTTAAGCGAGTTCGTCTTAAGCGAGTTTTACTGTATATAATTTAAGATATATTAATATATGCTGTCTTATAAAAAATATTTGAGTGTGTTATATATGATATGCCTATATATGGTGCAATATGAGTATTGTATATGAAATTAAGATTAACAATTTAGTTTAAGATATGATTATATATGGTCCCAGATCATTAATATTTTCCATGCGTATACGACATAATTATAAATTGTAATATATACACCCATATGTACTTATATATGCGCAGATGTCCAAATTATTTTTCTTAATTTTTTTTTTATATTTTTATTAAAATAATATATGTCATGGAATACAATTAAGTCCAATTTAATCTGAAAATATCTCATTCTATGCACCAAAAATTACTTATCTTTTTGGATCTTATTAGATCCAATTAGATCTAAATTAATCCCACGGGATATTTTGGGATCCATCAGGATCTTAAATTAGATATTTTTGGATCCCCCAATTTTGATATAAATTTTGATCTAACTTAATCCGGTAATATATTTGAGGGACCCAATCGGATATTACTGGATACCCCAATAGTGAGATAACTTTATAATAATAAACCTCGATCTATATCAATTGAGATCTGATTTTGTATTTGAGATTAAACTTTTTTTAGATCGGGTAACTATAAAATCGATGCCATTTTAATGCAAATTTTTTGATTCGCAAATATGTTTTAGTTATCCTGCTCTTGGGCTTAAGGAAAAAAACATGCATGTGCATGAACTGCCTGTCCCTGTTCATAACAAACTCTCTATATATCGTTTGTTTTAAAAACACCCATTATAATAATACGAAGGATTCCCTCCGTACTTAAAAACAGACTTTTGTTAAAGGTACGTACGATATGTTAACAAACAAGTGGTAAATAAATATTTATTTTGTATTTATATGTATCCAGTAGTATATATGAGACTATCCATACCAAGTGTCCAGATAAAAAAAAAATATATCAAATCAATTTCAAACATATTTTTAAGCCAACAGACCGTTTAGCTAATTTTTTCAAAAAGTGTAAAAGTACCCAGGCTAAACTATTGAATATATCTTTTGAGTTTTTATGAAATCTTTGTATAAATGGGGTTTTAAAAGAAAGAAATTCCACCTTTAATGACATATCGAATTCCATTAAGGTAGAAATGTGAAACAAAAACATCAAACACAAACTAATTTATTGAAACAAATTCCATAGAAAATAATTAATTTTCCATTATAATATTATATTATTGCGATATATAAAACTACCGGTAACGAAGTATCGGTCTAAAATTTATATTTTGATAAAATGTATCAAGTTTTGAATAATTTATGCGAAAAATCTTATTCTGTTGATATAATTTTAGTTTTTTCGAAGGGCTTTTTATGTGTAAAATCGCCATGAAAATTGCCAACCTTGAACTTGAAAAATCGCCCGTCGCCATACGAGTTTCAAAATCGTCACGTTTGGTGAGAAATCGCCTGATCCCTAGATTGAAATTATTTGAATCAGCACCCGTGTAAAAAACGTTAGATATGGTCATATATGAGCATATATAATTATTTGAGTCTATCCAATTATATCTGAGTCCATATATATTTATATATAATTCGACATATATTCATATATAACCTTAATATATATTTATATATGAACATGTCTGAAATGATATATAATTATATCTGAAGGTATATATAAATACTTCTGAACTCTGGTATAATTAGATAGACCCAAATGTTGGATATAATTATATATGGTCATATCTGGTCATATATAAACCTCTTTACTAGTGCATTTAAAAAACTTTAAAAAAGTAGTAACAAATTTGCTATAAAGCGTATTCGCGGCTGACATTCCGTATTTAAATAAATATATGAAACTATTACGTATTATTTGAAATTTTTTGTAATTGCAAATTTTTTATATATTTTTAGGAAAAAAAATATTGAGGACAACACCTGTAGTAATATTTATAATACGAATTGGTTTTACAAACTTTAAATTAATCCGGGTACTTCTCGTTTTCTCTCGTCCTTTGCGGGTTTTTCGAAATTTATCGCAAATGTCTGTATATCCAAGGAAAATGTTAATTAGGAAATAAAACAAGTTATTTTATATGGCGCCCTATATGAAATATTCGCGATTTGGCAAACAAATTTATGGCATTATAACTTTCCAAGTTGACCTTATAATAATAAGTCAAAATAATAAAGGGTCCGCCATCTAACGTTTTTTTTTCAACTAGTGCTTATTTCGTGAATGGTAACACTTAGCTCATGTCTGATTTGACAGATAATTAGTTTTATCCTTCCGCTGAACGAATATGGGGTGTATACGCTTGAACAACGCTGGGAAATATTGCGACATTACTTTGAAAATCATGGTAATGTTGCAGAATGTGTGCGAAAATGAATGATGCCGATTTTGCCAAAAAAATCATCTTTTCAGATGAAGCTCATTTTGATCTTGGCGGGTACGTAAACAAGCAAAATTGTCGCATTTGGGGCACAGAAAACCCGCACGCATACATTGAAAAGCCGATACACCCAAAACAAGTCACTGTTTGGTGCGGATTTTGGTCCAGAGGCATAAATGGGACATAATTGGCCCGATCGTGTAGGCTACTGCATGGCCAGCCGAGGCAGCCATTTGAATGAAATTATTTTCCATTATTAACCGGAAGGATTGTACTTTCAAATAAAAAAAGAAATTTTTCAAAAAAAAAAGTTATTTGGCGGACCCTTTATATTTGACAAATAAAAATTGAGATGAATCTGAACTAAAATTAAACAAAAAAAAAAAAATTACATAGACGAAACGTTTTAGATTATGATCGATTTTCGTCAACGGAGGTAGCATTGGAGTCTTAAGGTATGTGAAATGCAGGCACGGATCCAGGGGGAGGGAAAAAAGGAAATAACTCCAAAAAAAAAAGAGAAACGAGGAAAGGAAAAAGGAAGTAAAAAATGGAAAGAAAAAAGTAGATGAAAAAAAAGAAAATATTGATTATTAATAGGTTTATTGTTCAAGTTCTGCCTATTATGTAGGCTCTAGCTTTTCTAAAACTTCGGGTTCTGATGAGATCTTTAGCCAGATCGAAATACTAGTATCAACCTAGCTGATATGTTTGATTTGCTTTATTTTTGTAAATATACGGAGGTTGAAAGCTCGTTATAAATTGAAAATAACATAAAAATAATCTCGATGTATATAAAAACAAAAAACTAATATAACTGTAAAAAAGAAAGAGATTTTCAAATTTAAAAGTTGTTGTTACTTTAATAACCTGATATATCCAAAAAATCTTTGTGGAGAATTTAGGTGAACCTGTAAGAGTTTCTTCGGAAAAAAAGTACACACACTTTCGAATCCAAGGGTATGATCAGAAAAGATTTATCACAATTAGGGAGTAGGTTTTATACAAATCACCATTTAGGAAAAAATTTCATAACACAAAGTGTAATTTTAATCTTTTTGACAAAAAAAACATAGTTTTCATGTTTAAGTACAAAAATCACACATTGAATAAACAAGTTATTGATTTTCCTGTTATAACGAGTTTTGGTCTTTGAAGTTTTATTAATTTTTAGTAAAATCCAATTAATTTCAGGATTTGTATATTAAAATAAAGTGAAAAATATTTTTAAAATTTGTTTACCAAAAACAATTTTTTGAGTTTTATTTTAAAACTATTGAAAATAATATGTTTTAATCAAATATATGGATTATTGATTTCACTCGTATTTTAAACAAAAGGCTTTATCACAGGAATTTCACTTATATTATTCCGTCACGCTTTCACACTTTCCTTAGCGAAGCCGGACTTTGGACGGACTGGAGGAGAAAACCCTTAAGCCAATACATTTTATACATCACCTCCACGCGGTCATCCCTGGGTAATGCCAACGATAACAACTTAAAAGTCATATTTTCAAAAAAAATAAATTCAAATTCAAATTCAAAAAACATTAAAAAACTTCATTCCCATTTTGTACTTAAAATAGCTCTAGAGGGCGGTACGTATCATGGATCATAAAAATAATATAATTTTTGAAATCTTGAGGAAATTTCCTTTCATTTGAGTACACACACTTACAGTGGTGTTCAAAACATTTGCAACTGAAATCACGGTTTAGGTAATTATAATTTTTTGATCAAAAAGATTTGTGGTATAAGTTTTTGTTTTTTTTTTTTATTAAATTCAGTTATAGCATATTATTTTACAAATACAAAAAAATTATTCATAACTTTAATTTTAACAAAATAAGTCGATAGTGCAGTGTTCAAAACATCTGCAACTCTTAAAGTAATTAACAGGAAATACAAACAATGGTTTTAAGGCTCAGTATTTTGTAGCGTAGCCATTATTTTTTATAACTTCTGAACACCTCTTAGGCATTGAGGCAATGAACTTTTTAATATAATCGTCAAAAATTTCATTCCACTGCTTCTCCAACTCGACGAAAAGTTCATCACCATTTCGGAATACTTTATTGCCGATATTCCGTTTTACAATCATCCACATGTTCTCAATCGGGTTGAGATCGGGAGATTGTGCCGGCCACGACATGATATTAATTTCATTTTCCTGCAGCCAACCTTTTACAACCCCCTCCGTGTGTTGTGGGTCGTTGCCGTGCTGGAAGGTCCATGAGAGTGGCATTTCCTATTCAGCATACGGAAGCATAACTGAACTCAAAAGATCTCTATAGATTGTGGCCGTCATTGTGCTAGTAATGCGGTGAATTGGGCCAATCCCATTTCTTGAAAAACACCCCCACACCATAATGTTTCCACCTCCGTGTTTCACTGTGGCGGTTGTGTGTCTGGGATTAAACTTTTCGCCTCGTGGTCTTCGAACATTGGCTCTTCCATCTGATCCCCGGAGGTTAGAATTTAGACTTATCTAGCCACAATACATTTTTCCATTGCTGTTGAGTCCAGTTCAAATGGGTGCGTGCAAAGTCAAGCCGAGCTTTTCGGTTTTTTTCCCGAGACAAACGGTTTTTTTGTACATCTATAACTTCTAAGACCATATTCTCGGGCTCTTCTTTTAATGGTGGGAAGACTGGCATCTATTAAAAGTTCAGTTTTAGCTTCTCTGGGAACTGCTTTGGGATATTTCGTAAAAAAATTCTTGATTTTCCGATCTTCTCTTACAGTTGTAATACGGGGTTTCCACCTTTATGAGTTGTGTTGATGTTACCACTATTAACAATGCGGCAAATCGTTGATTTTGGAACGGAGTACTTTATAGAAATTTCTTTTTGGGAAAGTCCATTTTGAAAATCATTTAAAACTTTTGATTTAAAATCAGAATTGTATTTATTTCCTGCCATTTTTTACAAAAATTTTTCTTACGATGTTTATGCTTCTAACATCTTATTACAACTATTAAAGAGCAATAATTATAATAAATTTGTTTAAAAAATGAAACGGCCTGAATCTCATGTTAAAAAGGAATGCGATTACCGTTATATTCTAGCATTTGGTAGTATAAATTGTTTCGTTAAGAGTAAGAATAATGAGAGTTGCAAATGTTTTGAACACCTGCATTTTGAATACATCTATTATTATTAATTTTTTTGTTGTTCTATTTTAACGGAATTAATTTTTTTTTATTTGTTTAACATAAAACAATGTAGGGAGAATATGTAAAAAATAAATTTTAGTAAGTAACGAAGTGTGATTTGAAGAAAATAAATTAATGAAAACAACAAATGCGATCCAATTTCCAAATGTTTTGACCACTACTGTATATGTTTCTACGCATACCGGTTTTTGGGCCTGGTGGGACGGGGGGTGCCGTGCCCAAAGATAAAAAAAAAATATTTTTTAACTCCAGAGGGGGTTATATATTTTTATATTATTTTTTTGATTAACGACCCTTAAAATGCAGTTTTGCCGAATATTTTATTATAAATAATCAAAAAATTTTTTTTCTCACATTTTTAAATGTTTGAAATATTCCAATAAAAGTACAAACTAATTGTATAAAAATCTTTCCAGTGTTGTGAAAACCTTTATGACACTAATGTTATAAAATACGATGTTTACACTATATACCACATTACATGAAACCGGCTACTATTATTTTAAAACTATATTTTATTTTTTTCAATACATTTTCTTAAAATTCTCCATATCAAATTCTATTGAAGCAGTCACATTTCCAGCATTTTCCAAATTCCATTTACTTGTAATATTTTACCACGCCTACTTCACCCACTTTTTCGAAAAATGTAATATGTTGGTTTATATTTTTATCCCGTAGCAAGGCAGTTGGTATGAAAAGCCCCATATGTATGTAGTATGTAAGTACTTGTAGACTCGTACCAGGTAAGTGGCGCAGTAAATTAATGCCTCATTTGTTTTTATTTGCTACAAAATGTATAAAAAAAAACCAAAAAACAAAAAAAAAAAAATACATAGAAACTTACTCATGCAATATCCCTTTTGGAAATTAATTCACATACATACACTAATACTTCAATTGTTTGGTAGTATGTATAAATGTCTTAACCAGACATTGAGTGGCTTCAAATATAAAAATAAAAAAAAAATATAGTATAAAATATCCCCAAAGTATAAAGAATGACCCCCAAATGAACGTACAAACGAACCAGCGAATGAATGAATGAAATGAGTGACACAAAAGCAATACTACAGTTGGACAGGCGGACGGACGGACGGAACGGACAGACGGACGGTCAAACAGACAGATAAACCGTACACGTAATATATTTACTACCAGTGGCTTGTTTTTGCAAAAAAAAAAAAAAAAAAATAAACACAAAAAACGTTTATAATTACAAATTGGTCTTTATACAAAGAACACTCATACTTGTGCACTCCATACACTAAAACAAGTGCAACTGTCTTTATTAAAGTCTACCCTTAAAAAAATGTTTTGTTTTTATGTTTTCTTTTATTTCACTTTTTTTACCAGCCAGGTGTGGACAGACAGACAGACACAGACCAGAGTAGACTGTGTATAACCCCAAACATTAGAACTTTTAACACAAATGGGTTAACAAACAAAAAGTAGGTAGGTAGTACCCGTACAGTAGATTACCAATGAAGTTATGATGGATTATAATAATCTAATTCCTAGCAATAGATCACTAATTAAAAACTTATTACTTAAATTTTTTTAAAAGTGGGTTATATTACAACTAGGGGCAACTTGCCAGAAACTGCAGCATTTGCCATTTTTTCAATTATTTTCCAAAAAATGCCATTTTTGCTCTATCTTGTCATAAAAATGCCATTTTCTAACTTGTTGCAATATTTTTAGTCTTCTTTCCAATAAAAATGCCCTTTTTACCCATTTTATCTTAAAATTGCCAGATTGTAGAGTATAAGACTTTAAACGTTTAAATTTTGAAGATGTCAATTCACTTGTTGCTTATTGTAAAGGCTGAATTAGTTTGTAAGTTACGTTCCGTGACGAATCAGCTGATTTGTTGTTAATGTATGAAAATGAGTGTGTGTGGTTAAAAATAGAATTTACTGTACTACGTTAAGTGACATTTAAAAACAGCAGCTCTCACATAAAAAAACTAACAACCAACACAAGAATTTTTTTTTTTAACTTTATAGGCCAAATTGTACAAAATAATATTAAAAAAGTTTTTGCGACACATTATGATAATAAAATTACTACTATATTTGCAACTAGTTAGACAATAACTAAAATTACAATTGCTATGTCGTTCCGGAACAGACTAACCACACAAACTAGCCATCCGGAACGGCACGTTACGGAAACGTAACGGAACGCAAAGACTAATGGAGCCTTAAAGCAGAATTTCTTAAGATAAGTTTAACATTTAAGGCCTAGTTTTTGGGATGTCAGTTAAACTTCGTTTAGCTTAAACCGACAACGAATTTTGTTCCACCATTTAAAAGTTTACTAACAAACATTTTGCCAAAACAATCTTTTTCTAGTTCAATATTTCGGTATGTACTGAAATAAAGCCAAATAAACAAAATTCCAATAACAGTATTCCAGTTACAAACTGTTTTAAACTAAGATTAAAGATAATCTACATTCCAAAAACTCGGCATTAGTGTCGTGTTATCGAGTTTATGGTTTTGATATCTTTTTAGGTTTCATCTCGCCAAAATTTGTTATCATCAATGTATCCGAATTTAAGTAAATCTTTGATTAAAGCTGAAAATATTGTTGTGATAAATTGAAATTTGTGACGTATTAAAAATGCTCAATGACAATGATGCAGAGTCTATGCGCAATGCAAAATTGATATTTCAAAAACCTGCATAAAATCCGATTCAGCTTATATAAAAAGTAATTTCGAATATCTTTATTAAAGCATCACCAAATTGGAAACAAAAGGACGCTCTATGAATGAAAGTTTAGATGTTATAGATTGGGTTAAGGAAAATATTAAAGAAATTATTGAAATTGGTTTTAGGCTAGAGGTAAGTAAAGTACTTGCCTGACAAACGGAAGATCGCCGGTTCAAGCCCAGTTCGAGGCATATTATTTTTTTATTAATAAAAATTTTGTTGAGCACATGTGAATATTCTTATAGAATATTAAAGTCCATAAAATAAAATATTCAATTGTTACAATAAAAATTTCGAAATTTGTAAATAAACGTTGGTTGCTACAACCGTTACTACTATTAATAGTGATATTACGTGGAACCACAAAAATTCTGTTGGTTGCTACTACAAATTCGGTTGCTACTATGCACATGATTGTACTATAGAATCAAAATTTAATAAAGGAAAATTGAATAAATCTTTAATATTTAACTTTTTATTTTTTACACATTTAGTTTAGCTATTTTGTAATTTTTGCCATTTCTTATGGGTTTTCCTGCTATTTAGGCTGACATTTTTAATTTTTTTCATGCCAAAAAAAACTTGCCCTGATTATGACTATATATTTTAGCAACCTTGATTAATTGCATAAACCTATGATTTATACACTCAGAAAATTCTTCTCTTAACTACATGTAAGTTATTCGTGTAGTAAACGATTACAGACATTTTAACTTTACTATAGGGAAATGTAAAATAACTATTTTTGAAATAACCAACAATACCGTATTTTAATAACAGTTGTTTTGCGTAGTTATTTAGGCAACATCGCACAAAGCTTCAAAAAATAATGAAATACGTGTATAAGTAAGTTTTAAATATTTTTATTGTTAAATTTATATTTTTGTTTCAAGAAAATAGGAAAAAAATAAAAAACGTCAAAACTATATTAGCCTCAAGGCAAATAGTCTAATTTCTAATATATAAAACACGCAACCCTTTCCATATAATATTGTTAGCTTCTCGGATAAGACCGCCTAATACAATAATAACTGATACACTTAGAATACTATGTAGGTAAAGACCACTGCAAATGTAGTTAAAAACAAATGAAATTTCACTTAGGGAAAGGACGACTTACATCTCATTAAATTTAACAAACATTGTCATTTGTTTTTAAATGTTCAAAAAATGTCTACTTTTTTTATTTTTTTAAATAACAAAAAACTACTGTAAAAAATGAATGTAAAATCATAAAACAGGCTTTTGATGTGGTTTGTTTTTTTTTAATGAACTACAAGGTTAATAGAAAAATTTATTTGTTCTTTAAATTACTGACATTTACATTAAAAATAAAGAAACTGTATTTCAACCTAAACAACTACATACTTTTAAAACAGAAGTTCCCTGAGTGTATATGTAGTAATATTTTGTTAGTTGTGTTTTATGGTTTGACAGTTATTTTTACTAATATTTCATTTATTTTTTAATTGTTGATAATAACTACAATTTTAAGTCATTTTTATGATAAATGTAGTCATCGCCTTTTTAATTACGTTTGTAGTTGTTTAAAGTGTAATTTTTAGTGCGTTTATACTTTCTAAATTCCCTGAGTGTAAGAGTACATGTGAAATTATATTAAAAAATTGAACGTATGAGTAATAAAACACTAAACAAATCAATCATACGTACTAAAGGGGAGCAAGACATTTTTGTTATACATCAACAATTTGTTTGTTGCTTTTTTGCAAAAGATCCACCCAACGCACCCTTCTTATAAAAGCTCTCAATTTGGATTCAAATTTTAATCAAAAACTTTGAAAATTGAGGCAATAACAATACTTAACATCCAAAAAAAAAAAAAAAAAACTGAAGCACATATATTTTAATAGATCTGTACGCTGAATCCAAAACCCACAATTTTTTTTTTTTCATTTGCATTTTTCAATCCATTTTTTTCGTATATTTTGCTTGATTTTTCGAAATTTACCCGGAAAATCTTGACAGTTTTTTTAAGAATATAAATCTACACAAAATTATCTTTAATTTGAATATAATCATGCCTATGCACAGTGGAAGATTTCACCATTTTAGGGAGACACACTTCTTAGAAAATAATAAAGCTAGACCTATAAAGTTTAGTAGAAAATGTTATTGGACCAAGATGCAGCTTTGGAAAAATGGGCCAAATTGGACAACTGCCACGCCTATTACCCATATAATTGAAAAAAAGTAAGCATGACTTGATTCTTGTTTAATAAAGGTGGATGATTTTCGGCAGACAATTTAACTTGTCCCTTAAAGTGGACACATTAGCTGTTTGTTTAAAACAATTTTGGTGCTTAAATCAAAATTTCCTAATCAAAATTTCAATCGATGTTTCTAAAACTACATTTTCACTGAACCCCAAAATACGCTTTTTCGTTTTTGTCAAGTTTTTGACTAATTTGTCAGTCGAAAACTTGAAAAAAAACATACAAATTTTAAATCGAAAACTTGAACATACGAAAATCCGTATTTTTGGGTTCAATATGAACGTAGTACAAATTTAAATTAATATTCAGAATTTTAATTGAAGTTTAGAGTAAATGCTACGAGTATATACTAAAATAAAAAAATATGTTTTGGTCTAAACTCATAAATGGAGAGAGATAAAACATCTTGCATCAAGAAGAACCGAATGGAACGATTTCGTTGTGGCCCTTTGTTCCTCTTAAGGAACCATAGGACATTATATATATATATATATATATATATATAAACTCATCAATGAAATAATGATATTCATTATGAAACTTTTATCTTCAATTTTATAACTCTTCGCAGTATTTCATCAATATGATGGAAGTTTTTTCCCTGAGTGTAATTAATATTAAATAAATTTCAAGTTTTTTCTCTGGCAAATAATTTTTAGCTTAAAAAACATTATATTATTAGTATTCTTTAATAGTTTCAATAGTTGGTAAAATTAAATTAGTTAGTTGGCAACCAAAATTAGTAAAAAATTTAGTAATTTGTAAAAAAAGAATAGCAAAAAAGTTTACTAAAAAATAATTTTATACTAAAAATTAGTATAATAATAGTAAAGAAAAAACTGGTTAACTATATTTTTTACAAATTTTTTTTTGAGTGTAGACCAACCATCCTATTATATTAAATTAGATACAATCTTATACAAGCGCGGCTCCAGCAATTAACATACAGAAAAATTTCAGACGCTATGATGTAGAATTGCATGTGTTTGTTGTTTTTGTGCACACTGAGGCGTATGAAATTTCGCCTTATATTAATTGATGGAGCTGCGCATGATCTTATAGTATAACATACAACTTCATAAAATTGGACGAGGACAAAATTCGGACAAACCACTTTATCAAACCACTTCTAATGGCATCTAAATTAATCTGATATGCTACAATTAGATTTAATTTGATTCAATTTAATCGGATTATTTTTCGGATGAAATTTTATATAATTAATAACGGGGTCATATTAAATTAGACAAAATTTTATAAAGCTCCATATCAGTTTTTTTTAACGGGTTGAACTAAAATCTAATACATTTGCATTACTCTGGGTATGCCACAATATGCTACAATATAAAACTTTATATGGTACAGATATAATCATATCAAATTGCATAACCCGAGTAAAAAAATCATATATAAGGATATATTTTTTAATATAAAAATATATCATCATATAAAATAGCATATGTCTCAATATGTATAATTATATTTTCAAAATGTTTTACCAAAAACAAATTCATGTATAAGCACATAAAATCATGTATAAAAAAATAATATTTTGAATTTTATATATAATAATACATGGTTGATAAATTTGATTTAACATTTATAAAATTAGATATAACCCAATACATAATTGTATATAATACAAACATCAAAAACGTCTTCTGTCATGTTAGACATACATACTTATATATAATCCAAAACTGAAAAAATTTCCTAAGTCAGTTTCTATGTATATAGTTATATATAATTCAAAAATCGCAAAATATTTGACGTAAATAGTTTACAATTTTGCGAAATCGATTTCCATTGCAAATAACTAACCCTTACCAGATTACGAACCTATTCTAGAACAGCTTCATTTACCACCGGTTACATGGAACCGTTTCTAGAACAGGTTCCTGGCAGTCAAATTGTAAGGTTTCACTGGCCAGAACCAGTTCTATAACTGGTTCTAGAACCGGTTCTTAAACAAATTTTTCTAGTTTGGAGGTAAAGAACAAATAGGACAAACTCATTATAAAAAGAATCGGTTGTAGAACAGAAATTATACGCTATTATAAAACAGTAAAAGTTATTCTGAAACATGTTAATTATATTTTACTGGGCCATGTTAATATTTACAAACATTTTTTTTAATTAAATTAAAATTAACAATTTCGTTTAAAACAAAAATTTCATGTCCTAAACAAATATAAATAAAATTTAAGTTATTTACAAATTTCAATCAGACATTTTGTGTATTGAACCCGTTTTATGGAGGTCAAATAAATGTAATTTAATATCTTTTAATTAAAATATATTTTGATTATTAAGTATCTAATTATGTATTGTATCAAATATAATATAATTAGATGCCATTATATCGGGACAGAACTCGGATAGAATTGGATAGTTTTTTTATTAATTTGTATATAATTAAATATAATTAGATCCAAAGTGACACAATTTAATATAACCATTTTTCGGATCAAATTATATTCTTTATATTTGTTGAAAATATCTCATCATATATCATTTTATATTAACTATTTTACTCAGGCAGTCATAATCATATCAAATTGCATAAGTTTTGTTTAAATTATCTAGTACAACAAATACAGGGTGTCCGACGGGAAGGTATACTTTGTTTTGCCTCCATTTTGGTAAACATTAGTCTTGACAGTTCATATTTGGCAGTCGTGAAGTAGACACGTGGCAAATTTCTTATGGAAAAATATTCGACAAACCAACGTGTTTTTTCATCGTTAAAACATTTTATCAAAATCAATCATCGATTACTGTGACGATGAGAAAGTTACATGAAATTTTTGGGAGGAACAACGTGCCAACAAAACGCACTATTTATCGTGTACACAGAAAAAATTATGGTCCAAAAATATCTAGTTAATCGATTGTTTGAATATCAATGGCAATTTAAACAATTTTTTTAATTGATTCAATTAAAAAATTTATTGAATTTTTTAATATATCCATACAGTGTTGACAACATGTAAACAAAATTTTTAATAATTTGGCAAACTATTTTTTTGTTTTATTTAGATTAAATAATCAAACAAAGGTTTAATTATATCAATATATTATTTAATTTGTAAATAAAAAGAAAAAAAAATCGCAAATGATTAACTTTTAATAAGTTGAATAGTTTGCCGATTTCAAATACACGCAAAATCGTAGTTATTTCACTAGAGTTTGCAACACTATTTTTGTTGAGATATTCGTGTACACACGAAAACTTAATTTAGTTTCGTGTTTTATCTGTGGTAATAAAAGTGCACATGTGGATTTAAATAACCTTATCGAAAAAGGACAATTAAACTATTATTTTTGTAAATAATTAAATATTCAATAAGTATAATTGTCATTAAACTATCATTTTAAAGTTGTGTATGATTTTTTTAAGAAAGCAATTCAATTATAAGAAAAAGTTCAAGACAAGACAAGCAAAATAAAACTTTTGTCTTTAATTTTATTTGTTTTCTTATAATACATTTTTATATTAAAAAGCTTTAATTTTATTATAAATAAAATGTCAATTTAATTTACAAACCTACATTTCTCTTTTTATTTAATGGGGGGCATATAACAAAAATAAAAAAATACGAGTTTTCAATTAAAATTTCCACTGTTTTCTTCTCAAGTTTCAATTAAAGTTTTAATCAATTTAACGTAACCTTTTAATTGAGATTGTAAAGAAAAACAATAACTCTTTTAATTGATATTATTATTATTTTAATTGAAAGAGTTTTAATAAACTGTCTGCAATTTTTTTTAGTTAATACTATCATTTCAGTCGTAGGTGCAAAATCAATTAAAATATTAATTGTTTCAATAACATTTTTAATTGAAACCCGTTTTTAGTTTTTTCTGTGTAGTGAATGATTTCGAAGAAAGAGGGTCTGTAGGTGATAGGCCCAAGCATGGACCACAACGTACTGCAAGATCGGCTAAAAACATTACTGCTGCTCAAAAAAGTGTTCAAAACAATCCATCAACCTCAATTCGACACCGTGCTCAGGAGTTTGGACTTCAAAGAACAACTTCGGAAAATTTTGCACAAGGATTTGCATATGTTTCCATTTAAGATTCAGTGGTATCAACCAGACGGTGCCACATCGCATACAGCCAGGATTACAATGGAATTACTGCGAGACCTCTTTCCACAACAAGTTATTTCTAGATATGGTGATGTTGATTGGTCTCCACGGTAGCCTGATTTCACTGTTCCGGACTTCTATTTCGTGGGGATATCTGAAAAGCAAGGTTTATGCAAACAAACCAGAAACGCTTGAGCAACTCAAACAAAATATTCGTGATGAAATTAATGAAATACCTCTTAAAATGTGTGAGAATGTAATGAAAAATGTGCTCAAAAGGGCTCGCATTTGTGAGGCTAACAGAGGCGGACATTTATCTGATATTGTATTCCATACATAATTGGCGACATTAAATAAAACATTTATCATTATAAGATCCACTCTCTTTCATTTAATCAAAAATTATAAACAAACAAAGTAGTATACCTTCCCGGCGGACACCCTGTACTAAAAGTTTAATGTTTGTTAAAACATTTGTCTCCATTGTTGAATTTTAACTTTCAAATCATTTTTATTTGTATCTTTAAAATGCTGTAAAATGTAATCTTATTTAAAAAATGTATATACATATAAAAATCAATCTTAATTCAAATGTAATATACTGTACGAGTAAATATACAAGTATGCTCCATTGATTTGTCACATAAAATGTTAATTTAACTGCAATTTTTACTGCTATTTTTCAAACTGAAAAATAAAATTGTGAAGAAGAAGAAATAATAACGCACAGCCAAATTTATATAAGAAAAGGGCAAAAAATCCATAAAAAGGAATAAAATTCAGGTGCAAAAAGGGATTCTCTAGTTTAGTTTAGTGTGGGTATAAATATTTGCTAGGGTGTACGTACATACCTATGCATGGCTAAATAAATACATGAATGGATGTGTGTGTTTGTACGTTTTTGTCTTTTGTACGACCTTTGCTTGTAATTTAAGCAAACAACTGACATACTAGAAGCTATTATTCGTAGTATTGTTGTTTGTGTTTTCATGAGTGGAGTGAATGTTTGTGTGTGTTTGTTTTTTTTTTTTTTTTGCAATTGTTCTATTAGCTTGAGTATTGTTTTTCATTTACCGGCGCCATTCGATTCTTTGCCTTCTTTTTGCTACTTGTTCTTCTTCT
Source organism: Delia radicum (assembly GCA_021234595.1). Classification (NCBI taxonomy): domain Eukaryota; kingdom Metazoa; phylum Arthropoda; class Insecta; order Diptera; family Anthomyiidae; genus Delia; species Delia radicum. The sequence continues at coordinate 182,813,305 of CM037855.1, read as the reverse complement.
ACTTGTTTTTTCAACAACCACAATTGAAAAAAATATAACTCATACGTATCGTATGACCTGCTATATAAGATCATCTAAATAACTGTTATTTTGTTGTTTTTCCTTCTACTATTTGCATCATTGTTTGTTGTTGTTGTTGTTGTTTAAAGGAAAAAAATACATTTTTCATTTTGACCCGTCATCGTGTGTAAGAGTAAAAAACTGTTAGTGTGTTAGTGTTTGTCAGTTTATGTTTAATTGAAATTTAGTGTTATTTTTCTTGTCCAAGTGTTTACATGCTATAGTTGTTGGTGTTGTTATAATGCACAGTGGGATGTTTTACAAATATTTTGAAATTAATTCAGCCGTTTCTTACAGGCTACTTAGATTTACATGAAACTTCACACAGCCATATTCAACGTTATTTTAAACTTAGTCTCAAAAAAAGGGCCACTAGATCTATTAAGCGCTGATTCATTAGACTCTAGAGTAGGAAACTTCGGGTATTTAATAGTTTTAAGATTTATTAACCGATTCTTCTTATTTTAGATCATTTATTTATTAATTATAATTATTTATTTTATTTGAACATATTTTTTTTTTTTTTTTTTTTAAAGAAGCAACACTCAGGAAATTCTTCCTATTAATTAATGTGTTGCTTTCTGTGGAAAGGGGATAGTAAAGAGATGAAAGGTGGTGAAAAATGAAGGGCTTCAAACATGGCAACACTGTAATTGCGCGAGATGATAAGTCTTTGAACAGTTGTTGCTCGCCACCTGATGTTGAGTTGGCGAATTTATTGAAGCTTTTTGTTTCATAGCCCTGATTCATTATTTTACTTCGGTGGGGTTAAGTGCTATGGGAACACCGAAGGCGGACGCTGCGATACATATGAGGGATAGAAAACTCATATATATTATTTTTTCTAAATTGATGTTGTCGTCACCGGGAATCGAACCCGGGACCATCTGTGTAACAGTCCAACGCGCTAACCATTACACCACAACGCCCATTACGTATTACGTAGATTATTCAGCAAAACTACCCAGCAAAATAAAGAGGAAGTAGTGCTTTAAGAACCTCTTTAACTTGACTTCCAAAGCATTAGCATACGCACATTTTTCACTTTAATAGAAGTTATTGTTAACAACTGCCAAAAATGTTAAATTAAAGTTATTTTAAACAGCATTTGCATCACCATATAAATTAATTGCTATCTAAATTAATAACATTCTAAGAAGTACTTTTTCATAAGTTCATATATTCTTTTTTTTTTGTATGAAGGTTGAGGTGGTAAGTGGTTTGATTTGCAATCAGAAGGTTGCAAAATCTATTCCGGGCCGGGGAGATAATTTTATTTTTTTATTTTTTTTTTAATTCTAATTAATTTTTTTAATATTTTTTATTTAATTTAGTTTTTTCTCAGTATTTTAAGAGAATTAAGTAATTTAAAACGACCAAATAATTAACATCTCGACTTTAATCATAAAGAAATTTTTTTTACAAAATTGTTATCCAGAGTTTACAAATAATTATTTGATAAAAATCTATTTTTTGCCTTTGTGATGGAACTTTTTGTAAAACTTATTTAAAAGTATAAAAAAACTAAGTTTTTATATTTTTATTGTTATGTTGATACGAAAATGCAAAGATGTATTTCACCGCTAAAAATTTGTTTATCGAATTTTTCATATCTGTTTCAAGATATACTTTTCAGCTGTGCCTCAATTGAAACGTGTGCAATATTCAAAAAAAAAACTAGGTCAAAAAATTTAATTTTGGCTTCAAAAATATATTTGATTTTTTAATTCTATTGTTTCGGAACGCAAAAAATGAGCAAATACGAAAAATATCTAAGCCAAATTTTGAAAGCTGGTTTATTAATAATAATAATTAATTAGTAAATTAATTAATTAATAACTTTTACTTAATTTAAATATATCAAAATCTTTAGAAAAAAATACGGGAACCATTAAAAGATCTTACGTTCCAAGGCGCACTCGTTTCATTGCAGGCCACTTTTCCCTACCTGTAGTTAAACTACTTCTCCAATATTTTTTTTCTCATTGTCTGGTATATTTTATTTTATTAAAGACACTTCTCGTCAAATTAATTATTAAAAAGATATTTTAAAATATGCAACGAATTCAAAATTATTAAATGAGCATTTTTTTATTTCTTAATATTTTTTTTAACCTCATCTTAAAAATATTTTAAAAATAATTTATATCTCAGTGATACGAAGTCACATAATAAAAATGTTTTAAAAATCATTATTTTATCTTTTTTATTATATATTTGTGCAGCATATTTTTCTTGTTTTCATAAAAATATATCAATATTTTCAACTTAAGTTCGTTTTAACTTTGTTGTACTGCATAAGTTACTTTGGTGCAAATGGTAGAGCGGTCTACTTTAATACAGCAGATCGTAACTCAGATTCGTGTGTTCAATACTCGCTGGCACCAAAAGATTTTTTTTTTTTAAATATTTAAAGAAACATTCCTAAAGTATGCTGCACATTTTTATTAAATAAAAATGTTAATATACATTTGAAAAAGACCTTCCATGAACTATTAAAAAATAGCATTCATGCACTGTTTAAAATGCTATTAAAGAAGTAATACATTCACTCCATCCGTCCAATGACACGACAATGTTAAAATCAATAATGATTCACCTAAATTTGCACCACATCCGGATCAGTAGATGTGGTGTTTTTACTACTTATTCCTCAGCTCTTATTTTGCTGGGTAAGGATAAAATAAATAAATTAGAATTGTCTAATTTAGTTTTTAAGATACCATGTAAGAATAATGATAATGAAAATTTTTAAATTTTCTAATTATTTGAGTTAAGGTTTGTTTTTTTATATAAAAGTTTTTTATTATTATTTTCAATATTTCGCTACTCCTTTGTGTAAGTATATGTAGATACAACAAAGAATAAACTAAAAACTAGAATTGCCGGACATAAATCTGATCAGAAACACAATAAATCTACTTCTACATAGAAAACTGCATTATCATTAAATTGCAATGATTCTAATCATTATCCAGATTTTGATAATACATCAATTTTGAACACATATAATAATTACAAATGCAGATACATATATATTAGAAATGTTACAAATTATGAAAGTACCATTTGCTCAACGCATCAAATATAAGACAGACACAGCAAATTTTGCATAAAATTACAGACATTTAGTTAATAGAAACTAAAATAATTATTATGATGTTTAAAAATATATGTTTTTCAATATTCTAGTTAAGATTTTAAATATTATTATAGTTATTTTTGTTTTCTGTAATATTTTTATTTTTATTTAATTTTGATTTCTGGAATATTTTTATTTTTTCATATTGAAAGAAAATATTTTTTATTTCCCACCTTTTTTAAAAAAATTTGTTATAAGTTTTTAAATTATTAAAACATGTTTTTCAATCAAATTGTAATAATTGTTCCCTGAAGAAGTCACCCAATGTGGAGACGAAATATTGGAAATAAATAATTATAATTATTAAATAAATGATCTTAAGCTCGTTTAAAATAAGAAGAATTAAGTTAAGTTAAGATCAAAGAAAACTTAACATTTTTATTAACCGATTTTCAAAAATACAACATTTCTGTAGTCTGCTTGTAATGGCCAACAATAAATACGCTAACTCCTGTGGTGCATAAAGTGCATAATATATTCGCATTTGAAAATCAACATTTTGCATTTTTGCCATAACCTTGCAACTCATGACCGATTGTTTTGAAAAGTGTTGGTGATATTGACAACAAATTATTTCATTAAACAAAACAAATTTTTTAAATGTTTGTCTTATTAGAAGTATGTTTTTCCACGAAATAAATGAAGAACCTGCAACCGTTGATTTTTTTTTAATGTTTTGAACGTTGAGTTTTGAGTGATTGTCTTTTGTCTTTTGAGGACAAGGCACTACAGAAATCCCTTGAAGCAAAAAAAGTACAAAAAAATATAACCGACTACTTTCATGTACATTAATTATTAAAAAACTTAATTAAAATAAAAACTTAATGTAATAAAAATCATTTGAATTACTTATTTTATATTCTCTCGATTATGAGAACTTCTCCATTGAGTGAACAGGCTCTGTTTGAGTTAGTTCATATAACCGAGCGACTACTGTATGTATAATATTTATATTTTTCTGAAAGACCCCTACATATAGTTGCGTTTTATGAAAATAAAATTCCCCTGTTGGTTATCATTATATCCCCAGACCCCTCCGAATTTCACAATTTTCTTTACTCAAATTCCAAATTTTACCAACTTTTTCTCAAGGTGCACCACCGAAATTGGACAATGAAAAATCGGTTTATATGTGGACAAGAAAATGTGTAAAATACACTTTTTAGGTTTTTTTTACAGTTTTTTTTTTGGAATTGTGAGATTTCGTTTAGTCTTTTATATAAATTTTATTTTGCTGTTTTAATAAAAACAATCTCAAGGTACAGCTTAGTATTAAATTTCACTACAATACGTTCATTAACAAAAATTCTATTGCAAAATTAAAGTTTATCATTATCGAACAAATTAAAAAAAAAATAAAAATTACGCATATCCGAAAATTATATCCAATTTCGTTTAAATTCAGCACATAATATTTAGTTCCGATTCCATGAAAATCTGCAAAATTGGGAGAAAATCGGTTAATATTTAGACAAAGTTTACCTACAAAGTCATTCAAATGGAATTTATATCTGATAAAAAGAGTTATATCTCAAATATAAAATCATATCTTATTTGAGAGAGATCGATATTTATTGTTAACCAAGTTCATCTCAGAATTGGGGTATCCAGTAATATCCAATTAGATTTCTCAAATATATTACTTCACGCCCGAGTAAAAATATTTACATATAATCATGCATTAGTTTGTATAAATATATATGTTATTGCATGCTGTTATATACATAAATACAAATGAGAGAGAAACAAAAAAAACGTGTATTGAATATCCACCAGAGGTGGATCTTGCACATCAAACAAGTTTTCAATTTATTTTTTGATCAATGGTTATAATCTTTAATTTCAAACTCATATGTATATTAGTTCTCATGTAGTGAGTAAACTAGTTCATATGAATGCTTGAGGTTTGGCATGGGATTGTTACCGCTTTCAAAACGTGTTCTGATGATGGGAACCTAGAAAATTCCCGAAATAGATCTATCAACACATTCCTGAAAGGGTCAAATAATAAATTTGAAAACAAAAACTCTATAGATTATTTGTTAGGACAATATCCTAATGAAGAAATATAGAGTATATGGCCTCGAACTTGAATAATTTTCATTTTCATTGCACAATTAAAGGTCGAAAAAACATAATTTTTATTTTTAATAAAAATTATAACAAACTTGTGATTATGTATATTTATAATAAAAAAATGGTCGAATTCGGAGGGGCCTGGGGGGAGAAAAATAACCAACTGGGGAATATAATTTTCATGAAATGCAATTATATGTAGTAGACTTTCAAAAACACATAATCACTATATATATTCCAGAATAAACTTTTAATCTGGAAGCAAAAGAGTCTTGCTACCTTTTTCCAAAAAAAAAAAATATGCAAAAATCAAGTTTCTTTTTTATAATTTACAGCTTTATAGGCGTTTAATTTTAAGCATGAACAAGATATTGCATTAAAATTTTACGCTTAATTAATAAACTTGTTGTCAATATCACCAATACTTTTCAAAGCAATCGGATCTGATTTGCTCTTTCCATTGACTTAAAACTGGAACTGATAATTGCAAAAATGTAAAATTTTGATTTTCAAATGCGGATAACTTATAAACTTTAATAAATAACCCTCATGACTATGCTTATTTATTGTTGGTCATTACAAGCAGATTACAGAAATGTTTCATTTTTGAAAATCGGTTGATACATATAAAATTGGCAAGCTCTCAAAAATGTTGAACACCCAAAGTCTTCTACTTTAGACTGAAATTAATCAGCGTGCCCTTCTTTATAACTTAAGCTTGAAATTACGTTGATTAGGGCTGTGCAAAGTTTCATGCCAATCCGATCAGCCATCAGTAAGAAATGACTGAATTATTTCCAAAATATTTGTGAAACACCCCACTGTGTAATGTAGTTAGAGTACCCAGGCAAATGTTAGTGTTAAAGTTGATGTAGTAGTTGTTGTTTAATTGTGGTTAGCCATTTCAATTTCACTTCAAACAATATGGTAACATTCATTTTGTTTGTTTTGTTGTACTGTTCCTATGTTAGTTATTGTTTGTATATTGGCCACTACTATCATCTACTAAATGTTGGCTTTTTAAAATACACTCTCCTCTGTTGATTTTGTTATTCTTTCCATCTTAAAGTTAAAAACAATTGAACATGTGTAAACATGCGCATTCGCGTTTATTTATTTAAATATTTATTTACATTTTAATGCTCTCCTTGAAGTATAACTCTTTGATAAATAAGTTTAATGTAGGAAGGAGTACCTACTACATGAAGTTGCCATAGTAATCGTTAAAAAGAACATTCATAATTCAAAATTTATTATGTCATACGTTATGGTAATTTTATATAAATTTGATATTCAAATTGTTTTACAAATAATATGGTTGATTTGCCTTAAAAGGAGGTGTTAAAAATAAAAAATTGTCAATTTATAGTGCACTCAAAAAAGTTTGTCAGTAGAATCTACAGAAAAGGACATCAATGCAAAAGATTAAATGGCAGCAACGGTTAAAATAACTTATAACTGAGTTATTTTTAAATATTGAAAAACAACTAACAAATGCAGTAGAAATAACAATTAATGTCGTAAAATAACTGAACATATTATACTATAAAAAAGTTTGAAGAAACTGATGAAATTGGTACCCACTACGGAACTGTTCTCCTATGTGTTCCAACACCTGATATTTGGTTATACAGTTGTACCTCGATTATCCGGGTTGCACGGTACCGGACTCAGCACGGATAATCGAAAACACGGTTAATATAAGTTATTTATTTTTCCCGAATTTTAACTCTTTGTATGTAGGTGAAAAGAAAAAACAAGCAAATTAATATGTGTGCTGCGCGGATAATAGAGGTGAAGCGCGGTTAATAGAAACACAAAAAAATAATAACACGGATAACAGAGGTAAACACGGTTTATAGAGGTATAAATCAAATCACCAGCATGCGGGTTAACAGATGTACCCTGTTAATAGAGTTATCGAGGTTCAACTGTAAAAAACTAACAAAAGGAGTCGATGGGTTCTTTCCGATCTTAATGAAATTCGGATATGCGTTAGAGGAGAACAAAATAGGGGGCATTAATTTTTTTGCGGCCCAATCTCACTTTTAAGGTTTAAAACGCGGCACTGTGAAAATTTTTGCTGATTTCGAAAAAAGTGAAAAAAACTAATATTCTTTGTGTTTATAACGAGTTTTCAACCCCCCGTATATGCACAAAAATAAAGCAAATCAACCATATTAGCTAGGTTAATACTACACACAGGGAAAAGATCAGTTGGAATTCGTTCGATATTACATTATTTACAAATGTTAATCAGGACCAGTTATTTTGTCTAGTGCAAGTTTAAAAATTAGCTTAACAAACTAACTTTCCTGGTGACAGACAATTGGTTGATTTCACTAATTATACAATTTTAAATATGGTTAGAAAAACTACTAGTCTATGCAACCATAGAAAAAAAATCTTCAGTAAACACAGCTACCCAGGAAAACTTGCTATTACCATAGAATGGGAAATGGAAGAAGAAAACAAGAATCAGAAGTACTTATAGTTGAGGCCAAGAACACCTGATTTTAACATGGGGGTGTCATAGGAGGCAAGGCCTTGCCTTGTGCTTACATATAGGGACAAAAATAAGACGTTACAAAATATGTAGTGAAATCACCAGTTACACATAAGTACTTATTTCATTTCTTATTTGTAGCATCAAAAGTAATGCTTAAAGCCATTATATGACGTATTACTTGTAAGGATGTTAATAAGTAGTTATTTATAGGTGCAAAAATAAGTACGTATTAACATGTACCTAAATAAGAAGGTATTAATAGGCAATAAAATAACTAGTTATTAATAAGGACAATTATAACTAGTTATTAATAGGTCCTAAAATAACTACAATTGAATAAACTTAAAGAATGGTTTATCGTAAACCAACCAACGGTAAAATGTGCCAACAGCCTTTTAAAGATTTTAAAACATGAAAAGCTAGATGTACCTATATCAGTTAATGGGCTTGTGGGAAAAAAACCTCGTTGCCAAGAGCGCACAGTTTCCCCAGGTAAATATGTCCATATTGGATTAAAGCATCATCTGGAAAATAAAATAACACTTATAGAAAATTCATCGTTGGAAGAACTTTTTATTGATGTTGGAATAGATGGCTTGCCAATATTTAAAAGTTCTAGTGTTGGATTGTGGCCGATTTTGGGACAAATAGTTAATATTCCAAATAGTGCAGTTTTTATAATTGGATGCTATGTAGGTCCAAAAAAACCAATCGACATAAATTGCTATTTACATGATTTTGTAAATGACTTTTCTGACTTGAAGTATAACGGATTTTTGGTTAAAACCAAACTAATTCAACTGAAAATACGTGCATTTATTTGTGGACGCTCCTGCCAAGTCCTTTGTGTGTGGCATAATGGGGCATATGGCACTAAATGGATGCCCAAAATGTCAGCAAATCGGTCAGAGAATTGACTATGTCACAACTTTTTCCACAACAGCCGGCGAAATGAGAACCAACGAGGATTTTTATTTCTTAATTTCTTAATTTTGTTATTTACTAAATAAGCTTTTGTTTTGTGAGAGTCGTTTATGTATAACTAGGGTATTCAATCGGTTAACCGTTACTCGATTAATCGATGAAATGATGTCGAACAATTGTTCGAGTAATTCGAAATGGCCAATTTCGAGTAAAGAATAACTCGAACAATTTTGGTCGATTAATCGAGTAACTCGAGTAATTTAAAAATATGAACTATTTTATATTTTTTTAATATTTTGTATAAAATAATGTGACTGTTATAGTGAATATTTAAATGTTAAGTGTATTTTTATATTAAGTGAGCACTGTTAAAGAAATTATATTACGAAAAACTTAATGCGAAAAACTCCGATATCGAAGAATATTTTTTAAGAAACAAGTTCTAAGACTGGGGTGTTTAAGATTATTGGTGCGGATTTGAGGGTTAAAATTGGGATCAAACATTATTTTTTTTTAATTTAGTTGCCATTTGATCTAAAGAAACTACATATAAATACTATATTTTCAAAAAGGAATTTTTAAATGTCATTTTGTGTTTTTGTAGTCAACTTTTGTTGGTCCCTTTTATGTCGTTGTAACAAGCCAATTTTAGAAGCCCTATATGGAAATTCATAGCGGTCCTACGCAAAATTTCCACATATTAAAATTTACATATAGAAGTAATGAAGTTTTCATTAATATGATGAAAATCTTCTTAAATATTCATGAAAGTTGTTTCAAAACTTCTTTATAATTTCTTTAGAAAAATTACATATCTCAAAATCCCAAAATGATAGGACAAAATGGACTATTTTTTCGTTTAGTACTAACACACTAATATAACAAAACTGTGTCAAGTCTGAGTGAAATTACAAAACGGATCACCTTAAAAATACTTTTATAAAACAGTTTAATACATATTTATGAACCAGTTATATTGAAAGAAAATCAATGAAGATTTCAACATATTTATAAAGAATTTCATTGATATAATAACGCTTTTGCTTTGAGTGTACTGAGACAAAACTGCCGCAATAATAAATGATCTTAGCAAATGTTTTTCTCTTTTAGATATACTTTTTACTAAAATTTTTAATTAATTTGTTAATTTTTATATATATGTTATATTAGTACTAATAAAATATAAAAACTTACAAAAATGTGAGTTTTTGGAAAATAAAATTAAAGTATTAAAATTGTTCGAGTTACTCGAGTTATTCGAGCAATTTTAAAATCTTACTCGCCTACTCGAGTAAATTAAAAACCTCAAAATCGAGTTACTCGATTACTCGAACAAAAGCAAACCCGAGTAAATTGAATACCCTATGTATAACTATATATTTGTTTGCTTAAATAAATTGCATTTAAATTATTAATTATGATATATTATGAATCTTTATAAATATACCTTACAAAAAAGTAGTTACTTATTACCTTACAAGTACCTTATTTCTTTGGCCCTTATTAATAAGCAGGTATATAACACAATATTAGTAAGACATAATTGTTTAGCTTCCAAAATAAGTAGTGATGTATGTTCATATCAGTAAGGTATTATTTCAGACCTTCAAAATAACAACAAATGTAATGGATAGTCATTACTACGAAAGGTCTGAAATAAGTGATAATAAGTAACTTATTATTTTTGCTATTCCAAATAAGCAGATATTTAACACAATATTAGTAAGGCGTTGTTTTTTATCTTACAAATAAGCAGTTACATATAAGGTATTATTTCGGACCTTCAAATAACAAAAACTGGAATGGATAGTCATTACTTTGGAAGGTCTGAAATAAGTCCTACCCATTACCAAAGTTTTGCTGGGTATTTTATTATAATCATAACCCTTGCTCCCAATTGCAGTAACTATCGTACCTTGTTCTGAACAAAATAATTGTTATTTGCTATTTATGTCAAATTAATTATTTAAAAATAACAAAAAGAAAATTTAAACAAAAAAAACTGATAGTAAAACATAGAAGTACAAAAATTTTAAATTCTTAGAAAATACGTAATAATATTAAAAAAAAACACAATTGTATGGTAGTAAAAAACTAGAAGGAGATGCTGATGTGGTAATCTTAAATTTTGTGTACATAAAAACGCAAATTATTGTAGTTGTTGCTCGTTATTCTTTCAGAATTTTAAACGTATTTGTAAGACGGAGGATGACTAAAATGCGCAACAATATTCTTCTTAAATTACAAAAACGGGTCCTTCAAATATGGGGTAAAATTGGAGAAAACTAACATTTTAATATCAACTACCTAGCAACGTTATTACTCTATCTAGCGCAGTTGCGAAAAAGATGTTTTTATACTTTTTAAGTAGAGCCTACACTCCAGACCGGTATTCCGGGTTTCCCGGTCTTCGGATACACCGAAAGACCGGGTAGAACGAAAACCAGGGAATCGCAGTGAGTCCGGCTACACCGAAAACCAAACCTACTCGTTAAATCGGTCAGCGCGATTTAAACAAAGTAGTTTTTGCATAAAAACTTATGATTTTATAACACAAAAATAATTTTTTTGAAAAAAGTACCTCTTTCAAAAATAAAGTACTCTTTTAAAAAAAAGTATCCTGTTAAGTATTTTTTAAGAAAAAGTACATTTTTTCATAAAAACGTTACTTTTTCACAAAAAAATTTCTTTTTCAAATCGAAGTACCATTTTTAAAGAAGTTCCTTTTCGGAAAAACTACATTAAAAAAAGTGCATACTTCAAAAAAAAATATATATACGAATATACCTTTCCAAAATACTCTTTTTTTTAAATGGTACTTTTTTAAAAAAAGGTACTTTTATGGAAAAGTTTACTTTTTTTAAAAAAGATACTTTTTTAAAAAGGCATTGTTTTAAAAAGGTAATTTTTTGAAAAAGAAATTTTTTTATAAAAGATATTTTTTTATAAAAGATATTTTTTATAAAAAAGGGTATTGATGTACAAAAATATACTTTTTTGGAAAGAAATACTTGTTTTGAAAAAGTACTTTCTAAAAACAATCAGGGTACTTTTTATAAATTGGCTTTTTTTTATAATAGTAATTATTTAAAAAAAAAGGTAATATTTTGGAAAGGTACTTTTTTTTGTAAATATATTTTTTTAAAAAGTCCTTTTTTTTTAGAAAGATACTTGTTTTTAAGCAAAACACTTTTTTTGTACTTGTGTTTATGAAAAGGGTAGCTTTATTTTGAAGAAATGTACTTTTTTAGAAAAAGATATTTTTTTTAAAAATGAGTAGTTTTTTTTTTTAAAAATATTTTTTTTTTCAAAAAGATACTTTTTTGAGACAGGATATGTTTTGTGAAAAAGATACTTTTTTGAAAAAGGAGTACTAGTTTGTGAAAAACACACTTTTTGAGAAAATATACTTTTGCGTTTAATAATGGTATGTTTTTATAAAAAACATAATTTGTTCTAATCGCGCTAACCGGTTCTTTCAAGTAGACTGTTCTACTCTTTATTTATATATTATTTATATTGACTGTAATATTTATTTTAATAAATAAAAATAAAAACACTGGATACGGTGTATTACTTAATTAAATTCGGTTCGATCTACTTAATAAATTCAGTTGTGACCACAAGTATTTTTTTTTTTAAATCCGTAGGCATACTTAAATAGTCAGTACTGATAGCCAAATTTTAATGACTTCAATTGAATTTCTAAGTAACATAAATATTAGTAAATGCAACTATCAAAATTCGGTTGGCAAAAAATTCGGTTGCAGCAATTGGTTCTCTTTTCTGTGTGTAGTATTTCGATCTGGTTAAAGATTTCATTATAACCCGAAGTTTTAGAAAAGCCAATGCCTCCATAATAGGCAGAGCTTTAACAAAAACCTATTAGTCATCCATTTTACTCCATTCTTGTCTTCTTAGTAATCAAACACGTGGTTAGGGCCTTTTCCTAACATGCATCATTACGCTACTAAACTTTAAAGACCAAAAATGTCCTATTCACTTTTATGATGGAACCCACAACTACAGATGTTTAAACATATAGTAAATAATTTTTTGCTTAAAAAAAATAAAAAACATTCATTTCTTTGCAGAAATTAGCTCTTGTGCCACAGTATTTTTTTTTTTAAACAATTTTTTATTAATTTTTTGCATTTTCTTTTTGTTTAAAAACAATTCAAATTTTTAATAAACGAAATTAAACTTTAAAAATTACATTATCAATTCTATGATAATGTTTTAGAATAAATAAATATTCAGATTTAAACAACTGAAACTAAATTGTTCAACTTAATAAAGTAATAAACATAATAAGAATTAATATCTAATCTAATTGAAATAAAATGAATTCAAAATATTTATTACTGATACCACTAAATATAAAACAACTACATTCATATTACAAAAACAACAACAATGTGTTGATATTTGCTTTTGAGCGATAATATAAAAAAATGTCAAGCAAATTCCGAATTTGAGCAAATATTTAATTGATTCAATTAATTTTTAATTAACATTTTAAAATTTTCAACAAACCGATTTAATTGAAAAAAGTAAGGAAACATTTTTTTCTGTTAAATATTTCTGATGAATATTATGACGAAGATAATGATAATGAAGATGCTGATAAAGGAGATGATGATAATACCGATCAAGATAGGGATGATTAGATTAGACTAGAGTGGCACTATGTACCGCGACAAGAAGTTGGTGTTTTGTGCTGCCAACGAATACACCCTATAGGTTCAGGCTCCCTACGAAGCCAACTTTCCTACCAGGTAAACAATTCCAAACGTCCGATGGCGTCCCTATGCGACCACCAAAATAACGCAACCTCTTGTCGGAGAACCTCGGACATTTGCAGAGAACATGCTCTGAGGTCTCGGGTTCCAATTCACAAAACCTGCACGTATCCGTAGAGGATCGTCCCATCTTATACAATTGATACCTAAGGCCACAGTGTCCCGTGAGGTAACCCATCACGGTCCTTAGTTCGCCCCTCGTCATAGACAAGAGCTTCCGCGACCTCTCCCCAGAGGGAGATATAAACAGCCTCGCCTGTCGCTGCCCAGGCGATCTGCCCCAATAGGCCCCAAACTCCGACTCCCTCCATCTTCTGAGCCTCTCTCTGACATACCCATTGGGTACGCCACAGAAGGGTTCAGGGCCGCAGACACTCTAGGGATGATGATAATGATGTTGAAGATTATGATAATGAAGATTATGAAAATTGGGTTATGTATGATGAATTTAATAATGCAGAATAACACAATTATTTTAATATTTTTTTTATTATTTTTTATATTTTTATAATTATTCATCAATAAACAATTATAATATTGTCTTACGTGACTTCTTTCAAATCAATTTGTACATTTATGGTATTTAGTGAAAAACAATAATTGGATTTTAAGTTAAATTTATACAATAATAAATAAATATAACATATTAATTCTTTGAATTTGAACACATTAAGTTCGCTCTAATATCCAACTTTATTTATTAATTGAAGGGCTTATTGTAAAAACTTGATAAGCCACATTTATTGTTTTAAGGATTTTCGCTGTTTTCTAGACATCCATTGATTGATATTTAATAGAAGTCTTGCTTGATAAAGCGTCTATTTAGCTTTAATTTAAAAATAAAAACATTCACAGCCACCGTCTTGGTAGGAGATATTTTTATTTAAGTAAAACCACTTTTTTTAAAAATCGAAAATTTGAAAAGTTAGCTATATCTTAAAAACTGTTCTACTTTTGGACTTTTCGACTTAATTTTCGGATTCAGTGCGCTATTTTACATGGAAAATAAATGCCAAATGTCGTGGGTCGCAAAATTTTTTTAAATTTGTAAACCAGTGTAATTATTGCAAGTACCTAGTGTAGAAACGTTCTGCAGAAGTCATATTTTTTGCATTTTTTTAACCTTTTAAAGGCAAAAAACAAACTTAAAATAAAAGGGGGCTTATCAAGTTTTTACAATAATCCCTTCAATTTATCTCTTCTCGTTCCAAAGTTATAGCAAAAATTGTCAACTAAGATATTTTTTCCCGAAAAACAAAAATACACTTTTCAATTCGTTTGGCACTTTATTTCTCTGTGTGTAGGAAAAAAGTCCTTTTTTATGTATAGACAGCATTAACGCTTCATTGTATGCATTCCTTATGGCTTCTTTGTATGCATTCTTTACTGCTTCAAACGAATGCATTCAAAATGCCTTCCCATTTGCTTTATTGTATGAAAGACTTTTAAGCGTCTTTTTGAAAGCATACAAATATAGTTACTGCTTACTAAATTGAAGTTATTTTTTGCTGGGTAGTTAAAATCCGAGTAATACTTTTTTTGGAAGTTACTATTAAATGTAAAAAGAAATTTGAGAAAATATTCAGTAGTTTTTTTTATAGCATTTTCACAAAAAAAAGAAGTTATTTGGCGGACCCTTTATTTAATTGAAAGTAGTTTACATCCTCATATTTTTATATATGCAGACTAGATCTTTAAAATTTAATTCCATTTTTACCCGCTATAAAAGCTAATAAAAAAGGTTAATAATGGAAAATAATTTCATTCAAATGGCTGCCTCGGCTGGCCATGCAGTAGCCTACACGATCGGTCCAATTTTTAAGCACATTATCGATTGTGTGCAGCTGTATTTCACCAATGGCTTTTATAGCGGGTAAAAATGGAATTAAATTTTAAAGATCTAGTCTGCATATATAAAAATATGAGGATGTAAACTACTTTCAATTAAATAAAGGGTCCGCCAAATAACTTCTTTTTTTTTGTGAAAATGCTATAAAAAAAACTACTGAATATTTTCTCAAATTTCTTTTTTTATTTGAAAGTACAATCCTTCCGGTTAATAATGGAAAATAATTTCATTCAAATGGCTGCCTCGGCTGCCATTTGTGCAGCTGTATTGACGCTTTAAATACAATTGACGCTTTAAAGCGTCAATTGTCTCTGGCTTGTTGGCGTAACACTTATCTTTGACGGCACCCCACAAATAATAGTCCAACGGTGTCAAATCGCAGCTCCGAGGTGGCCAAACGACATCAGCTCTGGGGCTGTTAATGCGATCTTCAAAAAACAGGGCGCAAAACATCGAGTGTAGCTTCGGCTGTGTGGCACGTAGCGCCGTCCTGTTGAAACCAAATGTTGCCAATATCCTCCTCTTCAATTTTTGTGAACAAAAATTCGTTCAACATGGCCCGATAACGATCGCAATTGACTGTAACGGCCACTCCTTGCTCATTACCATGATTTTCAAAGTAATGTCGCAATATTTCCCAGCGTTGTTCAAGCGTATACACAACCATATTCGTTCAGCGGAAGGATAAAACTAATTATCTGTCAAATCAGACATGATCTAAGTGTTACCATTCACGAAATAAGCACTAGTTGAAAAAAAAAAACGTTAGATGGCGGAACCTTTACATAAATAAAAATTAAAATTTTTTTATTTTTAATTGTCAGGTTTGAGATCACAATTAAAATTTTACTATTACAAATGGCAAACACTAATTGTTAATAAATGTAATTTCCGTACGAATTTATTTTTTCGTTAACAAGAAAGTCATGACGGCTATTGGATCATCCACATGCCGACTATTGGAAAATAACCCTATGGGGAATGGGACCGGTTCTGCGTGTGCCACAGGATCGTTCCCTTCGTGCCAGAGACCGGTCCTCTGCTAAACCCTACCTTATGTCAACAACTGGCAACTTTAACATTGGCTTGTCATAGGAGTGGGTCATTTGTCCTGCTTTAAACCACATAGTGGCATGCCACATGACTAACCAAAGATGGGCATACCACAAGACTGTCGCAAAAGGACCATGTCGTATAAAATAAACGAAAACTAAACAGCTTCCAATGGGTAAAATTCTGGCCAACTGGCTTTTTCTTGTTAATAAGCATTCTGCTTAAGTGGTATGTCCTCCCTTTACCAGTCACAGGATTGGTAAGTTTTGGACAATTGACACTGCTTAACCCACTTCAGTATTAAATTATACCAGTCCTGTGATAAGTCCTTCTTTAACCACTCACATTTAGGACAATTGACTCCTCATTCCCCATAGGGAAATGCTGACTACTGAAAAATATGATGCTTTTTAAAAAATTTGAATAAATACTTTTTTAAAAACATTTAGTTTCATCTAAAACAATAACCCTTATTAAAGTGGAATATCTAGTTTTTACTACAATATCAATATTTTTTTTTTTCAAAAATTTTATATAAGTTTCTTCGTAAGGTGCTCAAAATTTGATAATTGATAATAGTAATCAACACGGCAGCGACTTTAATGCTAATTCATATTTGTAGTCAGTAGCCTCAAATCGATTTTCCAAATAAAAGAATTTGCAACAAAATGGCATTGATTTTTTGTTGCATATTTTGTAATAAATGCATATATTTGCTTATTTGCTATCAATGCATATTTTGTAATTTTTTGTTGCATTTTTTCAATTTAGGGCTAGTAACTTTTTAAAAGTAAACACAGTTTAACTTTAACTAGAGATCTTTTCATATAAATTTGACATTCATAGCTACACTTAGAATACAATGTAGGTAAAGACCACTGCAAATGTAGTTAAAAACAAATGAAATTTCACTTGAAAGAAGTACGACAACGAGCATTGTCATTTGTTTTTCACTGTTCAAAAAATGAACCACACTTATTGTAAAAATTAACCACATATGCAGTAAAAAATAAACAAACATTTATTTGTTTTATTTTTTAAATAATAAAAAAAAACTGCTGGATAAAATTAATGTTAAATAGTAATACAGTAATTTGATGTGGTTTGTTTTTTTAAATGAACTACAATTGTAGTCAAAACTGAAATTTCTAATACGAATGACTGTTTTTCACTTCAAAATAATGATACCGCATTACAACTCAAACAACTACAAATATTTACAGCAGAAGTTCCCTGAGTTTATGGTTAAGCCTTAAACTATGATTAATTTGAGATAAGTTAGAAGGTCTTAATTGCATGTTTTGTAAAAATTAAATTAAGATTTGATTAAGTAAACAAAATAAATTTTTAGCCTTTACATAGCATCTACTTGTCATTTGTTAGACATTTATATTGCATTTAATTTTTTAAACCAACGCTCTGGAGTAAAAAATCGAATTTTAAGTGCAAATTTTTTATCTTCAGTGCATATTTTGGTTTTTTAGAGCATATTTTTAGGTTTTTGGTGCTTATTTCAATATAAGCGCATATTTTAAGCGAATATTTTTGATTTTTTTTAGAGCATTAATGTCGCTACCTGTTAATTTCTATCAACATCTGCTTGATCAACTTTTTTTAAGTTTGGAGTTATGACCATAAAAATATTTATTTTGCGCTAAACTACGGGTCATACATGCTAAATTCGAATATGTTTAAATTTTTTTTAACTGAACATGAGTTTTACTAAAATTTGTATTTAATCCTTTATTTAGGAGTATGACATAATTTAAAAACCCTTTGGAAGATCTAAAAAGTTTAAGTATATTCGTGTTCAGCAGGTCACTTTATAATTTTGGGGTCATAACTCCATGCTTAAATAAAAACTCACTCAGAAGATGTTGACAGATTAAAAAAAAAAAATTAACAATTATCAACTCTGAGTTTGATATAATTTTTATTAGAAATAAAAATTATGTGTTTTCGACCTTTAATTGTGCAATGAAAATGAAAATTGTTCAAGTTCGAGGCCATACTCTATATTTCTTTATTAGGATATTGTTCTAACAAATAATCTATAGAGTTTTTGTTTTCAAATTTATTAATTGAATTTCCTAGGTTCCCATCATCAGAACGCATTTTGAAAGAAGTGACAATCCTATGCAAAACATCAAACATTTATATAACCTAGTTTTCCATTAAAAATTTAATAATTATTAATTTATTTATATAAATGTTAAATGTCTTTTCCATTATATACTGTAAAAGTATATATCGTACATATGTATTTATATATATGTATTTTTTTTTATTTCTTATAAATTCGAAGGTTTTTAATAGTAGAATTTTCCTTCGTAAATTAAAATTAATTAGTCATATAAGTTCTTTCCACTCCGTGTAATTATAATGTTTTAGAATTAAGGTATACCATTTCTGTAAATTGAGCGAACTACCAAAAATTATGTACACTATTTTACTACTTCAATAAAGACAAATAAATTAATAAAATAAAATAAAATGAAAATTATTCAAGTTCGAGGCCATACTCTATATTTCTTTATTAGGATATTGTCCTAACAAATAATCTATAGAGTTTTTTGTTTTCAAATTTATTATTTGACCCTTTCAGGAATGTGTTGATAGATCTATTTCGGAAATTTTCTAGGTTCCCATCATCAGAACACGTTTTAAAAGCGGTAACAATCCCATGCCAAACATCAAACATTCATATAAACTAGTTTACTCACTACATGAGAACTAATATATGAGCTTGGAGCTTAAAAAGTCTAGCTTAAAAAGTCCTCTTAAGCAATATCGCCTCAGAATAAGATTTTTAAATGACAATATGAGCATTCTCAAAACAATCTGAAAAGCAGTCCAATAGTTGATATACGGGCAAATTTTTCCTTTATACGCTATTTTTAAATTTATTATTTTTTAATAATTCTTTTATTTTTTTCAAAAATATTATTAATTTTGAATTCAGGAAAGAAACATGTTGTAAAAATTGCAATATTTTAAAAAAATGCAAATTTCGATTGTGACTAAATTATTTATGGGTGGCTAAGCCCCTCCTACCTACGCCGGTGTCTATGCTTGACATTTAACTTTATGTACAAGAAATATATATATTAGGCCGGGTCGATTTGTATGGAGGCAAAAAAATCGCTCAACGTTCAAGGAAAATAGTATTCTAGGGATCAAAATAAGAAACTTTGGCGAAGGAACCATACTACTAAAACGAATTCTGATGTCCCGACTTTTGACCCGTAGGGTAAAATTTTGAAAAAGCCCACTTTGATATTTCAGAAAGTAGGAGGAATCTCTCCAAGGTTATGGGAGATACTTCTTCTCTGCATAATCATCATTCTAGGGGTTAAAATTTAAGTTAAAAGAGGGTCTTTTTAGCCGTGTTTTTTTTTAGCAAAATGTACAAATCTCGGGATAGAGATATTTCAGAAAGTAGGAGGAGTCTTTCCAAGATTAGGGTCTCTATTTCTTCTCCGGAAGAAATAGAGTATAAATATACTCGATTGGGTTGGATTCGATTGGGGCACTCTAAATGGGTCAAAGTGGGATTTTTCAAAATTTTACCCTACGGGTCAAAAGTCGGGACATCAGAATTCGTTTTAGAGGTATGGTTTCTTCGGCAAAGTTTCTTATTTTGATTCCTAGAATACGATTTTCCTTGAACGTTGAGCGATTTTTAAATCGACCCGTCCTAATATATATAAACTATTTCTATGCTCTTTTTATTCATTATAAGAATAATACGTTACTTTTTTACTGCTACTTCTGAACTTGATTAAGCCTTTAAAATAAAGTTCAATTAAAATACTTTTTGAAGCACTTTCTGGTTTTTCAATTCTTATTGCAATATTTATTTGAAAGGTCAATGTTTTAATAAAATATCGTTCAAAAAATCAACCTTAGCATAAAATAGCTTAAAACAAGTTATGATACTTACCAAATTTAAACACTTACCAAATTTAAATAAAAATACTTAGCGGATCTCTCAGCTGGCCAAAACGGATTAAAAATGGGAGTGTAGGAATATGCTTACCTTCCAAACATCAAGGGTATAATTATCCTCTAAACAATGCTTACAGTTAGTATATTTACAAACGCAATATATTCTATTGATAATGATTAGGTCTGACATTTGAAAAAAAAAATACTTTTTTGTGTGTTTGTGTTTGTGTTTGTGTTTGGTTTTTTCCTTCATTCTCTCTCTCTCTTACCCTGAATAAAATTCAACAACATCAGCTGTTACCTTTAATGGCAACCCTATTAACTGTTAAGCTGAGTCATAAAAGTGGTAAATATATTTACAAATTAAAGAGAAGATAAAAAAGAAGGATAACAAAATGTAACAATAACGGTAATTTGAAGAAATTTTGAAAAATTAAATGAATTAGTTACACACAGAGAAATAAAGTGCCAAACGAATTGAAAAGTGTATTTTAATGGTAACAACTTATAAATTCAGTTAGTACCACTATATTTACATACGATTTCTGAATATTTTGGGTGTTGCAACAAAAATTCTGTTGCGTTATCCAAACTTTGTTGTAAAAACTTATGTTCAGTTGAATTAACTGACTGAAATTCATAATAACCGAATTTAAGTCGAAGTAACCGAATTTCAGTTGGCAAAGAGCTAAATTTTTCTCTCTGTGTAGGTACTTGACATTTAAATGTAAATATTAGGCTACTTCAAAATTCTAGACGTCGGAATTTTCCACATCTTCAGGACCCAATCAATGTACATACATATTAGAAGTGTAGTGTAAATAAAAATCGTCAAATAAAAGTTTTCATCTTATGGTCGATAAATACCGATCTTGCACATCAAACAAGTTTTCAATTTATTTTTGATCAATGGTTATAATCTTTAACTTCAAACTCATATGTATATTAGTTCTCATGTAGTGAGTAAACTAGTTCATATGAATGTTTGATGTTTGGCATGGGATTGTTACCGCTTTCAAAATGTGTTCTGATGATGGGAACCTAGAAAATTCCCGAAATAGATCTATCAACACATTCCTGAAAGGGTCAAATAATAAATTTGAAAACAAAAAAACTCTCTAGATTATTTGTTAGGACAATATCCTAATGAAGAAATATAGAGTATGGCCTCGAACTTGAATAATTTTCATTTTCATCGTTTCGACTGTAAGCTAATAAAAATCTAAAATTGTTACAAATTATTAATATTAAATTTAATCCCATAGAACACGATATATCAAATCTATAAAATATTTTGGCGAAAATTACAGTTATGAGGTAAAATTTTTAAATAAAATAGCGAGTTTCGCGATAATGCGGATTAAAATTATTATTATTTTTCTTTTAAATTTTTACAGTTTGGCGTCTTATATTATAAAACTTTCTTAAACCAACGCTCCTGAGCAAAAAATCGATTTTTATATGCAAATTTTAAGTGCATATTGTTTTTTATCTTTAGCGCATATTTTTGGATTTTTAGAGCATATTTCATGGATTTTGGTGCTTATTTAGATAGAAGTGTATCTTTTTAGAGCATAAAAGTCGCTGCCCTGTTAATCATCGTACAAATTTCTTTCGAATCTGTATTCAACATCTGCTGAATAAACTTTTTTTTAGTTTAAAATTATGTGCATAAAAATATTTATTTTGCGCTAAACTACGGGTGATACATGCTAAATTCGAATATGGTTAAATTTTTTTTAACTTAACATGATTTTCACTAAAATTTGTATTTTATCCCATATTTAGGAGTTTGATATAATTTAAGAGTCTATTTTCGAAATATGAATAAAGTCTATTTTCGAAACGTATTTAAATTAAACAAATTAAATTTGGTTTTATCAAATTTTTTCATTATACGCTCCACAATTAACGCTTACAAATGAAACAAAACCAACAGTATTTACAAAAAAATATGTTAGAGGTGAAAACAAAATTTAGAGGTGGACAACTTTTAAGGATGTAAAAAATATTGTGTGGTAAAAAAACATTTTTGAGGTGAAAAACTATTTTTGTGGTAAAAAAAAAAAAATTGAGGGGAAACAAAAATTCGAGATGAATTTTAAATATTATTCACCTCTAAGCGTCTGGTGGAAAAATATTAAGTTAAATAATTTTTTTCAGACGCTACTATGAATTTGTGCTAATATACAAGGTATTATACATATATACACCTATATGTATGGAAAATATAGAGGTTCCTTCACTCATAACTAGGGCAACCCGAAATATGCTGTATGATGTTTTATCCTGAGCGTAGTTTCCGAAAATTTTAGAGATATTCATCCTTTTCAGAACAATTGACTAATTCTGGTATCGATTTTGCTCTAAATAGCATATTTATGCATATTTTGATCTTAAGGGCATATTTTTGATAAAAAGTTTTATTTTTGATAAAAAGTTTTATTTTTGAGTATATTTTTGTACTTTTTAGAACAAAAGCATATTTCCTAGAGTATTTCCTTTTTTAATTTTTCGTTATCGAACAATTTTTTATTTCAATAAAAAAAAAAAAATGCCAAGAACTTGTTTTCAATACTTTCTGGGGTTTGCAAACGGATTGCGGAAATTAAGCCATTTTTAAAATTAAAATTTCCTGTTTTACGACTGTACCAATTTAGGTAAATTTAATTTTGTATGTCCTTTTTTGTTAGCAATTGAAATTAAATTTACAAAAGTTATTCCAACTGTACTAAAAAATAAGTCTTAAGTACGATTTTTTAATGAAAAATGTGTTTTTAAGAGCATATTTTCCATTTTTTTATTTTTTATTTTTTATTTTTATTTTTATTATTTTAATGAAAATGAAGTTATTCAAGTTCGAGGTCGTATTCTACATTTATTTACCAGAATATTGTCCTAGTAAATAAATTATAGAATTTTTTAGTTTTTCAATTTATTCTTTGACCACACCTCCAAGAATTTGTTGATAGATCTATTTCGGGGATAAAGGTCGAATAAATCATAATTTTTATTAACAATAAAAATTATATCAATCATTTTATTATTTTATTTATATAAATAAAAATCAATTGTCGTTCGTTGGTAACGGCATCAGTTGAGAATGGCTGGACCGATTTTGACCATTTTTTTTTTAAATGTTCGTCATAGTCCAACTTAGATTTTTACGTAAAGAAAAATTGACCACGCCCACGTTTACGCCCACTTTTTCGATTTATCTAAAATCTGAAAACTGCTGCACCGATATGGCTAAATTTTTTGCTAAATGTTCGTAGTAATCAAATTTAAGGTTTTACTGAAAAAAAATGACCACGCCCGCTTTTACGCACACTTTTTCGATTTATCTAAAATCGGAAACGGCTGCACCGATATGGCTATTTTTTTTGCTAAACATTCGTAGTAATACAATTTAAGTTTTTAATGAAAAAAAAATTGACCACGCCCACTTTTTTTGATTTAGCTAAATCGGTGCAGCCGTTTAAGCTTTTACTGAAAGATAAATTGACCACGCCCACTTTTTTTACTACATCTATAATCGCAGAACGCCTAGACCGTTTTGGCTAATTTTTTTTTTAATGTTCATATTAGTCCACAACAGTTTTTTACAGAAAGAAAAATTGTACACGCCCATTATACGCCCACTTTTTTTTAATCGTCGGGTAATTTAATGTACAAGTTTAACTGTATACGGTCACGAATTAGGTTTTAAGGGAAAGAAAACTAGTTATGTTATTGAAGAAGTTTTGAATTTTAACTGTTTGCAAAAATACTAATTTTTGTATGCACTCTCCATGATAACTGACAATAGGAACAACATATTTTATTGATTCTATTTTGTTTTGTTCGATATGCTCTCAAGTTATAAACAACTCATTTGTTACTACTTTGTGTTGTTTCGCGATTTCTCAAAAAATACCGTTATTTATTTATTTACATTCCAATTTAGTTTATTACAAGTGCAAATGTTAATTGAATGCTTATTGTCAAATTGTGGATCAAATTAATCAGTTGACGACAAAAAATAAGTGTAATTGTTAATTAAACAAAGTTTAAAGTGTTTCTACAAAAGTAAACTAACAGTGATCATTTTTTTTTTTTGGAATTAAGATTCCATTGTAAGTACATTGCAATTGATTTATGAATTGAAATAAGTCAAATCGTTTTATTTCAAACAAATTTATAGATTAACATACTATAGACTGTGGGTTTTGAAGTTATACACGGTTAAAAGCTAAGAGCAAATTGAAAAAACTCTCTCGCATTATAATGCCGCCAATAAGAAGGAGCAATGTAGGTCGAAAAACTCGCAATGCTTCAAGACAAGCGTATTTTCGATCTAATCAAACTGCGGAGCAACTCGAAGAGCGAAATGAAATTGAACGGAATCGATTATCACAAACACGTTCTGCACGTACACAAGAAGAAAGAGAATATGCATAATAAATAAATAATTAAAATTTCAAAAATTTAATAACACAACAAAAAAGATAACTATGGTAACAAGGGTAAATAACGGTAAAACATAAAACTCTCTCTCGTTATTATTTGAAAATCTAATCTCTGTAAACATGTTAACATGCTTCAGAAAATGACAGTTACTTAAATATAACGGTTATTTTCAAAAAGTAAAAGAGCATTAAAATACATAGACTGAGAAAATTTAACATTTTAGGAAAATTTTTAGCTTTTTGTGAGTTGATATAGTAAAACAACTGTTATTCGTTTTTCTCCTGTCAATTAGTGAAAACCATTACGCTATTTTAACGCTTAAACAAAAAAAAACTAACAATAAGAAAAAATATATAAGCAAAAAAAAAAAAAAGAAAAAAAGTGAATATAAAGAATAGTGAAATTTTTAAGATAATCCTTTGATATTTGTTTAAAGGATACTTAAGAAAAAAAAAAACCTACAAAAATTATATAAAATTTTTAAAAAATATAAAAGAAAATGTTTAATGAATAAAAATATACAAGAAAATATATGAAAAAATAAAAAAAAAATAAAAAAAAAAAAGTTTTCATGTTGAAAATATTTCACATAATTTTTTTTATTTTTAGACAACGAAAATGTGAAAAAAGAAGATAAAAAGTTTTTTTTTATAATGAAAATTGTGTAAAACCAAAATTTAAAGTGAGTAAATCAATACCAAAATTAAAGAAATTACAAATTTATATAAAAGATTTATAAAATTATAATAAAACCGTTTTTAATTTTTATATAAAAAGAAAGTGTTAAGAATATTTTTTCAATTTGAAGTGTGTGGGATTTTGGTATGAAAATTTATCATGATACCTATAAAATGTTGGAATATAAAACACAAAAGGAATAAGAAAAACTAACGATGTTTATGTGTAAAATGGAATACGTAAAAATATACAACTTTTACCGTTGTATAAGTAGGAAATTACATGATTGTTTGTGTGTGTGTGTGTGTGTGTGAAGTCAAAATGACGACCCACCCGCTTTGCCAATTTTTTTATTATAACATTTTTTTTTCTACATTTTTGCTCTTTCTTTAATACCGTTATATTTATTATATATTTTGCTATACCGTTAGATGGTTTGTTTGGGTTGCCACTTACTTGACTTTATTTCGAAACTGTTTTATTTTATTTTGTTCGCCTTCTTTTCAACTCCTGTGGTACCATTGCTACTACTACTACTACTGAGATATAAACTCCTACTATATTTTATTTTACTCAGAGTTGGCAGGAATTAATTCTTTTATATAGTGAATTTATTGTTAAATATAAAATTTTAACAAAGCCTTTATAACACTGTGCAACTTATTTTGGGTCATCGCAGTTAGACTTAATGTTTCCAATGCGAAATGAAAGTTGAATTGCAGATAAAGAAAACCGCCAAAGGGGTTTTGCAAAGTTAATGCGAATTTAATTTTTATGGCCTCTTGAAGTTGGGGCATTTGTAATTAAGTATTTCATTTAAGCGTATAGAACAATGTTCCTTACAGACTATGACTAAATTAATCTAATTTACCTAATAATTTACAATATATATGAAGGGCCTATTGAAAAAACGGAAATTAAAAACAATCCAGTTTTTTTTTTTTAAAAGAGAAGCACCACTCAGGAAATTCTTCTTATTAATTAATGTGTTGCTTTCTTTGGAAAGGGGATAGTGGAGAGATGAAAGGTGGTGAAAGATATAGGGCTTCAAACATGGCAACACTGTAATTGCGCGAGTAGATAAGTCTTAGCACAGTTGTTGCTCGCCACCTGATGTAGAGTTGGCGAATTTACTGAAGCTTTTTGTTTCATAGACCTGATTCATTATTTTACTTCGGTGAGGTTAAGTGCTATGGGAACACTTAAGGTGTGCGCAGCGATACATATAAGTGATAGAAACCTCATACATATTACTTTTCTTAATTGATGTTGTCGTCACCGGGAATCGAACCCGGGACCATCTGTGTAACAGTCCAACGCGCTAACCATTACACCACAACGGTATTTCCAATCAACTTTTCAAATAAAATTCGGTTAGTAATTGTTTACGGTAGAAGCAACCATTTATTTTGTGATAATACAAGAGAATCTATAAAAGCTTTTAAAAAATTGTCGATAATTAAAAGTGGTTTCTGCAAATACGGTCTTCGCAATCAAATATGCCACTAAATTAAAGGTTCAGTAGTCATGATCGAATTGTGGATTGAATTGTTTGTAAAGGGTCCGCCAAATAACTTTTTTTTTTTGAAAATGCTATAAAAAAAAAACTACTGAATATTTTATCAAATTTCTTTTTTTATTTGAAAGTACAATCCTTCCGGTTAATAATGGAAAATAATTTCATTCAAATGGCTGCCTCGGCTGGCCATGCAGTAGCCCACACGATCGGTCCAATTTTTTAAGCACATTATCGATTGTGTGCAGCCGTATTTCACCAATGGCTTCACGAAAATTGTCCTTTAAAGCGTCAATTGTCTCTGGCTTGTTGGCGTAACACTTATCTTTGACGGCACCCCACAAATAATAGTCCAACGGTGTCAAATCGCAGCTCCGAGGTGGCCAAACGACATCAGCTCTGCGGCTGATAATGCGATCTTCAAAAACAGGGCGCAAAACATCGAGTGTAGCTTCGGCTGTGTGGCACGTAGCGCCGTCCTGTTAAAACCAAATGTTGCTCATTTCGGCTACTCCTTGCTCATTTTCGAAGAAAAATGGCCCAATTATGCCTCTGGACCAAAATCCGCACCAAACAGTGACTCGTTTTGGGTGTATCGGCTTTTCAATATATGCGTGCGGGTTTTCTGTGCCCCAAATGCGACAATTTTGCTTGTTTACATACCCGCCAAGATCAAAATGAGCTTCATCTGAAAAGATGATTTTTTTTGCAAAATTACCATGATTTTCAAAGTAATGTCGCAATATTTTCCAGCGTTGTTCAAGCGTATACACAACCTGTCAAATCAGACATGAGCTAAGTGTTACCATTCACGAAATAAGCACTAGTTGAAAAAAAAAGTTAGATGGCGGACTCTTTAGAAGCAACTAATGATTAGTATTGGTAAACGAATTTGAGACAATATTTGTTTTCCTAACAAAATAGTTAAATTCAAATTTAGCACTCAACATTTATAAGTGTTTGTGCTGCAGTGGGTAGAGAGTTTGCGTTGTACTCCAAACTTTAGAGTTCAAATCTCGGAAGAGATAAACACAAAAAGTTTTTTTTTAATAAAAATAAAATATTCAAATTGCAAATAAGGCCATGCAAATTAAAAAGGGATTGTGGCGAAATCAGTAGGACAGAGGACCATTAATCTTAAGGCCTCGGTTCAGTACCAGAAAAATCAAAAAAATTTTAATTTCACTAAAATTTTATGGAACGTAATAAAAATTTCTGGAATAATATTTATTTGGAATGTAATATTGGGTTAGGCAAATAAATACTAGCTTTCACGACTAAAAATATAATTTAATATTACGATAGTATCGTAACCGCCAGAGTTCGATTGGCAACAAATACGGTGGCCACAATGAGACTGTTTTCTGGTTGTTGATAATGTCTGTTTTTGCTGGTTACAATTATTTTCCATTTGGAAACAATCCCAAAGAATTTCAGATCAAATGCTTCTGAAAGTCTATTATAAGAAGAGTTCATTTTCAGAATTTATTCTGAATATTCTACAAAAAATTAGAATAGATTTTTTTTTAAGATTTGCTATTCTGTTCAAATGTAACAAATAAAAAAGACTTTAAACTATGAATCGCAAGATCTTTTCGAAGTTGATGGCAGCTGGAAATTTTACAAAATACAGCCATTATTGTGTGTTCAGAGTTAACTCTCAGATTTAATTTTCTACAAAAATCCTTCTTTAACTTCTTCAATTGAGCTCCAAGCTGCCAATTCGATATAATTTGAAATGCCTGAATTTGTAACAGTTTCATATGTCAGGGACATTCAAAACGCATGAAAGTAACAAACTTTAGTCAACTGTGCTTTACGATTTTTATTTTAACAAATTTCATTAAGTGCTGCTATTTTACCTTATTTCGGTTTGCTTTCACTGAGACGAGGAAAAATGTGTGCCAAAACTGCATTAACTTCTGTTTTTTCCTACAACCAGAAAACAGTGGCTACCGAATTTGGCGTTTACGACTGCTATCGTAAGGTTAAATTATATTTTAGTAGCGAAAGCTAATATTCAGTTGTCTAACTAAATATTATTATGTTCCACAAAATTTTATTGAAATTAAAAAACTTTTTTGATTTTTCTGGCATTGAACCGTGGCCTTCAGATTAAAAGTCCTCTGTCCTTGCGCCACAAACACTTTTAATTTGCATTGCCTTAATTGCGATTTAAACATTTGAATATTATATTTTAATTAAAAAACAACTTTTTGTATTTGTTTTTTCCGAGATTCGAACTAGGATGTTCGGAGTACAAGGCAAACTTTTTACCCACTACACCACAAACACTTATAAATTTTGTAGACTTGGGATTAATCGTTCATTTTGGTGACTCGGTCATTATAGTTCAAATCGAGTCAGTGAACTAGTTCCTTCAAATCATTCATCGTTCTTTTGACCTGTGAATGAACTGCGTGTTGTTAACTGTGTCGTTCGTTCGACCATTTATTACACACTATTCATGTTTTACAATTTTTTTCACAAACTACTACAAACTACAGTAGTACATAGACAAACAGTGTTATAAAATTCTAACTTTTCTAACAAAAGTTGACTTATTTCGTGTAAAAAACATTTTCTTTTTCTGACTTTAATGGTTTTTCCTAATTTGGAATAATACTATGACTATTTACTAAAAAAATAATTGCTATTTCTAGCAAATTTTATTTAATAGAGATGTAATTTTTCTATGAATAAAAAGAACGAAATTAACGATTGAACGGAAAGATCGAATATTCGTGAACGAATCATATCGTTCAATTCATTGAGTCGTTCAATTGAACTAGTTCGTTCGACACAACTCTATAATGTTGAGTACTAAATTTGAATTTAAATATTTTGTTAGGAAACCAAACATTATCTCAAATTTCTTTACCAATAAAAATCATTACCCTATGGGGTAAAGGGTAAAGGGAGGACATACCAGTTAAACAGAATGCTTATTAACAAGAAAAAGCCAGTTGGCTTTTTTTCCCTCTTTTTAATTTACAGTGCAGTATTTTTACTTTATTAATCGATTATTGGTAGTTCCAAATAAAATAATGTCCTATGAAATTTTTTTTTAACAGTTTCGACCGAATTCTAACCAATTCTTTCTCTGGATGTTCGGTTTTCAAGAAAATTTTTTCCACAATGCCAAGACGTGTAAGGGTGGCAATAAAACTTTTTATTGCGGAAATAAAGGTTCTTGAAAGACATTGCCATTTGTAAATTTACGCAAATGCTCTCACTTTTCCCATGTGTGATTTGAATACAGGTCACCTTTACGGCCATATCCCAATATTTTCTGCTCCCATTAACATCGACAAGACCTCGAACCACATACTTAGTTTCAAATCGTTTTGTTTGTTACATGTAAACATAATGGCAACTACCCAGAAAAATAGTAAAATCAAAATCACAACCGATTCTTTTTATATGGAGTTTGTAGTATTTGCAATAGGTTCTTTCCCTCTAAACTAGAACACTTTGCTTTAAATCGGGTTCTGGGACAGTGAAACCTCACATTTTGACTTCCAGGTTTTAAATTGTTTCGAAAATGACAATAAATGTATGTCTACCAAAAATCGATGAGTTCTTTGTATTTGACCACGCCTATATCGCCTACTATTTGTTGAAACAAATGAAGAAATAAATTTTTCGACATTGAGTTCAAAAGAACAATTAAAGCAAATATATTAATATTTTATTTTGATTTTCACACATTATTAAGTGGAAAAATTGTCCAAATATTCAAACTTTAAGAGGCTATAAAAACGACATTCGAACTAACTTTGCAAAACACTTTGGCAATTTTGTTTATTCAATGGTCTACTTTCATTTCCCATTGGTACAATTGACGCTGATTTTTCTTGTTGCACAGTGTAACTCGAGATTTCGGTTTAAACCGTATACCGAATATTTGCCGAATAGTACTCTCATTCATTTTCATATGCATTTCATATAAAATTATACTATATTTTAGATATTGACGAAATTAAACTGGACCGTATTTTAAGGTTAAAAAATCATCTGAAATCGATAAACTTAAACTCAACCTTTCTAAAAAAAAAAAATTATTAGTTGAAATGCTCATAGTTACTGGGCAGCGGTTTTTTTGTATATGTAGTTGTATAATTACCCTATGGGGAATGAGGAGTCAATTGACCTAAAAGTGACTGGTTACAGAAGGACTTATCACAGGACTGGTATAATTTAATACGGAAGTGGGTTACTGCTTAACCTAAAATTACCAATCCAGTGACTGGTAAAGGGAGGACATACCACTTAACCAGAATGCTTATTAACAAGAAAAAGCCAGTTGGCCAGAATTTTACCCATTGGAAGCTGTTAAGTTTTCGTTTATTATATACGACATGTCACTTTTGCGACATTCTTCTGGTATGCCCATCTTTGGTTAGTCCTGTGGCATGCCACTATGTGGTTTAAAGCAGGACAAATGAACCCCTCCTACACTCAAAAAAAAAAAGTTTGTAAAGACAGCAAAAAATTTTGCTGAGTCAGCAAAATTTTAGTCAGGAGGGTGCTTGCAAAAAAATTGCTAATGTCAGCAAAATCTTTTGCTGAAAATCAGCGAGCTGATTTTTAGCAACAAAATTAGTAGATTTAGCAAAAGTTTTGCTAACACTTAGTGGATTAGAAATACAAAATGCCTTGCTAAAAATTAATAAATTTTTTGCTGAATTTTAGTAGACTGAAAAAACGCAAAGAATTTGTAGAAAAATTGTAATTTAGTTAATTTATTTGCTGAAAATCATAAAACATATTTTTGTGATTCTTTTAAAAATAATTTACAATAATTACGAAATATAAAAATTTTCATTTTCCCACATTGACGACATGAATTAATTTAATATCTGAAAATATATAGAAATAAATATATATAACAGAACAAAA
This sequence comes from Delia radicum, assembly GCA_021234595.1. NCBI lineage: Eukaryota > Metazoa > Arthropoda > Insecta > Diptera > Anthomyiidae > Delia > Delia radicum. The sequence goes on along the minus strand of CM037855.1, from coordinate 182,781,397 downwards.
ATTTTCTTTCAACTACTTACATCAATGGTTATCTAAATGATGCTTTCTTTTAAAGGACGCAACTGCCGAAGATAATTATAGAAACGAAGCGAAAAAAATAACAAACGAAACGAAAAAAACACCCATTTTTTGCAATACGAAAAAGGAACCATAAAAATCTACCTAAGATGTGTGTCTTTGTCTCTCGCTTTACTCTGTCTACATGTCTGTATATGTTTGTTTGCAATTTGACCACACTAGGTTATTAATCTTTAAACATTTAGTTTAGAAATACATATTAAATTTAAATATTTTATTTTGTCTTTTATTTAATTAAAAGACAATTATTTTCACAAGCCGGTGACAACCCAAAATTTAAGTTGTTTTAATCCTCAATTTTGTTTTATGTATGAAAAAGAGATACAGAAGTCTTCCATGGTTGATTTTTTTATATGTCTTATTAGAGTTGTACTTTTTAGTATCATTATCCTCTTTTCTACTACATCTGGACATGCCGCGACATCTGCTTCATTCTGCGTATATCTTTCAATCTGGTTGTCGTCCACACTATTAATGTGCTTATCAGCACAATTTTTTTTAGCAAAATTAATTAGTAAAACATTAGTATATTAGTAAAGCATTAGTGTAAAACAGTTAAGTGCTGAATAAGTATAACAAAAATTTTAGCTGAAAACACGATTTTAGCAAAAAATTTGATAAAAAATAGTATACCTGATTTACAAGACGTTTTACTAACTTTTGTACTAACTTATTTTTTTGAGTGTATGACAAGCCAATGTTAAAGTTGCCAGTTGTTTACGTACACTCAAAAAAATAAGTTAGTACAAAAGTTAGTAAAACGTCTTGTAAATCAGGTATACTATTTTTTATCAAATTTTTTGCTAAAATCGTGTTTTCAGCTAAAATTTTTGTTATACTTATTCAGCACTTAACTGTTTTATACTAATGCTTTACTAATATACTAATGTTTTACTAATTAATTTTGCTAAAAAAAATTGTGCTGATAAGCACATTAATAGTGTGGACGACAACCAGATTGAAAGATATACGCAGAATGAAGCAGATGTCGCGGCATGTCAAGATGTAGTAGAGAAGAGGAAAATGATACTAAAAAGTACAACTCTAATAAGACATATAAAAAACTCAACCATGGAAGACTTTTGTATCTCTTTTTCATACATAAAACAAAATTGAGGATTAAAACAACTTAAAATTTGCGTTGTGAAAATAATTGTCTATTAATAAAATAAAAGACAAAAGAAAATATTTAAATTTAATATGTATTTCTATAATAAATGTTAATAGATTAATAATCTAGTGTGGTCAAATTGCAAACAAACATATACAGACATGTAGACAGAGTAAAGCGAAAGACAAAGACACACATCTTAGGTAGATTTGTATAGTTCGTTTTTCTTATTGCAAAAAAGGGTTGTTTTTTTCGTTTCGCTTCGTTTGTTTTTGTTTATTTTTTCGTTTCGTTTCTATAATTATCTTCGGCAGTTGCGTCCTTAAAAGATAGCATCATTTAGACAACCATTGATGTAAGTAGTTGAAAGAAAATTTTTGTTATGTTATATAATATAATTAACATATCCTTTATGCTTTATAACGCTGTTGAGTGGCCAGCCCAGAAAGGTTTTCGTAATGCAATCGAAGAAGCTAAAAATAGACAATCAACAAGTATTTACACCGAACAACTTGTTGGTATAATTTCGCGCCTGAACAACTCGTGTTTAGTTAAAAATAAAGATAATTTAAATTGTTTAGCTTTATCTGCTGTGGAAAGCAATAGAATTAATTAGAATTGTTGTTAAATAGAAATTACAAAACCAATAAATTATTTTGTATTCACTAAAAAATTAAATTTTTAAACTTTAATAACTTTTGAACGGGTAACTACAAAATTAAAATTTTTGGACCATTTTTGTCAGATGTAAGTATTTTTTCATTGTATATTAACAAAAATAAATATTTTAATTTTTTTTTAAAAAATTATTTATTTGGACCACTCTAATTATGCATTCTGGTGCATTCCAAAAACTAAAAAAAAAACTTATGGGCTTAAGTTTTCCCGTAGAGTCGAATACTGAAGTCAGATTTGGCATATATTAAGCCATTTTTGTTGTATGGGAAAAGGGACCCAAAATCCGCGATTTTAGTCGCCTATAGGCACGGGAAGGAGTTGGAATTAAAAAAAAAAAATACGCCATTATTTTTATTGATACAAAAACCTTCTAAAAAGTGATAATATCCAGAAATCAAAATCAAAAAAAATTTGAAAACGAACTCTATTATATATATTTATTTCTATATATTTTCAGATATTAAATTAATTCATGTCGTCAATGTGGGAAAATGAAAATTTTTTTATTTCGTAATTATTGTAAATTATTTTTAAAAGAATCACAAAAATATGTTTTATGATTTTCAGCAAATATATTAACTAAATTACAATTTTTTTACAATTTTTTTTGCGTTTTTTTCAGTCTACTAAAATTCAGCAAAAAATTTATTAATTTTTACCACCCGCTTTTTTATTTCTAATCTACTAAGTGTTAGCAAAACCTTTGCTGAATCTACTAATTTTGCTGAATCTACTAATTTTTTTGCTGACATTAGCAATTTTTTTGCTAGCACCCTCCTGACTAAAATTTTGATGACTCAGCAAAATTTTTTGATGACTTTACAAACTTTTTTTTTGAGTGTAGGGTAGGGTTTAGCAGAGGACCGGTCTCTGGCACGAAGGTACCGATCCTGTGGCACACGCAGGACCGATCTCATTCCCCATAGGGTACTTAGCACTTCGATAATATTCCTTCAGTTTTTCACTGCGTGTAGGTGCAAAATCAATTAAAATATATATTGAGACAATTAACTTTATAATTTAATCTTGTGTTTTAATTTAGTAACGAATTGATTCCTTGAAAACTCTAATTCCTACTGCAAATCCTTAAAATGCTGCCATTTTTATTATTATGTATTTTGTTGTAGTTGTTCTTTTTTCAATTCTTAAGATTTTTTGTACTGTTTTTGGTTGTTGGAGTTTTGATTATATTGTTGTTGTTTTGTTGTTGTTGTTGTTATTACATTTACGGTTATTCTCTGACACAATGTTGGCAATCAATATACGCACCTGAGCATTTCGTAATAAATAAAAATCTCTAAAATATATAGAAGATAAGAAATAAAAAAAAAACAAAATCCAAAAAAAAGGGGGGATATCAAAGATACATATAACAAAAAAAAAAAACATACAAACAACCACACATATGAGTCATTCCATGCCAAACCGACCGATATTTTACATCATAACTTTTGCTTGTTTTGAAATTTGGCAGTCGTATTTTTATTTCCAAAATATTTGACGCGTTTTTTTTTTGGAAAAAATTAAAAAAAAAACATTTTTCAAAACTCAAAAAAACACACTGCGTTGCACAACTATTACACTCATTATAAGTTTCTTATTGGTAACGAATTATTTTTATTATTTTAAGTAATGCATACGGTAATAAGTACTGATTACAAAGTAATGAATAAAATAAAATAAATAATTTTGCTGGAATGGTTGATATATAAGTGATTTTGAAAAAGTGCAAATTTCAGCATATTTAAAAAGTTGCTTAAGTTTTCGGGAAATTGTTATAAAAAAAATAAACCGTTCACATGTGGTTGTCACAAATTTTGCAACTAATCCGAGAGCTTATGGTAAAAATAAAACAAGCGGTCTTAAAAAAAAGCTTTCTTACCGGGACCTGTGTAAAATAATCAACTGTGTCAGCAACACAATGAAAAGTCTCAATCCGGTAATCGATGAATTTGAGGGTAAATGTGTCCAACTCAACCATAAGTAGGCTCTTAAAGGATTCACAAAGAAATACTCCCAAAAAGCTGACGTTTGTGCCAAGGTTATTAGCCCGCCACAAAACTGCTCGCTACAAGGAATTTACAAACCAACCGGAGAAAGGCAAATCCATAATCGCTGTTATTGGTAGGACTGCTTAAAAATACGTTTCTCTTAAAGGTGATTTTTTCTGATGAGAAAAAGTTCAATCTTGATGGTCCAGATGGTTTTTACAACTATTGGAGAGACCAAGGAACCACGATATTTCTCAAAAATTAATTTCGGAGGCGGATCCTTAATGTTTTGGGGCGCTTTTTGCTTCGACGGTATGATTGATTTGGCATTTTCAAGCACCGGAATGAATTCTTCTGAGTACATTACAGTATTAGATGAGAAATTGGTGCCATTAATTGAAAATAGCAATGAAGAAAATTCATTTTCCAACAAGACAATGTATGTAAGTCGTCAGACGATGGAATGGCTATCATAAAAAAATATAAGAGTATTTTAGAATGGCCGGCATGTCCTCCGAATCAAAACTCCATTGAGAGTATTTGGGGAGTATTAACCCGTCGAGTTTACGCAGAAACTCATTCTATAAAAGTAGTTAATGATGTGTGGATATCTATGTAACGGAAGAACTTCGAATGAATCTAGTGGACAGTATGTCTGATCGAGTTATCGAGTTGATTAAAAAAAAGGAGGCCTCACGCATTATTAAAACTGTTGATTTAGCATATTTTTCTTAAATTTTTTTAAATTTGTATTTGTAGTTATGAAATACTAATTGATTTTGTTATTAATTCTAAAATAGTAAAATAAAGATTTAATGAAAGTTTTTTTGTTAAATATTATTAATTTTACATTGGTTTTACATTTATGCCGGCTAAACTCTTGAATGTTTTTTAAACTTACGGAATTCAGTGAAATTAATGAGTAATTCTGGCTTTGCAATGCAGTGTATTTCAATTTATGTATTTTAAAAAACTACAACTTTTGCAATTATAATTTAGAAAATATCAACTGAAATTCAGAATTTCCATCTGAAATTCAGAAAATATTAATTAAAAATTACATTTTCCATTTGCAATTCAGAATATATCATATGAAATTCAGAATATTTATTTAAAATTCAGAAAATATCTTTCGAAATTTAGAAACTATCACATGAAATTTGATTTGATGTTTTCGCTAGGTTAGTTGTAACATAGCGAAATGTGATTGCAAATAACTGCTGCTGTACTCGCTATGAATACAAAAGACTATTTTTTTCCAATATCAATTTAGTCCCATGTGTTTTATAAAAAATATACGGAAAAAATAAACGTCTAGTGAAAAATTATATAAATTAATTTTTATTTTTGTCGACCTAATAAAAAAATCCAATTCCTTATAAGTTTGTGATGATTAAATAACGTGGCGAGGTGGCATCAACTTGGTACAGCTCAAACTATTTAAATTTACAACAGTTTTTAAATATTTTTCTCAAAAGTCAATTAAATTAGACAGCGAAAACCGGTGAATATTTTTGTTTCACTTATGAACCACCATACAACTTTTCAGAAAGGAGCGATATGGAAATTATTTTTTTTTTTGTGATTGTGTCTCAAAAGTCAGTGACTTTATTTTGTTTTGGTTTGGTTCTGAAAGCTGAAAACATGGATTAATACACCCCTAAAATCTATCAAAGCTAGAAAAAGTTTTATTTCGGTAAATGGGTTTTAGGGGTGTATTATTTTGGTTAGTTTTTAAGTTATAGTCAATAAATCAAAAAAAAAAAAAATCCAGCAGTTTCTTAATTCCACTCTGATTTTTGAAAAATTTTTGTTCCACAACCTGGGAGCAGGTTTATAATTCTTAGTCGAATTTATGTCTAGATTTGGGACTAAAAGGACACTATTGTCAAAATGTTTTTAAATGTTTACTTTTTTTTAAAAAATACGTTTTTAGAAAAAGATAACTTTTTTTTAAAAAGATACATTTTTTTGAAAAAGATAATTTTTTTTGAAAAAGATACTTTTTTTAAACAATTTACCTTTTTTGAAAAATGGTACTTTGTACTTTTTTAAAAAAAAAAATTGTACTATTTTCAAAATGTGTACTTTTTTGAAAAAGTTTTTTTTAAATATAGTTTTTTTTTAAAAAAATTGTGCTGATAAGCACATTTAATGTGTGGACGACAACCAGATTAAAAGATATACGCTGAATGAAGTAGATTTCGCGGCATGTCAAGATATAGTAGAGACGAGGAAAATGATACATAAAAGTACAACTCTTGTAGGACATAAAAAAATCAACCATGGAAACTGATATTCATACATAATAAAACAAAAGGACGCCAACAATATGTATTGTATACATGCCAGCAAAATAAAGTAGAAGTAGTGCTTTAAGAACCTTTTCAGCTTGACTTCCAAAGCATTAGCATACGCACATTTTTCACTTTAATAGAAGTTATTTTTAACAACTGCCAAAAATGTTAAATTAAAGTTATTTTAAACAGCATTTGCATCACCATATAAATTAATTGGTATCTAAATTAATAACATCATAAGAAGTACTTTTTCATAAGTTCATATATATTTTTTTTTATATGGTGGTTGGGGTGGTAAGTGGTTGGATTTGCAATCAGGGGGTTGCGAGATCAATTCCGGGCCGAGAAGATTATTTTTTTTTTATTTTTTTTTTTAATTCTAATTAATTTTTTTAGTATTTTTTATTTAATTTAGTTTTTTTCTGAGTATTTTAAGAGAATTAAGTAATTTAAAATCGACCAAATAATTAGTATCTTGACTTTAATCATACTTCTTCCTCAGCTCTTATTTTGCTGGGATATTAAACCAACTTAAATTTTGTGTTGTCACCGGATTGTCAAAGTAGTGAACTATTAATTACATTCAAGACAAACCTACACTTGGTATCCAACTATTGTATGTGAATAAAGCGCATCATAAAAACGTGATAATTACTTGTGAAAAAGAGATAGGATTAAGAAGAAAAAGCATTCTAGTTGAGAAATGAATTGTGCATTGGTATTAGCTAATTCTGTCTCTTCTGATCAAAACAATACTTGTGTGTACGTAGTGTGACCAAACTCCAATTTAGTTGCAGTCAACGCTGTGTCGATCGTGGCTCAACTCGTTAAGAGGTGAGATTACGATGCATAGCTTGATGCTAAGACCGTGAGTTCAAATCACAGTACGACACCAAAAAATAAAAAGTTTTTCATATAGAGCAAAATTAACAATATAAAATACTTTGTTCAATTGACACATAAATTAACCACTGACGAGTCCCAGGAGGGGGACGAAACTGCGGCAGTCTGGTGTATCCCTTGTGTCCGTAAAATTTTTCAATAAAAATGTTTTCTTCTTCTTCTTCCTGTAAAGAGACTAACTAAAGAAATATTCTACAGTAATTAATATAAAAAATTAATTACGATTGTCATTATCTGACGGTTTGCAAAACACTTTCTAACATAAAATATTTAAATTTAATAAAAATTAAATGTATAAATACAAACTAAATGATTATAGTGACTATTAATGTATTGTAGTCAAATTGTAAATAAATATACATTCAGGTAGACAGACTAAAGCTAAATAAAATTACACACAACGTACCTATGTTTAATTTTCTTATTGGGTTGTATATTTCATATTTTGTTATTTTTGTTTGTTTCGTTCCTAAAAAGATGCCATCATTTAAACAACCATTGATTTAAGTAGTTGAACGATAATTGTGTATATAATATATAATTATTTCTATATACTTTCACATATTAAATTAATTCGTGTCGTCAATGTATGATTATGAACATTTTTATATTTTGTAACGTATTGTAAATTAATTTTAAAAGAGTAACAAAAAAATTTAAGATTTCCTACAAATAAATTAACGAAAATTGTCAGCAAAATATTTTGCTAACATTAGAAATTTTTTTGCAAGCACTTTCTTGACTAAAATTTTGCTGGTGGAGCAAAATTTGCAGTGCTTTTTTTTGGTATAAGTGAAATATTATTTTTAATTTTGGGGTGGGTCGAAAGAAAGTTAAAATCAGAAGAAAAAACTTTCCAAACGTAGTAATATACTAGATATTTAAATACATTTAGAAAAAGTAGAGTACAAGGAAACTAAAATAAGCCACCAACCATTAAAATTGGTGTTGTACTAGTTTTTAAAATACATAAATTTAACACTAGAATGACCGGACCCGTCTTTTTGATTGGTTTGACATTTTTGATAATGTTTTTGTTTTTGTTCCAACTTATTACAGATATTGTTTTATGACTTTTGTTGGATTAAGTAGCGTAACAATTTAATTGTTATTGAATTACACTTAGTTTCCGTGAAAAAAATTGTATACTAACTCTGCCCAAAACCCGCATTTTTTTAAAATTCGTCGAAAATTCATTTTTCAACCAATCATTACTGTTGAAGCAGCAATGTAATGTCTAGCACTTCAAAACTGCATTAAAAGCATTCCGAAATGCTGTGCTAGTTAAGCGATATTTGGAACATAAATGATATATGTGCTATTTTTGTTGAATTTGTAATTCATTTTTTTTAGTGTAACTTCGTCTAAAATAGTAGGTTTTCTAATTATTGATATATTCTAAATCTAGAATTCCAAAGTGACAAAATGATATAAATAAGTTTTTAGCTGATGCGAAAGTACTTTTACTTATAAAAACTGTATAAAATGTACTTTTGAACCCAAATCTCCATTTTTTTTTATGAAATCATATGAATAAGTTCATATATAAATCACCATAATCCAATTTAAATTTTTTAAATGTTTTCAGGCATTTTACTAGTTTATGTACAGCTAAGCTTCCAAATTCCGGTACCCCTAGTAGTTACTGTAAGAGATATATATAAGTATTTATTGATGTCATTTTGTACCTTCGGAATTATAGATATAAAATATATAAATAGTTTAGAAATTTAGAATTGTAGGCATAAAAAATGTCAGTCATTCTTGTGTTAAATATCGACATGCCGGAACATTTTTCATATTTTTTCAAATTTCTAAACACAAATAACTGCTTTATTCATTTTTTTTTCCAAAAAGAGATAAAACCAGAGTAAAAAAATTTATATATTATTATATATATACATAAATAAATATATATAGCACCATATATAATTAGATATAATTGTATATGCGATTAATTATTAAAAAATTTGTTTATATTGTGCTATATAAAATTATATATGGTCCAATATATATAATTATATCTAATTTTATATTACTTTATATAATTATATAAAATTGTATATACCCATTTTTCGGATATAATTATATATTATTATATCTGATTATATCAGATTTTATAGAATTATATATAATTATACATAATTATATCCACTAATTTCCGTATATAATTATATATAATTTGATATGGATTATATAATTTTTTTAAATCGGGTAAGCACAATACAAATAGCAACGGAAAGGAAAACCGTCACGGAATAAATAATGAACAAATAGCAGCGGAAAACTGAAATATAAATCCCAATTGCACCACTCAACAATTTATAACTTTTTGCAGAACTTGTCTTTGAAGTACATATTTTTTGAATTAGGTACTCTGAATCCAAATCTGCCAAAAAAAATTTTTAAAAAAATTTTGTATAGATTTATATACGTAAAAAAACTTCATGATTTTGCTACCAAATTTCGGAAAATTAAGCAAATTATACGGAATATGGAGTGCATGATGTAATTATAAAAAAAAGCTCTATTTTAAATAATGCAAATGACAAATTTTTTTTTTTTTTTGCCAAATTTGGATTCAGAGTACATAGTTGAATTTAAAAGATGTGCTTCAAAGCCATGTTTTTTTGGCTGTTGAGAAGTGATATTATTTATTTTCGTTTTACCATTCACAATAGTCAGCTCACTAAGGTGTGTAAATCATCCTCAATATCACGTCGTGTTAAAATTAAAATATTTAATTCCAATGTCAAATCAACATTGTTATATGGTTGTGAAACTTGGAATGCTGACTCCCGAGACATTAAATCTCTTCAAGTTTTCGTCAACAAATGTCTTCGAAGAATTCTAAGAATCTTCTGGCCACGAACCACATCAAACGATAATCTGTGGCGTGCAACACACAAAATCCCAATGGATGTAGAAATACAGAGAAGAAAGTGGAACTGGATCGGCCACACACTCCGCAAGCCGCCCACCGATATTGCCAGAAATGCTATTGAGTGGAACCCCCAGGGACCAGCTCACACATGGAGAAGACAAGTTGACATCGAATCAGGAAGAATGCGCAAAAGCTGGAGCGAAGTAAAAAATATTGCGATGGACAGATTGGAATGGAAGAAGTTTGTTGAGGCCCTATGCTCCTTATAGAAACGACGGGAATATATATATATATATTCACAATAGTGTATAATTTTGTTAAAATATGGCAACATTAGTACAACAATTTGGGTATAAAAACAAGAGAATACGAAATTCCGATGGAAAAATAAAAAAAGTTTTATCTCTAATGGAAATCGGTGCCACGAAATCAAATCTCAACTTGCCTGCGACATTTGCGTCTGTACTCATACGTTTTAAAATTTCAAATGAAACAAAAATCGTGATACTGTTCGATTAGACATGGAATGGCTCATACTCAAACTATGAAAAAATATATAAAACAAAGTTATAATGAAATTGTATAAATATAAAAATAGGGAACATTTTCAAGATGAAAGTATCTTAATGGTTGTATATTTGTTAGTACACTCAAAAAAAAGTTAGTAAAGTCAGCAAAAAATTTCGATGAGTCAGCAAAATTTTGGTCAGGAGGTTGCTTGTAAAAAAAATTGTTAATGTCAGCCAAATCTGTTGATGAAAATCAGCGAGCTGATTTTTAGCAGCAAAATTAGTAGATTCAACAAAAGTTGGGCTAGCACTTAGTTGATTAAAAATTAAAAAAATGATTAATATTAGTAGTCTGAAAAAAATTCAAAAATGTGTTTTATATTTATTAATTTATTTGCTGGAAATCTTAAAAAAAATTTTGATTCCTTTAAAAATAATTTACAATACGTGAAAAAAAATATGAAAATGTTCCTACTTCCAAATTGGCGACATGAACTAATGAACTATATAACATAAACAAAATCATTTTTCAACTACAAACATCACTGGTTGCCTATATTTACTACCCTTTTTTGCATACACTATACAACACTTGTCTTTCGCTTTAGTCTGTCTACCTGAACGTATATTTGTTTGCAGTTTAACCACACTACATTAATAATCACTATAAAGATTTAGTTTACAAATACACATTTAATGTTTATTAAATTTAAACATTTTATTTTATCTTTAATTTCATTAATAGACAATTACTTTGACAATCAAAACAAAATTAAAATTTTGTTTAATCCACATATGTATTCACATTGTTAGGAAGCATGAAAACCAGATACAAAAATCTTCCATGGTTGATTTTTTTATATGTCTTACAAGAGTTGTTCTTTTTAGTATCATTTTCCTCGTCTCTACTACATCTTGACATGCCGCCACATCTACTTGATTCTGCGTATATCTTTCACTCTATTAATATGCTTATTAGCACAATTTTTTTTTAGCAAAATTAATTAGTCAAACATTAGTAAAATATTAGTAAAACATTTAGTCAAATCAGTTAAGTGCTGAATAAGTATAATTAAAATTATAGCTGAAAACCCAATTTCGGCAAAAAATTTGCTGAGAAATAGTATACTTGATTTACAAGACGTTTTACTAACTTTTCTACTAAATTATTTTTTTGAGTGGTCTAGTGTAGTTTTTTGAGGGTGTAGTGTGTGTATGTGTTTTTTTCTTCATATATTCACTTTTAGTGAGTTGGCAAAAACAATGGCAGAAATATGTAGGTTAATAGAAAATTGGCGTTTTATTTTAAAACGTTTCTTTTTTCATCATCATCATCATCATCGGCATCAACAACATCTCCTACGTCTTCTAGTTCTTCTTCGTCAGCATGATTTTTTATATATATTATTTTTTATTTTTGTTATCAAAGAGTTAAAAGTGTTTATTTTTTTCTTCATATTTTTCTTGCAACAAGCCCTTAGAGTATGCTACACTTTTTAGGCTTATTTTTAAAAGCCTTTAAATATGCTTTTATTTTGTACTTAAACTCTTAAACTCTTTATTTTAAATATGTAATGTTTATGCTCTATTTACCTAATAAATACACATTGAAGGAGTCGCTTTTTGCTTCTTATTATTATTATTTTCCTTGTTCTGTTGTCATGTCCTTTAACTTTTTGAAATGAAATGCATCCACCCAACTATCCCTAAGGTTGTTACGGTGCCATTTGAAATAAAGTGTTCTTTAACGTCACTGTCAGACATGACTTCTACTATACCGGAGGCATTGGATAGTTATAGTTTTTTTTCTTTTCGATCTTTGTTTTTAACTGACTTTATAATGGAGTGGAATTGAAGGACTTGTTCTTTCTTTAGAAAAGGCAATATACGATGATAATGAAATGCCAAAAACTAAATTGCTAAAAAGTGTAATTTTGAAGAATTTGTTACAAATAAAAACCCGTTATCCGTTTCAAAACCGTTTCAAATTGATAAACGATACTATACGAATACTAAAACACGTGAGTTTTTAAAATACCGGTATACCGCAACCGTTTTCACTTCATACCTATGGAATACCGTTATTGAATCGGTATTAAAAAATGCTTAAGTTTTTTTTTTTTTAAATAATTTTTTTTATATAAAACATCCAATATTGTTAATCAAATTAATTTTAATTTTTTTATTAAATATTTGTAGACTGCACAGTGGGTTCAAATGATGTCAAAGTGGCGATTAATTGAAATTTAGAAAACAAGTTTATAAAATAAAATTTGGTATCGGGTAAATATAGATAAAATTCTGCATCAATAGTTGCCAAAATCAATCAATTAACTGATTTGTTTACCTTTTTTTGCTCTGAGCTGTCAAAATTAGAAATTTTTTGCTGTTTTTGCAAAAAGTGATAAAAAAAAATAAAATTCTTTGCGATTCAAATGCTTATTTTTTCTATTAAACCTCTCAAAAGTAAAACTTTTATGATTCAGATATTTAAGTATATAGTAAATACTTTTTGCGTGTGTGATTTTGATCACTTAAGTTCACATACACATACTTTTGTCACGCACAATTTGCAGTAGGTTAAAAATGTTTTTAATACATTTAGCAAAATTCAAGTGATTATAAATTTTTATTTTTTTTTATATCTTTTCTTTTCTTTTTATAATATTTTCATTCGTGACTTTTTTGAGCTAAATTTGTATATTTATGTGATTTAGTGAAAAACAAAAATTGGATTATAAATTAAATTTATATTAATACAAATACATATTATATAGTTATTCTTTAAAATTTTTAATAACATATTAAGTAAGCTCTAATTTACAATTTTTATTTATCAATTTATCGCTTTTCGTTCCAAAGTTCTAGCCAAATTTTCAAATAAGATCTTTTGTTTGGAAAAACAAAAAAGCGCCTAACAGGTTAACAAATTTTTTCCACTTTTTTTTTTCTAAAATGCTGTGTTTTATGTTTTTATAATAAGTGATCAATAAAAACTTTTTAAGTTTAAAACTACTCCTTCCCCGAATTAGTCGCCATTCGCCATCGAACCCACTGTGCACGGATTGAAAAAATTTAGTAAAATTTATTGCTTAAACTACTAAAAACTAGTTAAAAACTATGTTGCAGGAAAAGCTGCTAAAATTAGCAGATTGTATACTAGATATTAGTAAGATAAGAATAACAAAAATAATTCTGTTGAATCTGCAAATTTTTAGTTAGATAGAAAGTATCAAATTATCTGCTTAAATCAGCAAAAAAATTTACTAAAATTTTGAAAGATAAAAAAAAATCATAAAAAACTATAAAATTTCTAAAGTTTTTTTAGATTTTTTTTAATTATTCCGAAATTAGCAATCTACAATTTTTGTGCAAAAATTTCTGTTGATTTTAGCAAAATATACAGTTATTTGCATTTAAGATAAATACACACTCAGGGAACTTCTGCTTTAAAAATATGTAGTTGTTTGGGTTGTAAAACAGTTTCATTATTTTTAATGTAAATGTAAGTCTTATTGGGGATTTTTGAATTTTATTCATCGTCTTCTTAGACAGTGTGCAATTAATACTATAATTAATATGCACATATTTTCAATTGTTTGAGATAGGCGTGGTAGAGAAGATTAAGCATACTTTTCTAAAAATCATAACTACATTGTAAATTTTTATTGAATTAGACTGCGCAGTTTCTGGTAACACAACCTTCATCAGTAATCCTTTTGTCAATACTGTAATTATTTGTTATGGTTTTTTTTTTTAATTGTTTGATTGCATCTATGTATATGAAATTTTTATTTATTAAATGCAATCCTGACCGTGGCTTGAACCTGCTTTCATTTGCCACATGCACTTCGCACTACACTTTAGACAGGCGTTTTATCCGCTTGAGCTAAAGTCAGGTCGATTTTTGCTGTGGCTTAAAACCATTTTCAATTACACGGGGTCGATTTTTACATTTAATTGTAATTGCAGAAGATAGCTAAGACAAACACCACAACAATTCACAATTGTTAGAAAATCATATGTAATCTAATTTCCACTATTTCCCACATTTTGTGAGTTGGCGTCAACTATGATGTATTTTTTGTACATACGGTAGTTTGGCTATTCATGTAGTTAGGGAAGAGTTGCCAGGGAGCAAATTTTTGATATGTTTTATTGGGGATTTTTGAATTTTATTCATCGTCTTCTTAGACAGTGTGGAATTAATACTATAATTAATATGCACATATTTTCAATTGTTTGCGATAGGCGTGGAAGAGAAATTCATTAGTAGAACAAATAAAATTTTTAACTAACCTTGTAGTTCATTTAAAAAAAACCAACCACATCAAATGACTGTTTTATGATTTTACATTCATTTTTTACAGTTGTTTTTTGTTATTTAAAAAATAAAAACAAATAAATGTTTGTTTATTTTTTACTACCATGTGGTTCATTTTTACTACAATTGTTAGTCATTTTTTGAACATTAAAAAAACAAATGACAATGTTAGTTGAATTTAATGAAAAGTAAGTCGTCCTTTTTTTTAATGAAATTTCATTTGTTTTTGACTATAATTGCTGTCGTCTTTACCAACATAATATCCTAAGTGTAGCAACAATGTTGTTGATAGTTTGTTTGCTGTTTTTAGTCCACAAATATTTAATAAAAGTTTTTGCTAATTTTAGCAGAGTAAATTGCTTTTTTCAATTAACTAAAATTCTACTAGAATGTGACAAACATTTTGTAAAGTTAACAGTTTTTATTTTTGCTGTTCTTATTTTATTAATCTTTAGCAAAAAAAAATAATGTGTTAATTTTAGCAGTTTTTTTACCACCCAACTAATGTTTAGAAGCTTTTTCTGATATTTTTAAAGGTTTACTTCTTTTTAAAGGTTTTAAACTTGTATTCCATATTAAATTAAAAAAATGTGTGTTTGTAGATATAAATTTGAAATATTAAATAATTTTGTATAGTTTTATGTTAATATTTTAAAAGAACTTAGATACTAAAGGATAGCACGAATGTCTTGCAAGACATTCGCAAGACATTTTTTTATAAAGGGTTTTTCAACAGGGACGCTACAAAAATAGACCGACAGGAACAGCAAACGACGCCATATTTTTGCCGCTCTTTGGATATTTTTCTTCAGTAAGGTTTGCCATTTCCTGATAGAAAGATATACGAGCCAACAACGAGTCGAACTTATTAAAATTTACTACCGAAAATCGGAGTCAGTGGCCTCAACGTTAAGAGCGCTACGTCCAATTTATGGTCGTCATAATCGTCCTAGCAGATCAACAATTGAGCGTCTAGTGGAAAAATTTGAATCCACAGGCACAGTAAAAAATGTACCCGTGCCAGTGAGATAAAGAATGGCCCGTAGTGTCGAGAATATTGCTTCAGTTGAAGAAAGCCCAAATGTGTCTCTCTGTGTCTAATGTGAATGGGAATCGCTACCGCTCAATGATAACCGAATATTTTTGGCCCCAATTGGATGATATGGACTTGGAGGACATGTGGTTCCAACAGGACGGCGCCACAAGCTACACAGTGAATGCCACAATCAATTTTTTGGAAACTTTCACAAGAATAAAGAATTTCATTGATATCCAAAACCGTTTTTGTTTTATTTAAAAACTTTTGTAGCGCTCTTATTGAAAAACCCTTTACAAAAACAAAATTTTTTTTTGCTCTAATATTATTAAGTCTTGAAAATTATGAAAATGTGGACAATACTATAGTATCCTAAGAAAAAAATAAAAACTTTTTTAAGTTAATTAGTCTGTTTTTTTGCTAATTTAGGTATAAATTTCGTAAAAACAGGCATCACAGCAGGCAAGAGAATATTTTCAAAACATTCATGCTAGTACCTTATATAAAAATTAAATTTGAGTTCGTTTTTAATAATTTAAAACGCTTTTATATTTTTTTTTGAATTTTATTAAATAATACCGGTACATACCGCTATAAATGTTTCCATTCGTATCGGAATAACCGATACCGATAGGAATGGAACACTGGTACCGATAACAATACCGAAACAAACAAAAAATCGATACCAATACCGAAACCTATAATGTTATTCGTTTCGGTGGCCAAACTTGCTTATAACACAAAATTGTATTTGAACAATTTAATAATTAAAATTATACTTCTCAACAAATTTCAACTTTTTGCAGTACATGTGTTTGAAATAAAAAAAAAAAACGCTACTTGCATTGCAAACAGGTTTGTAAGGGAGTAAGCCAAAAAGAATCCCTTACAAACCTGCTTATATATGCCATGATTTTTATATGGCAAATTCCCACTTGGAAGCATTACTTTTGGGCAAAATAATCGCGGATTTTAGCGCTAATAAAATGCGGTGATTTCATGGCTTTCAGTAAAATCATATTTCATGTCTACATTGTTGCGATTAAAAGTAATAACGTGAATATACATAATTTATTTTACATGAAATTCTACAGATATTAATTTGTTATTGTTAATATTTTTGACATATAATACCGCTCATTTGTTTTATTCTGCTATTAAAAATACGAAAATTTTTTGCTGGGATGTTACGCGCTATGAAATTTTTTTTTTCTCAATTGCGGTTTTTGAAATATCGCGGTTTTTTACATTTACATCATTTACACGATTTTTTCGTATATTTTACTTAGTTTTCCTAAATTTAACCGCATAATCATGAACTTTTTCATTTGAGTATAATCATGTCGATGATTGTAGTCATACAAATTTTTGCGTGTACTAAACACTACATTGAACAAATTTTTGTATTAAAATTTCAAATTTAATGATAATATACTGAAATATTGAGAAAAGAAGAAAATGGGGCATTGTTTATGAACGCGATACCCCCTGATGTCAAAAATTGGGCTTGTCGTACAGTGCTATATAATGGTTTAAAATTTATATGCATATCTCTGCTTTATCGTTGGAAATATACTATAATTTCTCCAATATTTAAATCTGGCGGCAAGGAGGATGTGACTAGCTACAGGTCAATTTCTAAGCTAACAATAGTTTCAAAACTTTTTGAACATGTGATATATAATAGATTATATTTTGCAACTAAATCTCTTATAATTCCACAACAGCATGGATTTCGTAGTGGAAGATCCACAATTTCGAATCTAATGGTGTTTACTGATTATTGTATGTCGCAGTTTGAAGTTTCTTCACAAGTTGATGCAATTTATATGGATTTATCAAAAGCTTTTGATAAATTGTCACATAAGATTTTATTAGAAAAGTTGTCAAGCTTGGGCATTCATTCGGCTTTTTATAGTTGGTTTTCTTCCTATTTACATAATCGGGAATTTGTTGTGAAGATAGATGACTATGAATCGTCACCTTATATTCAAACTTCTGGTGTGCCACAAGGGAGTGTATTGGGCCCTTTATTGTTCAATATCTTCATAAATGACATATTTACATGTTTTAAATATTCTCAGTTTCTACTCTATGCTGATGATATGAAAGTATTTTCAAGAGTTGGTAGTTTGAATGATGCATTAAATTTACAAATTGATCTTGATAATCTAAATACATGGTGTTTTCATAATAAATTGAATTTTATTATGAACAAGTGTTTTCATATGTCATATCTAAGAATCCGTAATCCTATACAAACTTCTTATAGAATTGGTGCTAATTTAGTTAAATGTGTTAATGAAGTTGAAGACTTAGGAATAGTATTTGATTGTAAGATGACATTTTTGCCGCATAAGGAAAAAATGATTCCCAAAGTTTACTCTACTTTTGCTTTTATTAGAAGAAATTGTAATGATTTTTCAGATCCCTATACCTTGAAATTGTTGTATACTTCTTATGTGAGGTCTAAATTAGAATATGGTGCAATAATTTGGAGCCCTCATGCAGATATTCATATTAAACGTATTGAAAAAATACAGAAACAATTTATGAAATTTGCATTACCGCATTTGAATTTTGTTTATCCAGTTCCTACATATGAAGTCCGTTGCATGAATCTTGGTTTGGAAACGTTAGAAACTCGGCGTAGGATTCAATCAATGCTATTCTTATTTGATTTAATAAATGGTAGTATTGATTGCTCCAGTCTCTTGGAGAAAATTCCGTTCAATGTACCCAGTAGACATCTTCGTCACAATGATTTGTTTTTTGAAATTTGTCATATCTTGAATAGTCCTCTAATCAGGACAATTAGAGAATTCAATTTATTGAATGTAGATCAAATTGTAGAATTTAATACATCAAAATCCAATTTTAAAAATTTTTTGCTATTTAATTCTGTAAAATTATAGTAGTTATTTTAATAATTAAATAATTATTTAATTTTTTAAATTAAAAATTAAAAATTAAGATATTCTTAGTCTGTAATTAACTATGTTCTATAGACATTAAATAAATAAATTTTTCCTATTAAAAAGTCGAGTGGCGCACTATTGTGGTAATGATGTTTCAGCTAATATTGAATCTCGAGTTGAGATACTACTTTCAGAGACACGTGTGGGTGGTGGATTAGAATGAGGATGAAGACGACCTAGCCGCTTAGGTCAAAAGTGCGGCACTACGTCTAGATATGATCCCACAAGATTGTTTTTACCTTCTCTTATATTTAGTAACAATTCGTGTTTTCTATTTGTAATAGTAACATTTCAATTTAAATCTCAAACCTGACAAGTCAAAATAAAATGCAATAAAACTTCATTTTTTTTTTTTTTTAAATATGTTCATTAGGATATTGATCATTGAAAAAAAAATTATTATAATTATTTATAAGAAAGTCCGATTTTTGTAATGAACCTTTATCTCCAGGTCGTTTCTCGTAAACTAAGAAAGCTAGAATCTCGAAATTTGGCACGTAGTTTCATCTATTGACTAAAACAATATCAAATACAGCATTTTTGATCATTCAAATGTTTTAGTGTTAAAAATTGGCTGAGAAGTTACAAAATTTCAATTTTCGGTCCCATTTTAATATGTAGGAGGGGGAGGGGTAATACACGTAAACCTTTTTCTTTCTAATTTAATGACCTCTTACAAGAATCTGAAGTCAAAATAGAAATATAACCACACACAAAAAAGTCGTTAGTGAAAGGGTTAAATATATTTCAAGGAGTGATGAAATCGGCTTGAAAATTGCTAGACGAAGGGCTTTGGGGTCGCTGACCTCGAATCTGGCATCAGATTTTTAAAATTTAAAATGGCAGATTCAATATGCCGTATGATTTTAAAAAGTTTTGGGGTTTTTTGGGATCTCTGATTACGAATTCAAAATAGAGGATTCAATATGGAGCATGAATTTTTTTTAAGTGTGATCAGGTTTGTTGTATATTATTAAAGGCGCAGTTTCTGAGGAAGCTTAATACGAATCTGAAATTGGATTTTCAAAAATCAAAGTGGCGCATTATATTTTTTAACCTTCGCACTCCTGAAATCCACCCGGGTGGGTTTTGTAGATTTGCAAACTTTGCTAACTTTACGGTTTTTAGTCAAAACAAAAAATAATTCGACTGAGTGAGTTAACTTTTTATTTTTTATTTTTTTATCAGAAACTGTTAAGTTATTTAAAATTCGAATATTCTTTAAAAAATTGTTAAATTTTTAAATTTTTCTACTTCGTCTCCCGAAACCCACCCTGGTGACTTGTTTCAGAATATTGTTTTTTTGTTTTTTTTATCACTATTTAGTATAAGAATTGCCTTTATATAGTACAGAAAGCATAATTATTTTTAAAAATGTTGCTTTTGTTAATTTATTATTCAAAATACAATAACCTTTTGACAAATTTATCAAAAATTGTAGCGCGAAGTACATTGGCCCATATAACATTGTTTGCCCTTTGTTTGAGCAAGAAATGATTGACTAAATATGCACATTTCTGAGTATGCTTCAATATCTTAGAAGTTATTTGGTATATATTTTTCAACTACTTGGGACTTATGCATTAACCACTGATATACAATAATTTCTCCATGTTGTTTGAATAACACATTTATTTTACGAATTTAAATGTAAGACTTTCTATTTCTACTTAAAATAATCAATATTTCAAGTAAGAGTATTTCATAGAACAGTAAAATCCGTATTTTAATGATCATGCCACGAAAACATACGTGTATCCCAGGTGCGTTGTCCTAAACAGGTAAATATGTTTTGTGCGATAAAGAACTCCTGCGACTATTAGCTAACAAGAAAGTTTTCCGATATTTTACTTCCCCAATTTTTTCAGGGTACGTGGTATTTGGAATGTGGATTCCTCATAACAAGTTGAAATCCGCTTAGACGGGAGTTTTGGAAATTCGGACGGCAGAGGTGCACGAAGGGGAAAAGGTTCGCCCTTGGACAAGTTGGTTGCCTAGCGGAACAGCTAAAGCGATAAAATTTGAAAATTGGTATGTGGGTTTCTTATTCGCTTAAAGCGGATTTTTGAAAATTCATACGATGAGGGTCATAATCGGAAAAAGTGAGCCAGAGTGAGGAACTCGAAATTTGATAAATGAGTTCCTAATCGCGCGTATAAATCCGCTTAAAAGGCAAAGTCACCCCCTTGACTACCTGGACAAACCATTAAAGACATGTAGTATGTGGTTTCCTTATTCCGCGTAGACATTCGCATAGGCGGGATTTTTTAAAAATTCCAAAGTAAACGGCAAAAAGTGGAAAGGGGTTCCCCTTGGCGACATACACAAACCCCTTTGAGTGGAATTTTGTAATATGTGCTCCTCCATCTTTGTCCAAACTCACTAACAAGGAACGTGATAAAAAATTGGTTAAATGGGGAATTTGGGGGGAAATGGGTTTTCTGGAAATTAATACGGTTAGCGTCAAAAAGGCTTACCCAACTCGCTTTCACTAGAAGTTTAAAATATTAATTATATCTCATTAATATGATACCAAAAATTAATTCTAGTTTCAGAAAGTGAAAGTATCGTATTGGGTATATTTTAGATACAAGCAAATTTTAAATTTAATTATTCTTTAGATTATATACCAAAATGATCAACAATTTAAGATTACTTATGTATACCTTCGTATTATAAAATATCACAGTTACTGCTAAAATTAAGAATTTGTTCCTTGAGTAGTTGATAGAGTTTGGTTAAGTCCTTAATTAATTTGTTTATACAAACAAATTTGAAATTTAATTATTCTTTAGATTATATTCAAAAAAGATTAATCTTTTAAGATTACTTATGAATACCTTCGTAAAATATCACTGTTACTGCTCAAATTAAAAATTTGGTCCTAAAGTAGTTGATAGAGTTTGGTTAAGTCCTTAATTAATTTGTTTATATCTGGAACATGTTATATTTAAAAAAATTTTCAATGAAAAACAAAAATTGTTAATCGACTTTTTCTCTTTTATATAATTTTTAAGAAAAAGTTATTTAAATTATGTGTACAGCTCGTCACCCCCTAAAGTAGGCTTTACTTTTAGGATTTATATAAAAGCCTGTAAATATACTTTTAAGCATGCCTCTTTTTTAAAAAACTAACTACTCAACTTACTGTTAAGTATTAAAACAGGCAGTAATATGAATTTTTGCTTTATTTACCTTAAAAATAAAAATTTCATTTGTTGTGTTTTATTTCATCATCAACATCATAGTAACGTCTCGTTATATATGTACAGTGTCGCGCAAAGCAAAAGCAACAAAACATACGTACATATATTTTTGATTTGAAATATTTTGATTGGATCTTTTATACTACACTGAGAGAATTTGACTTCATGCTATTAATAAAAGAAACTCTTAGAATTTTTTGGATTCAATGCAGAATTGCATTATATTCAAGAAATTTAGTTAATATTAAAAAATGTTTTATAAACCTTTTATCATCAATTTTTTTAGTTTTATTCGATTTCATTAATTATTTCCTCATACATTTAATGAAAATTTTCTTTAAAGCTATGCAATTACTTCAAAGACTTTTTTTTTTATTAATTCATAATTTCATTAATTTTCATACATTTCAAACTTCAGTTTTACGATTTAATTCTCTAATTAAAATCTTTTATTTGATGTACGTTTTGGCGGAATTGACAAAACGATTTCGTTGTCGCAAAGCTAAATGTGTTTGGAAATAACTGCCGCTGTACCCGCTAGCGATGAAATAAATTCATGTTTTTTGCAATTTATAAATTTAGTAGGTAGCGAAGATTTGCTCTAACATGTTCCTTTATAAAAAAAACCCTATGAAAAAATTTTAAAAGTTTAAAAATCGGAAAATTTTAGTTTCACTAGTAGTTAAACTAGTAAATCATACAAATTTTCACCAATCAGCGATATGGCAACCACATTTTTAGTGAAGGTATCTTCTAAAACTAATAAAATGAATGAAAATAAGTTTTAATTCATGTTTTTAGTTTTTTGACTTTAAAATGGTCATCAATGCTTTAGGTGAAGACTTGTTAACGGGGAACTTTGCACGTTATAGTTTTTAAGTATAGTCTACCTAACCCTGCCCATTATTTCTCTCTATTCAAAAGTTCTTGAGAAATAAGAGTCAACTAAAGTCAGTTTCAACAGGGGTCGACATTTTTTTTCTCTAAGGCTGGATTTTTACATATTCCTAAGGGGAGTGGCAAAAAGCGGAAAAGTATCCCCTTTGGCGTAATGCCTAATATGTGTTTCTTCAAATAAGACCTAACTCGTTGATATGGTATTTTTTTGGAATTTTGTCCAGGATCATTGTAAAATATGAATTTAAAGGGGGAAAAAATTTTCCCCTTGGCGGCTTGGCTAAACCGTTCAAGCGAGGAACTTGAAATATGGTATGTAGATTTCTTATACCGAGCAGTAATCCGATTAGATAGTATTTTTGATATCCGCTTAGATGAGATTTTTGGAAATCCCCTAAAACTTAAAATTTGGACCTAAAGTAGTTGCTAGAATTTGGTTAAGTCCTTAATTAAATTATTAAAATCTAGAACAAGTTATATTTATAAAAAATTTCAATGAAAAAAAAAATTGTTAACCACCTTTTTCCATTTTAGTTAATTTTAAACAGAAAGTTATTTAAATTATGTTTCCAACCCGTCACCCCCCAATGTAGGCTTTACTTTTAGGATTTTTATAAAAGCCAGTAAATATGCCTCTTTTTTTCAAAAACTAACTACTCAACTTACTGTTAAGTATTTAAACAGTCAGTAAGTAATATGAATTTTTGCTTAATTACCTTAAAAATACAAATTTAATTTGTTCTGTTTTATTTCATCATCAACATCATTGTAACGTTTCGGTAATTGTGTACAGTGTCGCGTAAAACAATGGCAACAAAACATACGTATATCTTTGATTTGTACGTATACAGTTTTCCACGTAATTAAGAAAAAAGATTTTGATTGGATCTTTTATACTATTGCATGGATGATATACACTCAAAAAAGTTTTACACTTACTACATGAAATAATACAAAAGAACTATAAAATAATAAAAAAGAACTATTATGACAGTTATTTAAAAAAACAACCGAAGAAAATTATTATATTTTTGTAGCAGTTGTTTGGAGCAGGTATTGTAATATTTTAATAACCAATTTCCAAAACAGTAATTTTACAGTGAACAGTTCATTTTTGTTAGTAAGTTAAAAATTGAAGATTATCTCGAGTTTTTATAAATTTTCGTTTAGTTTACATTTGTTAGAAAATTTCATTGTATCTTCAATGCATAAAAACGTTATAACTGGAGTACCGTTTACAGTTTTGACTTTGCATTTTTAGTAAGATGTAGGATGTGCAAATTTTTATTGTAACTGAAAGTAAAAATATATCTTTTTTATTAAAAAATATTTTTAAAATACCGCAAAAACAACTGTTAAAAAATCGTAGTTTTTCCGAACTTTTACAATGTTTGTATTAAAAGATTTTTAGTTGATTTTATGACATTGTTAGTTGTTTTTACAACATTTGTTGGTTGTTTTTCCACAGTTAAAAATAACTAACGGTAATTATCTTTGTTGCCTTTTTATCTGAAATTTTAATTTTTTTCACCTGTCATTTATTGTAAATATATTTTTTTTATTAAAAAAATATTTTTAAAATACCGAAAAAATAACTGTAAAAAAACCGTTGTTTTTACGAAATTTTGCAGTTGTTTCAAAATGTTTGTATTAACATTTTTTTAGTTGATTTTACGACATTGTTAGTTGTTTTTACTACATTTGTTAGTTGCTTTTTAACAGTTAAAAATAACTACATTTTTAGTTACTTTAACGGTAATTATCATTGTCGCCTTTTTAGCAGAAATTAAAATTTTTTCAACTGTCATTTTCAGTAGATTCTACTGTCCAACTTTTTTGATAGTAGAAAGTATATAAAAACACGATTAAAAAAAATGATGTGGGAAATATCCAACGAAAATATGAAGATTTTTTTATAATTGGACTAAAAACCACATAAGAAACATCCACTAAATCCAATATTAATGCATACCGCTATTGCAAGAGATAAGCCAAATCATCGGTCCCTGGTATATATGTATGCCCTAAATGTGATTTAGATGATTCTGCATGAAAGTTGTATGATATTTCTTTGTATAAATATAAAAAACAATGGAAAATTGTCTTTCAAATCTTTACATTGTGTTTATTTTTGCTTTCTCACGTTTTTTAAAGCATTTTTGAAAACTGTCCATCTTGGGGCCACCTTTTTTATAATCAAAAGTTTGGACAATTTGAAAATACGAGTATAAATAAAAATTTGTTTGTGTGCCAAATAAAAATGTATCTCTGTGGCCAAAATATATTCAACATATTGTGCATATCGCACACCTAGTTCAAAAGTGACTCAACTTAAAATTTTAATTTATCGGGTTTATGTGCTTAAACTATGCACAATACACTTGTTTATCTATAACAAAAATGTCAGTGTATTTTGTTGTTGTTATCTGTTGCTAAAGAACATTTATATATTTTTTTATGTTCGAATTGGTATAAAGTTGCAAATGTTTTTTTTCCATTTCTGAAAATTAAAATTTTGAGTTGAGTCACTTTTGAACTAGGTGTGCGATATGGTATTAACACTTTAAGATATCTTATTATGTTTCGGCTCTAGAGCATTATTTGAAAAACATGTCCATCCCTACATGTTTTTTAGTTCCATTTTTTAAAAAAAGTCCCCAATATCTTTAATATTGGCTTTAGCCTTCATTTAATTTATTAATCTGTATATAGTTTGGAAAACATTCTATATTTCCATTCGCGGAGTAATCAAAATTGTTAAATTTAAATTTAATTTAAAAGTACAGCCCTCAGAAATTCAATATATGTATCTATTTAGATTTTTTACAAACTTCACAAAACTTTAAAAATTAAAAATTTTTTTTTAAATGTTTTGAAAAAAGTATTTCGCAATTATTAACTATTAAATGTATATTAATATTACTGATTTTATATTATTATGACTCCCGGATATAAAAATTTACGAATTTTTCAAGTTCATATATTTTAAAATTACAAATACTTAACAGAAAATGATTGAAAATTAGTTAAAAACTTGTGTTTTACCAAAAATAATTATAAAATTTATATTTTCATAAAATTGCTAGACATTATTTATTTTGTTGCTTTTGTTTTGCACAGGCTTACATTTGGAGCATCTGATTCCAAATTTCATAACTTTTATATGGGGTTGTCGCGCAAAATAAGGACATATCATTACTAAGCTTACGAAAACCAAAAAATAAGTAGTTATGTATGTACTTACCATGGATGGTAACCGATTCGATGCGGGTATCGGTAAGGGTAACGCTATTTTCGTTTATTTCGGTAACGGCATTTTAGGGGTAACGATATTTCAGTTATTTCGGTAACGTTTTTAGTGTTAACGGTATTTTAATTATATTTTAATTATTACGGTAACAATATTTAAGGGATAACGGTTTGTCAGTTATTTCGGTAACGGTATTTTAAGAATAACGCCATAATATCAATGCTCATCGACATTTTAAGCCCATTATGGCCTAATTATAATGACTACCTAATTTATGATCTAGCTTTGTGCAAATACATAAATACACTGTTTTTGGCAGCTCAGCTGTTTTAGTGTAACATGTTACTGTTCAACATGTTCAGTTTGGTCTATTTTTTAACCATGAACAGACTTACAAACAAACACCGCTTGCAGATTATGGAATTTTATTATCAAAATTCATTCACGGTTAAGAAAGTGCATAGCGCACTTCTTCCAATTTATGGTCAGATGCGGCTATTTGGAATCTTGTGACTAAATTTCGCACCAAATTTACATTATTGGACATTAAACCACCAACACGCATACGTACAGTGCGGACAGAGGAAAATATCGCAGCTGCAAAACTTTTTAAAATACAGCTGGCGCAAAAATTGAAACCACACGACCTACCACAACGGCTAACTTTTGGTGAATGGGCGCTGGAAAAGTTTTATAAAGATCCACTTTAGACTAATTTTTGTGGTTCTATGTTAAGGCTCATGTCTATAGGGACAAGCCCGCAACGGTAAACGCACTGTAAGCCAATATTGAAGAATTTATTCGTGAGATACCGCCCAAAATGTTAGAGAGAGTATGCCAAAATGGGACCCAGCTTATGAACCATTTGAGGCGTAGCCGCGGTCAACATTTACATGAAATCATTTTTTTCATTGAATTATATAGATCGTTCTATCGACTCAAATAAAGTTTTCATACATTTCTCTAAATTTTATGTGTTCTTCAGTATATTAATGACAACTCTTTTTCAATTATTTCGGTAATGGTATTTTAGCTATAGTAGTATTTTAGTTAATTCGGTAACGGTATTTTAAGGATATTGGTATTTTAGTTATATCGGTAACGGTATTTTATGGATAATGGCATTTCAATTATTTTTTACTACAGTTAAAAAAATAATTATGTTTTCAAGAAATGTTGAGATCATTACTTCATATTTAAAATAATGACAAAAATAAGTACTTATGGTTAGCGCATTATTTTTTGTACTAAAATAATAGGAAAAATTAACTAGTTATTACTAAGTCATTATTTGTGTTAAAGTAATGCAGAGAGTAACCTGATGTCATTACTGGTAGTGAGAACATTAATAACATGTCATTACCGTTTCTACACTGGGATGTAATCAGACTTGGGCGACGTCAATTACATTTCAAAATCGTTCACTTGTGAAATTTTTCTATATCATTAATAATTTCAGACATACGCTCACACTTGTGTGCTTAAACTCTTCCTTGGAAAATTTTCAATTTTATCAATACCAGACATGGGACATAATACCAATATCTGTGTGTTTATTTACAGGCCAATTACATTTTTATGTTCAACTAGCTGACCAGGCAAACGTTGTTTTGCCTTCAAATTTTAATTGTAATTAATTCTTTAAATCAAGAAATTTCTTTTACGCAAATAAATAATTAAAAAAAATAAATTCACATTAGTAAATGATTTTAAAGTTTGTAATTTCATTGGAAGCCCAACACCTCTTTGTCCTTCTATCGCCTTTATTTGCTGAAGTATATAAAATGAATAGCTGAAAACCACTGCCATTACAACTGTGACGTCACCACACCCATTTATCCCACTCCGCCCATTTTCAGTTCGACTACTAATATTTGTAATTGATGGACTCGTACAAAATTTGAAGGCTATATAGCTAATATAGAACCCTAGATATTTAATGTTAATATTAATTTTGTATATGAGCTAAATAATCACTTTGTATGGGAGCTGCCACGCCTGGTTCATAATATAATCAACGTGCACAAATTTCTAAGACTCTGGCTATTATAGAACTGTAGACGCCCACTGGTCCGATCACGCCCATTTTTCCCATCACTATTCACATTAACAAATAATTAACGTGCACAAATTTCTAAGACTATGGCTATTATAGTACTGTAGATATATGATATTAAATATTTACTTTATATGGGAGCTGCCACTCCCACTGGTCCGATCCCGACCATTTTTTTCCTGATTATTCAAATCAGCAACATATGGGATACTGCAATGTTTCAGAACTCTTGCTATCACAATAGTCAAGATATATGATGTTATTCAATTTATGAAATATATATAGCCGAAAACCTAATTTGGACTATAACCTTTCAAATGAAACCGGTTTGGATAGTTTTAGAGTCTATAGAGGACAAACATACAAACATTGTATTTTATATATATAGATTACATGTAATTGGGTTAATTGAGTAATTGCCCTGTAATGAAATACCCAGATGATGTTACTTGTCCCCATATTTGGTATTAAAATTTTTACAAATTTTCCAAAGAATGATATTGAAAAAATTCTCAAGTGAACGATTTTGAAATGTAAGTGACGTTGCCCAAGTCTGGATGTAATATAATATATATAATAGTATCCAATCAAAAATTTTTTTTTTCTAAACGATTTGGAAGATGAAATATTTCACAACAACGATTTACGTATGTTTTGTTGCATTTCTTTTGCTCGACACTGTACGTTGTTATTTCCTTATGTTTACTATAAGGTTTTGACTTTTACTGTGTATATTTTTTTTTTGTAAAGGATTTTATTTACTAAAGTGGTTATTTTCTTCTTTTTTACTATTACATAGTTTAAATATTTTTTTTTTATAAATTTCTTGTGGTGCTGCTCATGTGTAACTTGCAAGTATCAAAAGTTGGTTTTTGAGGTTACTTTTTGATATGCTTAAATGTGTGCATACGTAAAAGTATGAGTATGCGTATGTGTGTGTGTAAATATTACAAATAAATCTAATAACTGTATTTTATGCTTTGCTCCTACTGACTGTTTCGGTTATAGTAGGTTGTTTTTTTTATTATTTTTTTCTCCTTCTTCTTCTTTTATAAGGATTTCGCATAAAATTGAATTGTAGATTTTTTCACTGATCACATTTTTTTGCATAGTTTTTGCGTTAGTATAAAGTGAAAAATATGCTTATGGGTTACCATAGCAATATGCCCAAGTTTTTTGACTTTTAACCAAGTAGCATAGAGCAGTGTGCTTGGTATGATGAAATGAAATTTTCTCTGTGGACTATTTCATTAATCAAATTTTACAAAGTAGAAGAAGAATTTTTGTGACAAATTGAAATAACAAGCAATTAAATTTTAATGGAATACAAATGAGACTACTGGTAAGATATAATTAAAATATATAATTGTCAACAAAAATATAATTTATTATCTAAAATTTAATTTATGTATGAGGAATTTCAAAAATTTTCGACACTTTGAGGCTAAATATTTAAATTTTGTATGTATGTCTAATACATACACAAAAGGTTATTCAATACTATGTGTATGTGTTAGCCGATTTTTAAGCATACTTAACTCATCTTTAACGGAGCGAAAGTTATGACAGTTTTAAGTTCAAAGTAAATTAAAAATTTTAATTAAAGTACAACAATTTATAAATCTTCCCAGTAAAATAGTAAAATCCAAATAACTGGTTGCAGAACAACTTATACTTCATTATAACAGGTTCTAATTTCTGTTCTGTAACTGGTTGTTTTTATATGGAGTTTGTCCTATTTTCAATAGGTTCTTTACCTCCAAACAAGAACAGGTCGTCTTAGAACCAGTTCTAGAACCAGTTATAGAACTGGTTCTGGGACAGTTACACCTTACATTTCGACTCCTAGGAACCTGTTCTAGAACCGGTTCCATGTAACCGGTGGTAAAAGAAGTTGTTCTAGAACAGGTTCAGAGGTAATCTGTTCTAAAAAATTTTGCTGGGTTATGGCATAAATATATTAAATATCAAAATATATATTGCCAAAAATACACTCACAAAAAATTGTTACCATATATTGGAACTTAAAACATAAATAGTGATCATGTAGCAAAACGCTCATTTTTTTCTCTTTATCATTTCGAAATCTTTATATTATTAACACAAATAACAATAGAAACAAATGTGATATCCAAAATTAAGAACAATAATCTAAAGTTTTTACCCATATAATTGCTTTTACGATTTGTTGCGAAATCTGACGATTTTTCGTATAACTAAATGTAACGATTTTGACACTTAGAATTTGAAATTTTCGGATCAGCTTAATTTTAAAAATAATAGAGTTTTGGAAAATTTTTAGAAAATTCAGACACTTTTTGAATAATCTAGCCCACTTGTCATAAGAAATGTTCATATTTGGTGTTTTAGAACGGCATGGATAATAGATGTCATTTTGGTAAATTTTCACATTACACTAGTTTACAGTGATTTTGAACCACGACATATGGCATTTATTTTCTATGTAAAATAAGGCGCTGAATCCGAAAATGAAGTCGAAAAGTCCAAAAGTAGAACAGTTTTTAAGATATCGCTAACTTTTCAAATTTTCGATTTTTGACAATACTTTGTTATATTTCTTATACATTGCAAGAATATATAAAGATCACAAGGTTTAAGCGCCTTTTTATAATGCAAACAAATTACATTTTATGCGGTTTTTTTTTTAGTGCGTATTTGGTGTTATGCGGTTTTAAAAACGACTTTTTTTTATACTATTTTATATACATTTGCAATTATTTTTAATAATTTTTACCGTTTTAAAAAGTTGGCGTCACTTTTTGTTTTTTTTTCGGTACGAAAAACCTATTTGTTGTCTATATCCAATGTATAAAGGATACACAAAATACATGTGCTTTTTGTGCAAATGGGACAGTTGAGCACGTCAACATCATTATTCCCGGAAATTTTGGCCGAAGAGAATTGATTTTACTGTTGGTAAAGAAAACGTTAAATTCGAACCACTCGTTAAACAAGAAAAATGAATTATTCCAACATTAAATATTAAACTTGGTCTCTTTAAAAACTTTGTGAAGGCTTTATATAAAGATGGTGACTCATTTCGTTATTTGAAAAACATTTTTCCGAATTTATCTGATGCTAAGATTAAAGAAAGTGTATTTGTAGGTCCACAAATAAAAAAACTACTTGGCTACGCTAAATTCAGTTTAGTTTTGTCAGAGGATGAGCTGAAAGCATGGGACTCATTTCGTCTTGTTGTTTCATGCTTTTTAGGTAGTTTTTAGGAGCTTGGATTATAAAAAAGTCATCGAAAACTTGCTTAAAAACTATCAGAAAACAGGTGTAAATATGTCGTTAAAGATTCATTTTCTACAGTCTCATTTGGACTTCTTCCCGGATAATCTTGGCGATGAAAGTGATGAGCACGGTGAACGTTTTCACCAACAAATGACGGCCATGGAACGTCGCTATCAATGATTTTGGGACGAAGCGATGATGGGTGACTATTGTTGGTTTCTCACTAGAGAAACTAGCAGTACACATAAAATGAGTAGCAACTCAAGCCTTAACAGTCTTTAGTTAATACTTCTAGATATTTTTAATGTAAGATTACACTTATTAAAGAGTCATTCTCTATGAAAACACCGAAAAAAATGAAAAATTGTTGCTGGACCATTTTGGATTTTGTTAAAATTTTGTGGAAATGTTCCTAAGGGCTCCAAGAACCAAAATCCAAGAGGATTTAATTTTTGCACACGGCACTACCGGTTCACGCAAAATAAAAAAACTAAAAAGGCTTGTTTTTGTGCGTAGTGGTTTGAGCTGTTAAAATTTTTCTGCTAGAGATATCTACATGATGAATACATTGTTTTTAAAACTGAAGGATTATAGTTTCTATCAAAAATATAAAATTTGACTGAATTCATACACCCGAAAAATAACGTGGTATTGAAAATATGCATATTTCATTGGTTTTTTGTGTTTTTCAATGAACTCCAGTGTCGGCGCTAATGAATATAAAAGCATAATAATTCTCAGATACAAATTAGACATGTCGGAGAAAAATACAAAATTAAAATTGGCTCAATCTGGCAACTCGTTATGAAAAAATCGTTACTTGAAATTTGGAAATTTTGAAAATTTGCATATTTCAGGCTACAATTTGGTCATGTTTGTTAGCAGATACAAACTTGAAAATTACAGAGTATTTACTCCCTACTTTTAGCTTTATAACACTTCAAGACCCGTTTAGTTATTTTCACTCCTCTCGGATTTACAGGGTTTTAAAGAAAAGCCTTTTTGATTTTTTGTATGTATTTTTATACTTCCCTCAATTGTTATAACAGAGAAATTAAAATAAAACAAGTAGTATTATGAAGAAACAAAGAATAATTATGGACTAAAAAATTTATTTAATAAATTCAGTAGATTTTTTATGTTTACAAAAATTTTACAAAAATTTTACAAAAATAAAAAAAATTTTATCAACATTTGTCATCACAAAGACGATTTTGGCTTAGAAGCTGATTGGCACTTTTTTGCCACTTCTCATGGCAAAAGTCCTTGTGACGGAGCAGGAGGTACAATTAAGCAGACTGTAAGGAAAGCAAGTCTACAGCGAACTGCGGATCATCATATCCTAACACCTACAGCAATGTTTGATTTTTGTTCCACCCAAATTCCTGGTATAAATTTTTTTTTTTGTATCCATTCCTGATGTTGATGCTATCGAAAACTTTTGTCAAAAAGATTATTGATGTTTGCACAATTAAAAATAAAAGAAACTACCACAGTTTCTCTCCTATTTCTCACAGTCAGTTAAACGTACGAAAGTTTTTAGCTTCTGATAACTTTGAAACTCCGAATATTATAAGAACAAATACTTTATGAAAATAATATAAAACTTATTCCACGATTCTTAATTACCCACATTTAAACTATAACTTTTCTACTTTAAATGATAAAAATATACCATTTGCCTGTAAAATTTTTTAACATCAAAAATCTACTGAATTTATTAAATATATTTTTAGTCCATAATTATTCTTCGTTACCTCATAATAATACTTGTTTTTATTTTAATTTCTCTGTATATAACAATTGAGGGAAGTATAAAAATACATACAAAAAATCAAAAAGGCTTTTCTTTAAAACCCTGTAAATCCGAGAGGAGTGAAAATAACTAAACGGGTCTTGAAGTGTTATAAAGCTAAAAGTAGGGAGTAAATACTCTGTAATTTTCAAGTTTGTATCTGCTAACAAACATGACCAAATTGTAGCCTGAAATATGCAAATTTTCAAAATTTCCAAATTTCAAGTAACGATTTTTTCATAACGAGTTGCCAGATTGAGCCAATTTTAATTTTGTATTTTTCTCCGACATGTCTAATTTGTATCTGAGAATTATTATGCTTTTATATTCATTTGCGCCGACACTGGAGCTCATTGAGAAACACAAAAAACCAATGAAATATGCTTAATTTCAATACCGCGTTATTTTTCGGGTGTATGAATTAAGTCAAATTTTATATTTTTGATAGAAACTATAATCCTTCAGCTTTAAAACAATGTGTTCATCATGTAGATATCTCTAGCAGAAAAATTTTAACAGCTCAAACCACTACGCACAAAAACAAGACCTTTTAGTTTTTTATTTTGCGTGAACCGGTAGTGCCGTGTGCAAAAATTAAATCCTCTTAGGTTTTGGGTTTTCAGGCCCTAAATATCATTTCCAGTTAGTTTGAGTAAAATCTAAGATATGCCAGCTTTGCGAATTTGGTGATTTCATACAGAATAGCTCTAAAGTAAAAATGTATAAAAACTGAATTTCTGGATTTTAGTCAAATGCAAGTAGCGTCTACAGTTGTTAACCGATTTTATTAGGGAGCATCTTATTTTATTTTTAATGGAGCAGACTTGAACTGCAAAGAGAGAAATAAATTTTAAAACAATTTTACCTTAGCGAAATTTACAATAGAATTTACCTTTTTTTCTAAATTTCGTTAAAATTTAAGCGAAGTTGTCGATATATCGTTAAATAGCTTCTAAGACGATAATCGGATTATAAAATATTGTATGGAGAGTTCATAAAGCGTTTATTTAGCTTAAATTTAAAAATAAAAACGTCCAAAGCCACCGTCTTGGTCCGGAGATATTTTTATTTAAGTAAAACCACGTTTTTTAAAAATCGAAAATTTCAAAAGTTGGCGATATCTTAAAAACTGTTCTACTTTTGCGCTTTTCGACTTAATTTTCGGATTCAGTACGCTATTTTACATGGAATATAAATGCCAAATGTCGTGGGTCGCAAAATTTTTTAAAATTTGTAAACCACCCAGGTAGAAAAATACAATCTTTAAAACGTTTTTAAAAGCATTTTTCATGATGGTACAAGCGTTTTCAGAACATACCAAATTACAAATTTAAAGCGTTTTGAGAATGTGCAAAATGATAACCCAAATTTACGGTCTGAGGATGGTATTTTATAACGTTCTCAAAACATTGCAATCAATGTTAATCGTTAAATAAGTATTTGCAGAACATTTTGGCTTACAGTTATTAAGCGTTATGAAAACGACACAAATGATAACCGCTTTGAGGGTTGTAACTTTGAACATTGTCAAAACGCTCGAAAGACAAATTATAAAGATCTTTATGAATTGTTCATAAATACCACAAATAATGAAACATGTAAAATATGATTAAAATAATATAAATAAAGTAACAAAACATTGTAATTTTAAACAGTTTAACTAGCGTTTTATTAAGTTTTGAAAAAGTCCTCTAAAATATTGCTTTATCTGTCCTCAAAATATAGTGCTTTATAAAAGATATACAAGGACTATACACTTTATAGAGTCGCTACATTATGGGCCATATTGAGTGATTTATTGAACTCGGTTCATGAAGAGAAAAGCATATAAAAAAATTGCATAAGAAACCGAGTTCGCATATAGATAGACCCCTTATGACAGTGTTGTTTTTTAATCAGTAAAATATTTTGTAAAAAAAAAAGTATTTCTAAAGTACTATTGGCAAATGTTAGAAAAACGCTTTAACGCAATGGTTTTACATTGGTTTTATTTTATAAACCGTTGTATATTTTGTACGATAAGAACTTCTAAAGTACTTTTTACAAACGTTGGAAAAACGCTTTGAACCAATGTTTTTACAGTGTTTTTATTTCACAAATATTTGTAAGTTTTGTATAAAAAGTATTCCTAAAATACTTTGTCCGAACGTTCGAATAGCAATCCAAAATAATGTTTTTTAAATGCTTTTTTTCGTATTATTTGCAATTATCGCTTTGGAAACGCTTTTATTTTAGTACCATCAAAAACAAACGTTTTGAAAACTCTTCGTTTTTTGTACCATCCCAAATTTCTACCTGGGCAGTGTTATCGTACATGAACCTATTCTATTATTGCTTTACGTACACACAAATAATTAAAAACCCATTTCAATCACGAAAACCAACGATTTAATAACTTTAATTGCAGAAATTCCACCAACAACAAAAATTGCTAATTCAATTAAAAATTGGTAGGTCTTTAATTGAATTATTTTTGAATTAAATAATACCTCATTTGATTAAAAAGTGATCTATATCGCATACTGTGCCAACAAAAAAAAAAGAAAAATTGGATTAAGCAGTGTTGCCAGGAGATTTTTTTTTAAATCCCTTCGTTAATGAAAAAAATCCCTTTTTTTTCCCTACAGACAGAAAAAATATTCCCTACATTTTTCCCTACACATTTTTTTTAATAAATGCAAAAATTTTGTTTTTTAGCAGTAAATTATATTTTATTTTATTATAAATTTGTACAGTAACTCATTCAGGTGCAATAGATTTTCATTAAACAAAAATAACAGAAAGTAAAAAATAACATAAATATTAAAAATAAAGGGAAAACAAAAAAAATACCATTTTTAAAAAATACTCGTATAAACACTTAAACTATTTAGGCATACAGTTCCTTATAATTCATTTTTTTAAATGACTCGACGTACAGCTAAAATTAACACAATTATCTACAATTGTGAGGCAGCATTATTGATTAGATCAGATTTTCCGCAATTTAACAATTTACCACATGCGTTGCACCTGCATTTGAATTCATCGTCTTTTACTGCTTCCAGCCATTCCTTGAATTCTTCATCTTGCAGCTAATTTGAAGAAAACCGTTGCTTTCTGAATTTACTTCTAGTGATATCAGAAATATCTGTTTCAGAAAAAAAAAAATAAAATTTTAATTCAAAAAATCCCTACAATTTGACTGAAAAGCAAAATCTGTCCTTTTTTCCCTACAGATGAATTTTTGGAAAAAGTCCCTACGAAAAGGGAAAAATCCCTACACTTGGCAACACTGGGATTAAGTGTTGTTGCCATACCATACCAAATTCTCATTTAGTTAGCATATTTATTTATACTTATGTGAACAAGTTCACACATAAATTAGTTTTTCTTTTTATTGAAAAGCGATTATGGCAAAACTTTTTTCACAAATATTTTTCAATATTTGTTAAGCAAAATTAAACTTTAAAAATTACATTATTGATTTTATAATATGTTTTAGAATAAACAAATATTCAGATTTAAAAAACTGAAACTAAATTATTTAGCAATAAAGTTATAAACCTAATAAGAATTAATAGCTAATCTCATTGAAATGAATTTAAAATATTTATTACTAATACCACTAAATATAAACATTTATAAAAAACATTTACATAAATATTACAAAAACAAGACAACAACAATGTGTTTATGTTTGCATTTGAGCAATAACCACCCACTACTCCTGCTGTCTGCTCTACTCAGCTAGACATACAACACCTACCAGATCGCTTTTCAAATACATATATTCAATTTGTTCCATTTTGTAGCAACATGTGTTAAGCTCTTTTTCAAGCCATACAGGTGGCGAATGAGTAATTTTTGTTTTTATTAATAACACTCATACGCCTTAGATATGCGAAAGCATTAGTTAGACTAGAAAATTATATTACATACTAAACAGACCCGACACAAGTGGCAGATGCCAAAATTGTTTATAAAAACCGTATTTTTGGCAAGACTGCAGTTTATGGGGCTTTCCTCAAAAAAAGAAAAACAAATATGTCTCCCTCTGGAATTAAAAAAGAAAAGGGGTCCTAGGGGCCGGCCCCAAAAACCGGTATGCGTACGAACATATAAGTGTGGGTACGCAAATGAAAAGAAAATTTTTCAGGATTTCAAAATGATTCATGATGATTTATGATCCATAATACGTAGCGCCCTCTAGAGCTATTTTAAGTATATTTTAAGTACACAAATGGGGAGGAAGTTTTTTGTGTTTTTGTTGGTTATTTTGATAAAATTTAATGTTCAAATAAAGAATTTTATATGAAAATATGACCTTTAAGTTGCTATCGTGGGCATTATCCAGGGATGACCGCGTGGAGGTGATAGTACAAAATTTGGCTTAAGGGTTTTCTCCTTCAGTCCGTCCAAAGCTTTTCTTCTTGACCGGCCTTCGGCCGAGCTTAGGGTTTCTCTTCTATGTGATAGGCAGTTTAGTGTCTTCGCTGAGTAAAGTTTTTCTGAGTGGCCAGCCTTTTGCCGGCTCAAGGGTTTTCTCCTCCAATCCGTCCAAAACCCGGCTTCTCTAAGGAAAGCTTTTCTGATTGACCGGCCTTCGGCCGAGCTTAGGGGTTTTTCTCCTATGTGATAGGCAGGTGAGCGGCTTCGCTGAGTAAAGTTTTTCTTTTTTGCGATTACAGTAGTCGCTCGGTTATATGAATATTCCAGAATAGTGAACAAAAAAATTTAAGCACAGGAGGTTTGAAAGAGTGAACACAGCCTATCTCTATTATGTGAACAGCTTTCAACCGTTGATTTTTTTAAATGTTTGTCCTATTAGAAGTATGTTTTTCCCCGAAATAAGTGAAGAACCTGCAACCGTTGAATTATTTTTAATGTTTTGAGTGTTGAGTTGTTGAGTTTTGAGTGATTGTCTTTTGTGTTTTGAGGACAAGGCACTACAGAAATCCCTTGAAGCAAAAAAAAGTACAAAAAAATATAATCGACTACTTTCATGTACATTAATTATTAAAAAACTTATTAAAAATAAAAACTCAATGCAATAAAAATCATTTGAATTATTTATTTTATATTTTCTTGATTATGTGAACTTCTCCATTTAGTGAACAGGCTCTGTTTGAATCAGTTCATATAACCGAGCGACTACTGTATAGCAAAAAAATTTATTTTGTTGTAATTTCGATGTATTTGTAAGAGTGCTGCAGACAAAATTTGTAAACGGTTGTAGAGGGCGCTACGTATCATAGATTCTAAAAATAATATACTTTTTGAAATCCTATGGCAATTTCCTTTCGTTGGAGTACCTCCACTTGTACCACATTTCGAAAATAGAAAAAAAAAATTATTTTTTTAAATTTTTTTTTTTTTGAGAACGCCCCATAAAGTGCAGCTTAGCTTGTTTTTTAAATACATTTTTTACAAGATTGATATAATTTTTATTAAAAATAAAAATTATATGTTTTCGACCTTTAATTGTGCCATGAAAATTAAATTTTTTTTCTGTAATGCCGTGTGAGAACGGGTAAGAACGTTAAATTACCCATTAGTTACTAAAGACACTGTATTGTGTATATTAGGGCGGGTCGATTTAAAAATCGCTCAACGTACAAGGAAAATCGTATTCTAGGAATCAAAATAAGAAACTTTGCCGAAGGAACCATACCTCTGAAACGAATTCTGACATTCCGAATTTTGACCCGTAGGGTCAAATTTTGAAAAATCCCACATTAACCCATTTAGAGTGCCCCAATCGAATCCAACCAAGTCGAATATAATTTATGCATTCATCTGCTAGAGCGTCTTCCAAAGAAGAAATAGAGACCCTAATCTTGGAAGGACTCCTCCTACTTTATGCATGAATCTGCTAGCGCGTCTCCCGGAGAAGAAGTAGCTCCCATAATCTTAGAGAGATTCCTCCTACTTTCTGAAATATCAAAGTGGGCTTTTTCAAAAGTCGGGACATCAGGATTCGTTTTAGAGGTATGGTTCCTTCGGCAAATTTTCTTATTTTGATCCCTAGAATACGATTTTCCTTGTACGTTCAGCGATTTTTTTGCCTCCCTACAAATCGGCCCGCCCTAGTGTATATATGTGTTTCATTCGAACACGAAATTTTGAAGAGCTGCCATCGACAGTATTTTTGAGAAAATTTGTCAGTGCTGCCAGACTTTAAATCATCGTGTCCGGTCTAGATAGTATAGAACAATATTCTGAATGTTAACTTAGGAAGAGAACTTAAGAGACCAACTACCGTAAACAATGGATTGAATCATTATTTAAAAGCATTAAATAAAAGATTAAATCATTATTTGCAATTTTCTATAAATTATTTATATCGCTCAATTACTTTTATCAGTTGATTTTTCTTAAAAAAAAGTGGAAAAAATGTGTCTTTTGTTTAAACATTTTACAACTTGATTAAATAAATAAAAAAGAAACAAACAAAAATTCCCCATTATAAATTACCAACATTCATTTCAAGATTTTATGTAGGTATGTAAGAAGAAAATCCCCCCCCCCCACTCTTTTAATTTCAATTTATTGTTATTTTGCCTACGTAAAAATTTTTCCAACATGTGAAACTTACTGACTTAAATCGCGTGCTTAGAATTTTAAATGATATTGATTTTTATTTTATAACGGCAATTTCTGATTTATATATATATATATATGTGTGTGTGTGTGTATATAATCTACAATGTACACATTTACTCATGGTTCCGTTATATTTTTTGTGTGTGTTTTTTTTAGTATTTTACTACAACTACTATTTGTTAGTAGAGTCCTCTTTGATTCTTCTCTTAGTTTTTGGTTAATACTAAAACGTCTGTTATAAAATCGTTACACTGGTTTTATAAATTTTGAACTATTTTAATGGCCATTTTGTTCAAAGGTAATTTACCATAATTCATCTACAAGAAATCGTTATATTTTATTTTTTGTTAAATAGTTATTGCGTGTTATAAAAGTTTTAGTTAGAATTTTTTTTGCTGGAGTTTTAATATAGTATTGTATAGCTAGGACAGTAGTTTAAGTTTTTGTAATATATGACACTAGAGTTAAACAAGAGTATTTGGTGGATAAACCACTAAATGGATCTTCATAAGTGATAACTAGGGCAACCAAAGCACAGCTCTAAGAACAATGTTTTAAGCGCTTAAAAAAGCTCTAAAAACAGTAAAGTAAGCTACTAAAATTTAAAAATAAGAAGTTAAATTTAAAAATTAAGCGCTATATTTAATAGTTTTTATTAAAATCGTTACTACAAATAAAATTTGGGAACATCGTCAGTCAAATCAAGTTGTAATAGAAAATTAGTTTTTCTTAAGCTGGAAAATTTAAATTGGCTTAACAAACTGTCTTGATAAACCAATTTGTTGTCCTTTCTATCACATGTAACAATAAATTTTCGGCATTCAATAAAAAAAATACTTCAAAATACTGATTGATGGAAAAAAACCAAAAACATTACATTACATTTTTAAAGAATAAAAAAAAAAAAATAAGCTAAAATAAGCAAATATCACAAAATAAGCTAAAAAAAATAGCTCCAACAAATATAGCTTAAAATTTTCATATTTTTGAGATCAGAATCCAAGTAGAAATTGACAGAAAATAGTACTGGCAAACCGCTGCTATTTTTGCAAAATCCACTAGCAAATATCTTTGCCAATATTGTTTTTACCAATATTACAACCAATTAGAAGCATTTTTTTTTTAAATATTTTATTATATGTGAGATTTTATTGGTTCGATTTTAGATCATGGCAAAATTTTTCTCTAAATTAACAGAAAAATTATAATTTTTATATGATAATTTACTTTGACTATTAGAAAAACAAACACAGAAAAAGTTATTAGACACTAGCATGAATGGAATGCATTTTCTGGCCCACTACGGTCTTCATCAACATTTTTCGTGCCATTTAGTGTTAATTGTAAATTCTGATGAGATCTTTAGCCAGATCGAAATACTAGTATCAACCTAGCTAATATGTTTGATTTGCTTTATTTTTGTAAATATACGGAGGTTGAAAGCTCGTTATAAATTGAAAATAACATAAAAATAATCTCGATGTATATAAAAACAAAAAACTAATATAACTGTAAGTAAATATCTTCTATTTAACTCACACGTTAAAGAAATTGGGTAACGTTAAATCCCACATTACTCTGTGTGTTGAGTTAGAATGAAATTTACCACAAACGATTTCTATTTATAGTGTGTTTGTTTTTTTCTCTAGTCATTATCATAATTGCCAGTTTAACTTTCAGTTAAACATTTTAAATGGCAATTCTATTCTCTAATGTCATCATATACAATCCTTCTACATAAGCAAAGCATATCAACAAACATTAAAGATTTTTTTGTTAATACATATGTCGAGCATATACATTAAACGATTTTTACAATTTACCTGGTGAGTGGTTTAATAGTGAATTTTATCGTTGATCTATAAGTTTATGTGTGAGATTTTATTGGTTCGGTTTTAGATCATGACAAATTTTTCTCTAAATTAACAGAAAAATTATAATTTTTATATGATAATTTACTTTGACTATTAGAAAAAAACACAGAAAAAGTTATTATTTTATTATATTTCACACATTTAAATATGATGTACACTTAGAATACTATGTAGGTAAAGACCACTGCAAATGTAGTTAAAAACAAATGAAATTTCACTTAAAGAAAGGACGACTTACATTTCAGTAAATTCAACTACCATTGTCATTTGTTTTTTAATGTTCAAAAAATGACTAACAATTGTAGTAAAAATGAGCCACATGTGAGTAAAAAATAAACAAACATTTTTATTTTTTTAAATAACAAAAAACTACTGTAAAAAAGAATGTGAAATCATGAAACAGTCATTTGATGTGGTTGGTTTTTTTAAATGAACTACAAGGTTAGTAAAAAATTTAATTTGTTCTACAAATGACTGACATTTACATTAAAAATAAAGAAACTGTATTACAACCCAAACAACTACATAGTTTTAAAGGAGAAGTTTCCTGAGTGTATAATACTAAGACCGAAAAGCACAATATTTTTGGAACTACCAACGTTATGCCAACGGTAGCAAATTCGTTCAAACCAACGGTTGTCCACTGTTATCAATCGGCTAACAGAACAATACTGTCAAGATTGTTAATCCCACGTTCTGCCAACGCATAAAAGACCGTCGCCGACGCTTTGCCAACACTGTGCCGTTCGTATTTTTCTGCCTGGGAACTTGTGTTCAATAGAAATTGTTTTATCCTTTCAAATAAAAAATAAGTTCTTGCTTATTTTTTGGTAGTCTACAGTCAGAAAAAAAGTTAGTACAACAAATTTTCAATCGCACTTAACTATCTATGTACCAATTTTTAATACACTCTTTTATTTTAGTAACATATTTTGCTATTCCCATTTTACAAGTTACTGAGTTTTGTACCAATTTTAGTTGCTGATTTTAGCAAAATATTTTACTAATTTTTGAAAACCAGTTGCTAAAGAAATTCTTGCTAATCACAAAAAAAAATGTATATATTTGAAAGAAATAAATTTTTTTTTTGAAAAGTAAAAATTAAAATAATGTTCATCTATTAGGAAAAAAGTGTAAAGGACTGAAAAACACAGTCGTTTTATTTTACTTTTTTAGTTATTATTCTGTGAAATTCTATTGGATGTACTAAAATTTAGCAAAGTTTTTTTTTGCAGATTTTAGCAAATTAATTTTTAATTGCAGTTTTCTGACATTTTACTAAAATTATGTAGCGGCTACTAATTTTGTCTACTAATTTCAGTTCATTACTGTTCAGCAGACATGTGTTGCAAAATTTAGCAAAAAAATACCGCAAGGCTCAAAATAGTTAAATTTACAGTAATATCAGCAAAGTTTTCAGTAACCATTACAGATTTTTTTTCTTAGTGTAGTATTTTATTTTAATACTTATTGAGTGGGCGTGGAAGTGGGTGTAAATTCAGAATGTATATAAATTCAAAAATGGTTGGCGCCTCTTGAAACGGACTTTAGATGCATTTTATTTTATAATATTTCAGGAATTGTGAGAAACTATGGACAGGGTTACGTAAACTACATTGGAAAACAGTGACGTGCAAGGTTTCACGTTAAAAAGTCTACACCTAAAGAATTGTCGAAAAATTATAAAAAAACTTGAAATTTTCAAGGGTTTTACATTTATTTAATTTATTTACACGTACTTTTTATCTTTCAGATCCAAACCAATCCAATACATTCACTCAAAAATAAATATTTATATCTCTGCTTGGTGAAAAGTTTCATGGTGGTTTAAAAGTAAAACCAATATTTTCCGATTTTCAAACTTTCGCAGTTTTTTCCATAGTTGTTTTTGAGCCGTTTATTGGAATTGAGTTTTGAGAACAATATTTAAAAAATTATGTTATTTTATACAGCCTACTGCGTGGACTGAGCTTCTTCGTAACCAGCACCCCCAAGTTGTCAAATATTCGACCTATTTAAAAAAAACGATTTTCGAATACTTAAAAACAAACGTATTTTGGCGTAAAATAAAAGGTCAGTAAAGCCCGCAACATTTTTGCTGGGAGGATCGTTGCAGAAAAATTGCTAATAAAAGCAAAAAAATTCTAAATTCAGCAAAAATGTTGCTGAATTTAGCAAATTGTTTGCTGCAACGATCCTCCCAGCTAAAATGTCTTTGACTTCACCGACTTTTATTCGACGGTCGTTGGGGATCTGGTAGGAAACTTTTAAAGCAAAATATTTTATAGCCTCCACCGTCATTATCAGAGAAAGCAAAAAAGCCACATTTAATGTTTATAAAATCTATCGCCTTATACAAAAAAAAACTTAAACAATGCTAACGCTCCATTGCTGCTGCAAAATATTGGTTTTGATTCCACTTGCCCGTTTTATGTCCATGAAAGTCTCACCAACAAAAACCATAAGATATACCTGGAAGCGCTACAACTTAAGAAGGATAAATGTCTAACTTCTGCATATACTTACCGCGGATTGGTATATGTCAAGCGAATTAATAATGATACCCCACTACGGATTGACTACTTTGAACAACTTAGCCAGTTTTTTCCTGAAACTGATGGTGGTAGTCAAACACAGCATAACCGTACATCATTTGCTCATGAACGCGATAATGGAACTAATTCACATCAGATTAGTGCCTCGCTACTATAATTTAATTTCCACTTTTTTTTACAAAATTTACACCACACCTAGTTTATTTTTCTTGTTTTAATCATTGCAATATACTCTTTCAATTTTTTACATTTAACATTATTTGCATTACTATTAGGCCCCTAAAATATTCACTTTTCAACAATGAGCAGTTCAGATAGCTTAAGGTTTAATTCCAAAGACGCAACAATGAATATGGTAAGGATACTGGCTAAACAACGACTAGGTATTAAAATTTGCCACATTAATGCTCAAGTATGCTAAAAAAAGTCGATGAACTAAGATTTATTCTTGAGAACTCAGGAATAGACGTGATTTGTATTTCGGAAATATGGCTGTTGGAAAGTACTCCTGATA
Organism: Delia radicum; assembly: GCA_021234595.1. Lineage (NCBI taxonomy): Eukaryota > Metazoa > Arthropoda > Insecta > Diptera > Anthomyiidae > Delia > Delia radicum. The sequence goes on along the minus strand of CM037855.1, from coordinate 182,736,615 downwards.
GCATTATTAGCTTAAAAGGTTACAAAATATATAGAGCTGACAGGGAAACTCATGCTGGCGGAGTGGCCATTTACGTCAGAAATAATATTAACAGTAGAAGTGTTTGTTCGTCTGCCACTAAGCCAATTGCTGCACAAAACCCTGGAACATCAGCGGCGAATCCTTCTGTTGCACATACCTCTAGTGCGGATCCCATAATAGCCTCTAAAAAAAAGCAGATCGTTGAATATTTATTTATTGAGATCATTTCGTTAGGCAAAAAACTACTTTTGGGTTCCGTTTATAGGCCAAATTATCGTATAAAGATGGATGATTTCTTTTCTAAACTGGGTTCCTTATCATTATCTTACAATGATCTAATAATATGTGGTGATATAAACTCCAACCTGCTTGTAGAAGACACCCTAATAAATAGTATGATGGAACTTGGACTTTCACCCACTAATACTGAACAACCTACACACTTTTCAGCCACAAGTAGTACCCTTATTGATGTATTTTTTGTTGGAAATATTTCCCGTGTTCAACTGTATGATCAACTATCAGCGCCTGGTTTCTCTAAACACGACCTTATTTTTCTTTCGTATGATTTCTGCCTGAATCATGATTTTGAGACTTATACATACAGAGATTTTAAAAATATTGATCTAGAATTATTAAATGATGAGTTTTCACGTATCAACTGGGATGAAGTTTACTCAATGATCTCTGCTGATTCTAAGTTATCCTTCATTGAATCTTCTGTTACACATTTATATAATATTACTGTACCACTAAGGACAAAACGGCTTAATTACAAGGCGAGACCTTGGTTCACTGCTGAAATCAAGGTTCTAATTGAAAAAAGAGATTTCGCGTACTCCCACTGGAAACACTTTAAAACCTCAATGTTACGTAATGAATATCGGAGGGCTAGACGTGATGTTAACAATTTAATTAGGAAATCTAAATCCGAATACTACACCAATATATTTTCACAGGCTGTCAACTCTAAACAAACATGGCGTACGATCAAGGAAATTGGTGTGGGAAGGCAAATTAACATAACCAATAATTTGGTCAACGTCAATGAGATTAATGAAACTTTTATTAATGTTCCCGTGGTTCCAACTGATCCAGGTTTTTTCAACTTTATCAACAGCAATCTCCTTACCAACACTTCCAAGTTTCAATTTCAGTGTGTGAGCCAAATAGATGTGTTCAAGTGTTGTCTAAACATAAAATCTAATGCTGTAGGATTTGATAATGTACATCCCAAATTCTTTAAAATCCTTTTGCCCAAAATCTTTCCTTATATAACAGACCTTCTCAACACAGTTATAATAACCAGTTCTTTCCCGCTTAACTGGAAGCACGTCAAGATACTGCCGGTTCCTAAGTCCAATGATGAATTTAGGCCCATAGCAATCCTGCCTTTTGTTTCCAAAGTTTTGGAAAAACTTATGCATCAGCAACTAAACAGTTACATTAACAGCCATAACCTACTCACTGATAAGCAGTCTGGATTTCGGCCAAAACACAGTTGCGTTTCTGCACTACTAAACGTATCAGAGGATCTGAGACAGTGCATCGATGATGACGAAATTTCCTTCCTTGTATTACTTGATCACTCTAAGGCCTTCGATACGGTTGATCACCAAATTTTGTATGATAAGATGAGATATATGTTTAATTTCTCTGACACCGCACTAAAATTATTAAAATCTTATCTTTCTGGTCGAACACAATCTGTAAGTGTCGATGGATCTATTTCGGATAAACTAAATGTAACAAGAGGGGTACCCCAAGGATCTATTCTTGGGCCTCTTCTTTTTTCAATGTATTCAAACGATCTTCCTATTCAACTAGAATACTGCAAAGTGCATATGTATGCAGATGATGTGCAGCTCTACCTTAGCACCCCAATAAGTAAAATAGATGCATCGCTTAATAAACTTAACATGGACTTAAATAGGATACATCGGTGGGCGTCAGCCAATGGACTCTGTCTTAACCCCAAAAAGTCAAAATGCCTAACAATTCACAAAAAAACGTTAAAATTCTCAAGAAACTTCGAAATAAGACTGAATGATCAAAAAATTGAAATTGTCAATTCAGTTAAAAACCTTGGAATTATATTTAATAATACCCTCACCTGGTCCAATCACATCAACAGTATTGTAGGCAAAACATATTCTATGCTTCGTAGTCTCTGGGTAACCCGGCCATTTACTACATTAAAAACCAGGAAACTCATCGCGAATTCATATCTCATGCCAAGTTTACTGTATGGATGTGAAATTTTTTCTAACAGTGACTCTATCGGTAAGCGAAAATTGAATGTTGCATACAACAATATCATAAGATATGTTTTCGGACTTCATAAATTTGCTGAATTATCGCCGTATGCCACTAAACTTCACGGGACCACTTTTGATAACCTCATAAATATCAGGTGTTTAATATATATGCATAAAATTGTATATGACCGTGAGCCAAATTACCTCTATCAACGCCTTAATTTCGCAAGATCGAAAAGAGGAAAGCTGATCAAGTCATTTAAATTTAAATACCTTTCGTCAACATGGCAATTCTTTGTTGCTGTAACTCGTCTTTGGAATAAACTGCCACTTAAACTTCAGGGCAATAGTAATGCAATAATGTTTAAAAAAGAACTTAACAAATACTACAACTGTCATGATTAATAACTGACTTTTTAACTACGAAATTTAATTACTTTATACAAATATGAAATGCTTCTGTTTTCATTAATTAACAATAAATCGCGGAAATTAATATGCTCTTTATTACATATTTAAATATTGAATTTTTTTTTTTTTTTTTTTTTTTTTTTCTCTCTTTATATATATACATTTGTACTTTTTGTTAACATGATTATCATCCTGTCTTTATTTATTATTTCTTTTATTTTTAACTTAATGTTTTAATGTGTTTTAATTCTGATTATGTCATTAACATTGTTCTTATCCATATATTTTTCTTTTTTTTTTTTTCTTTATCATTATTATTATTTTAATATATCATAATTATAAATTTTGTGAACGCATATATTTCTATGCTCTAATTATAAGATTTTATCTTGTTGCATAGAAAAGGAAATAAATAAATAAATAAATAAATAAATAAATAAATAAATAAATAAATACAAGAAATATTGTAAAAATAAAACAAAAATTAAAAACTTAGAAAAAATCCCTTTTTTAAAAAAAATTTAAAGTTAAAAGAAAAACTAAAGTTTTTTGAGTAAAAACTTTTAAAGTCACAAAATCTTTACAAAATCAACTAGAAGCTGAAAAATTTCAAGAAAAATTTTTTAAGCTAAAAATCGGAAAATCAGAAACAAAAACAAAAAAACGGAACAAAGCAAATTTGTCTCACAGGATTTTATACAGGGTGTCCGCCATTTTGGTAAACATTAGTCTTGGCAGTTCATATTTGGCAGTCGTGAAGTAGACACGTGGCAAATTCATTATGGAAAAATATTCGATAAACCAACGTGTTTTAATCGTTAAAACATTGTATCAAATTAATCATCGATTACTGTGACGATGAGTAAGTTACGTGAAATTTTTGGGAGGAACAACGTGCCAACAAAACGCACTATTTATTGTGTAGTGAATGATTTCGAAGAAAGAGGGTCTGTAGGTGATAGGCCCAAGCATGGACCACAACGTACTGCAAGATCGGCTGAAAACATTACTGCTGCTCAAGAACGTGTTCAAAACAATCCATCAACCTCAATTCAACGTAACGGTAACTGTAAATGGGGAGCGATATCGTGATATGATTGAACACTTTTTTACGCCACAACTGCATGCTTTGGGCTTGGTTAACATGTGGTATCAACAAGACGGTGCCACGTCGCATACAGCCAGGATTACAATGGAATTACTGCGAGACCCTCTTTCCACAACAAGTTATTTCAAGAAATGGTGATGTTGATTGGTCTCCACGGTCGCCTGATTTGACTGCTCCGGACTTCTTTTTGTAGGGATATCTGAAAAGCAAGGTTTATGCAAACAAACCAGAAACGCTTGAGCAACTCAAACAAAATATTCGTGATGAAATTAATGAAATACCGCTTAAAATGTGTGAGAATGTAATGAAAAATGTGCTCAAAAGGGCTCGCATTTGTGAGGCTAACAGAGGCGGATATTTATCTGATATTGTATTCCATACATAATTGCCGACATTAAATACAACCTTTATCAATATAAGATCCATTCTCTTTCATTTAATCAAAAATTATAAGCAAACAAAGTAGTATACCTTCCCAGCGGACACCCTGTACTTGCTAGCATTTAAATTTGAGAGACTTATTGTTTCATAAAATGAATTTTTCGCTGAAATATTCAAAATATTCGAAAATGCCGAATAGTTCGAGACAAAAACCCCAGTTTCTCGAATAATTCGAAAGCCGCCCCTTTTGAAAACCCGGTTTTAAAAAACCGGAAAAATAGAAAAAAAAAACGGCTTATCATATATAAAATGGAAACAACTCTAGGCAGAGTAGGTACAAAAATACCGGAAATTCTGCATTCAAAAAAAAATTCCGTAAAGTTAGCAAAAAAGTTAGTTGATTCAGCAAAACTTTTGCTGGGAGTATCCTTGCAGAAAACTTGCTAATACCTGCAAACAATTTGCTAGATTAGTAAATGAAGCAAAATGTTTTGCTAACACTTAGTTTAATGCATATGAAAATCGACTTGTTGAAATCAACAAAAAAAAAATTAAATAAATTTTTTTTATATTTCGTTAACCTGCCCTTAAGAGATTAATGGCGTTTTCTGGCAAAAATGTCAAAAATGCACTTTGCCCGCAAATTACCTTTTTGTGTTCTTTTCTAAAATAAGGTAAACACTCTGAGAGGGTGCCGTGTTTCTTTCTAAAAATGTTGCCTTATAAAAGGCAAAAAATGAAACATTTTCTGCCCTCAAAAAATTTACAGGGTTAGATGTTGCCCTGTTTTTGTTGGTTTATCAATCTCATGTGTATATATTGCAAAGTTTTTGGCAAGAAAACTCTCACCTTGGTAGCAGAGTGGCAGTGTGCTGGCTTCTGACACAGAAGATCCCGAGTTCGAACCCATATTGGTATCACATTTTTTTATATTTTTTTTTGTTAAATTTAATTTACGATTTTTTTTAATTTGTTTTTGCTATTTTTTTTTAATTTTTTCTTTTTGTTAGTATTAAATAATTTTTTTAATCTTACAAATAAAATTATAAAAAAATTTTATTGAAAAAAATGTATGGAGTTAAATCCAAATTTTTTAAATAATTAAAAAAACAAAAATTAATTATTAAAAAAACATTCAATTTTTTTTAAAGTTTGCTGGGATTCGAACCCGAACCTTAACAGCACTAAAAAACAGATTTGTTTACATAAATGTAATATGTGATGAAATTGTGTTCTATTCTGATTGTAAAAATGCTTCATTTTAATGGGGCGAAGGCAAAATTTGAAAAATGTTGCACATTAAGAAGGCAACACTTTTTTCCAGAAAAGAAAACACCATTAGTTTAATGCATATGAAAATCGACTTGTTGAAATCAACAAAAAAAAAAAATGAATTCAATTTTTTTTATGTTTTGTTGATCTGCCCTTAAGTGTGAATTTTGTTAAAAAAGCTGTTTTTAGCATTTCACATTCATTGTTTAGTTTTAAATAGGTCAGTTTGCTGAGTGTACTGAGCGTTTTTTTATTTTACAACATAAAATCCGAGGAACATATAAACAAATTGAAATGCAAAAATTATATGGACTTTTTAAACATTGTGCAAAAATTGCATATTTTGTTTTTGCTTTCTTTTATATAGCAATGATATTGACAGAAATGATAGTGTCAACGCATATAACAGATCGTCATGTATTTTTTTTTTTTCAAAAGGGACTGTGTACTAAATAATTTACTCTTATATTTACAGACGTTTTTCTCAGGCACATCAAAACTTTTGCGCAAAATTCGTCAAAATTAACATTATTTGTACGGTTTGTCAAAGCTTAAACCCAAAACTAGGGCAGCCTTAATAAATTTTAAGAAATAAATATTTTATGGATTAAATGAAATTTAGTAAGTATTAAAAAGCCTCGCGATAAAAAGCTGCACATAGTTGAAATTTACTTGTAGGAAACACATTTGCTCTTCAACTAATTACGTTAAATTCAAATATAACCTCTACAACAAATTATCATTTTTAAATATTGCGTAAATTATATTATTATATATTATATTATATAAAAAAATTATATTTTTTGAAACGCAACAAAATTTGACAAAGATTTTTTAGAAAGCACAAAATAAGGGAGTAAATTTTCATGAAAACGCCAAAAAAAAAATAACAAACCATGGTATACACGTGCAAAACTTTTTTGAATTCAATCAAAAAATTTAATTTTAAGAATTTTTTTAAATTTAAACCGCCATAACTTGTGTTCACCTTTCAGAAAGTGATTCACGTGAACGGATTTAAAGTTCCTAAATAGTGGTTTATTATCATGTAGAACTATTAATGTAACATAAAGTTAAATAAAAAAACAACATTTTAATCCCAATTTTAAATATTTTTATGAATAGCCCATATATTTTCTAAAGCAAAATATCCGTTTAAACTACTGTGCAAAGTTAATTAAAAAATTCGTTAGGACATGTGAGAGAAGGCAATAAAAGTCGTTAAAGTTTTATTATTTGTTAAAGTGGAGACCCGTCAATTTTCTAACAGAAGAGGTAAACTAAAAGAATCAATATAATAATATAGCAGTAGTAATAGTATAACAAAATGGAAATTTTTTCAAAGAAATTCAGGTACCCGACGAAAAAAGTTTATATTTAGTCATATATAGCTTGATATAATTATATTTAATTACTTTGGCCCGGAATTTCATCCAATTGAATGTTTGTAGTCAGTAGCTTAAAATCGATTTTGACCAAATACTTTTCCGAATCAGAGAATTTGCAACAAAATGGCATCGATTTGTTTATGCATATTTTTGAATATTTTGTTGTAAATGCATATTTTTGTATATTTTGCTATAAATGCATATTTTGCATATTTTTAATTTAATTGCATATTTTGTAAAAATTATAACTCAGTTTTATTTAAAAATAAACAAAAGAAAACATTTGTAACACCAGGCGCGGATCCAGGGGGAGGGAAAATAGGACATTTCCCCCTCCCCCAAAATAAAATTTGCCAATACTAAAAAGATTAGAAAGTTTAATCAAAAATACTCTAACTTTTCTTCCCAACACCTTTTTCTGGATCCGCGCCTGTCATTAGCATCTAGTTTTCATTTGTTATACATTTGTATTGGATTTCATTTTTAAACAAGCAAGCTCAAGTAATAAATCGATTTTTAAAAATCTAAAAATTGTATGTATGTGCATATTTTATGATTTTTAGTGCATATTTTTTGGTTTTTAGTACATATTATTTGGTTTTTTGTGTATATTTCGATTTAACTAAATAGTTTGGATTTTTTTACTGCATATTTTAAGTACCTATTTTTCTTTTTAAGTTGCATGATATATGTGGCCATATGTAACGATATATATTTACATCTCATATTATTTTTTACGAAAATTTTTAATACAGCACTATATACCACTATATCATAATGCATAATGCATCTTTATATAACATGTTATATATGAGTTGATATTTTTATCTTATCATATTTACTTGATATAGCTAAATATGAGATCATATCGCTCTTTTACTTCAAGAATGTCATAAGTCAAAAAATGCGATTTTAAGTTGGTGATGCAGATTTATTAGTTATATCATGCTTTATATTGTGTAAAAATGTCATATTAATATCATGTAAACTTTGCGAGATAGAGGATAATAGAGAAACTGTGCTACTCAAGGGTCTCTCTATAATTAACAAATTCGCACACACCTCTCACTAAGAGAAAAATACATTAAAACACCCTATTTTTAAAAAACGTGACCAAATAAATAGAGAAAGGGTCAAGCGAGGCAGATATGGATTGAAAACTTTTAACTCGTTTTCTGCAAAATGGTGTTTTTTGAGTTTTGTCAGTCTTGCAGTAAATGAGCGATATATACTTTCGTGTGTAAACATACATAAGTAAATATGATATAATAAAACCAAACGAATTCTATCACTTTTAGATATAATAATATAAAATTCTATATGTGTTAAAATTAAAAAGAAAAATTCAATAACTTTTCTATATAATCATATATGGTAAAAATGAACAAAAAAAATCTTTCACTTTTATAAACAATAGATTATCAGAAACAAACAAAATTCAATGAATTTGAAGCAAACCAAAAAATTAGAAAAAAAGTAAAAGTAAAAAAATTTCAATATCTACGCTTAAAAACAAAAAGGGTAGTGCTTGTTAGGAAAAGACCTAACCACGTGCTTGATTACTAAGAAGACAAGAATGGAGCAAAATTGATTATTAATAGGTTTTTTGTTAAAGTTCTGCCTATTATGGAGGCTCCAGCTTTTCTAAAACTTCGGGTTCTGATGAGATCTTTAGCCAGATCGAAATACTAGTATCAACCTAGCTAATATGTTTGATTTGCTTTATTTATGTAAATATACGAAGGTTGAAAGCACGTTATTAATTGAAAATAACATAAAAATAATCTCGATGTATATAAAAACAAAAAACTAAATTAACGAAACAAATTCAAAGTTAATAGAATAAATAATATTTTATGAGTATAAAAAGAACTTTAAGTCAGAAAATCTTAAAAAAGCAATGAAGAGCTTAAAAATCTTAAGAAAAATCAATTTTGATGTTCAAAATTGTAAAATCCAAATAAAGCAAAGAAACATAAACAGTTAAAGAAAGCTAATTTTCCTACTTTGATATTTATATATGTATGTATATTAAACAAATATGGTAGAAACAAGAAAAAATTTGATCACTTTTACATATAATTGTATATGGTATCACATATTAGTCAAATTGAAATCACGTCTAAATTTACCAATCCATTGATTTATATTTAAATTTTTATTACTATTTGGAATGTGAAGCAAAATGTATAGCGGATTTCCAAAGAATTTTATGAATTTATATAAAGTTTGATCAAATTATATATAAGTTGATCAAATTAGATAGGGATCTCATGAGATAAGTTTATGAGTTTATAAGTTATATATATATATATATATATATATATGTATGCGTAGCGCATACTTTAGGGACATGGCCAAAATTGTACCCGAAATATGCCATGTATCGAAAAAATTGTCCTCATCTTAAACGCTAGATGTATGAAAAGGCGCGAAAACTTTGGGGACAGTCCCCAAAGTAAGCAAATGTTCCTAAACTATGCGGGGGGAACGAATAAATGTCTCTAAACTATGCGCTGTGCATACATATAACTATATATGATTATATATACCTATAGCGTAACTCTTTTCATCGGGTACATGTAAACGACTAATGGATCATTAACATACACACACACATATCAACGGTACTTATCAACTTGTTAGTGAACATAATGAACATTGAGTAATTAAGAACTCTTTTCTATTCCTCTCAACTAGTTCCTTTTTTCCCCACATACATTTTAATTGCAATTATAGGTATTAAAATCATATTAAGAAGTCATTACACAATGTTTCCTTTAATTAAACTTAATTAAAATTTAGTCTACATTTTCATTATTTATGAATTCAAAATTTTCCAACAAAACGAATGTTACCCACCACAGACAGACATCAAGGCAAATGTGAAGTCCCGAGTAAAAATAATATTTTACAATCTTACATAATGTGTTCCAGTTTCGTAAAATTTAACATAGTTAAGTATCACAGAATGTATAGTAAGATAAAATTTTACTTGCCACTGTAATTTTTCGTAAAACGACAAATTTAATTGTAGCTTTCAATATGTCATATCATACGTTATTAGACTGGCAATACATAATTAGATTGGTAGAATTAAATTATTATATGATATTAAACACAACAATGTATTGCCCCATGTAAAAAAAAAATTTGTTGAAGTTGTGGAAAAGTAACGTTTTTGTTTTGAAATCCATACCCATCATACTTAACATTTTAACCCTACACTGCATGTTTTTTAAGGGGAACTTACCCTCTGAGTTCAGGAAAAATATTCAAAAAAAATTTTAAATCACTATTTTAGGTAGGTAGATACTATTTGATATTAGGTAGATATTATGCAATTTTCATTAAAAAAATCATTTTCATAAAAAATTGGAAAAAGTATTGATTTATAAATGAAATAAGAATAAGTTATATAATAAAATGTTGTGTAATAATAAATATAGTATATTATTACTAAAATTTAATTCAACTTAAGCTTTTTACGTAAAAAATTCAAAACGTGCAGCTGCTTTTTGTCTAAGCACTCTGGAGACTTTCACTTAAACTGTAAGACGTTTCAAAAACCGAGTGGACAATACAAAACTTTTGAGAATCTCATTACGGTTCTTTTTTTATTGTGCAAAAATAATCAATATAATGTAATATGAGTTACTATTTTTCGAAAACAAGAGCGAAATAGCCATTATTCTAATAATAAAATTGTGTATCACCAGTGATACAATATGAAGTGTAGGGTTAATATTAACTCGAGTATTTTTATTGAAACTGGTGAGGATCCAGCTTTTACATTTGGGGAGGGGGGAATTGTGTGAAATATGTCAAGAATATTTGATTTTTATTCGGTACTTTGCATAATCGGCATACTTCTTCTATTCGTCAAGATTCTACTTTTAAATATGCAGACTAACCAATAAATGCATATTTGTTAGTGTCCGACCGAAGACTTCAGCCAAAATACAAAATATGGTCGTTTTTTTTTTGGTATTTGGACTTAAAGCATATTTGTAGACATTTTAATTCGATTCTGAGTAAAAAATCTAAGGAAAAAATCGAAGTTTAGCTGTAAAGGTAAATAATCGGACTCCGAAGTTTTCCCGATTTCAATAAACATTTTTCCATTTGTCAAATTTGTCCATAATGCTTTAAAATACCGAATACCGACAAAAAGCATTTTCTGGCCGAAGTCTGCTGTCGGACAATAATATTTGTACAAATTATTTACTTGATGGATAATTGTGTTAATATTGTCATGTGATGAAAAACAATCGTTTTTAAATCGGTCGTTTTTGAAATTTCTAACCCGAATATTTCGTATTGCTTTTAATTTCATAAAGATTAAAAGTAGTAAATCTATATTTCCGATTCAATCAAGTGACTAAAGCTAATTTCAAACATTCTCTTCCTTTATATAGTCTTTTAAAAATTTGATTTTTAACCAAATTGATCGAAAACAAAAACGATCGGTTTTTAGCACATGCAAGAATATCTGTGTTTTTGACAAAAAATAGACACAATTTATTTTACATTGAAATGTTTTCCGCAATAATTTCGTTGGTCTATAATAAACACTTCAACCTTAAAACTATGTATATTGTTGAAGATAAATTATACACAGACAAAATTTTAGTGGGCGAAAAATAATGAAAATGTTCAGTAAACTAATGTAACTTTTTCTTTAAAAAGTAAATGAAAATATCTAAAAATTAATTTAAAGTTTATTACTCTTTATGAAAATAGGTTTTTAATGATACATCTTCACCGACTGAATAAAACTATTAATTAATTAATTCATTAATGAAATTATGAATTTTGTATGAAAACTTGCATGAAATTTGTATGAAAACTTGCATTAGTTAGCTTCAATGGACGAGTTGCAGTTGCTTCTATGTAAAAATTCATTTATACAGTATAGCATCCGACAGAACAGTTTGGCCAACAAATATATTTAAACGTTTTTTTCGGTATTACAAGACAATATAGAAAAGTTCCGATATAGCACTGAGAGAATTATCTGCATGATATTAGAGAATGGTTGCATTAAATTAATGAAATTGAAATGGATTTCACTTATTAAAACTTTTCATTAAGTTAATGCAATTTTGCATAAAAAAGTTTCAGGAAAAAAGAACTGGTTTCAAAACATATGAAACTTTTCATATATTTTAAGAAAATTTTGGTTTATTTTGTAAAGAAAAGTTTCATTGATTTACTGAAAAATTTTTTTTTTGCGCCCAACAAAATTATCTCTTTGTGGAAAAAGACGAAAGCAAACTGAATGAAAAACTCTTACCGATTTTGCAGAGAGCTAGACAGTCCAAAGTTAATTAGTTGGCCCAAAAAATGTTCCATTAACAAAATTAATTTTTGTATGCATTTTCTTACCCGACTGTTCGGTAAAACACTAATAATTTCTCTTAAAACGAAATTATTAATACACATTGACAAATGGGGTTGATCCGTGGCTGAGCAAAAATATCCTTTAAAATTATCTGATATGAATATCGCAATTTAATATATTAAACTCCAAAACTCCACTCGAGACCATTCTTGGGTGTGATCGCTTAACGGTCATGACTTGGTATTGTTACGTTTGTAATGTAAGATGAGCGCAGGTTTGATTCTTATATAGAGACAATCTGACAATTATAAGACACAAATAATAATACAATTTAAATGGGAAATCACTGATGACGCCTGTCCATAAAAAGACAGAATCTAGTCTAGTCTGATTTAAAAATTAATAGTGCTTATAATTTTTAGAGAAAAGCGTTTATTCTTCTTCTTAACCTCAACATTTCTAAATTAAATTTGTCAAATGCATATTAATTAAGAATTAATTGCGACTGTCTGTATGACGTTAAAATATCATTGTTCCAAAAATTTTAGTTTGACATAAAAATGTTTGATTGTTAAGCATATAACATTTAAATTTAACTATACGTTAAATTTTAATTGGGCTCTTATTAAATGGGGACATGACATTGGCCGTTTTTTGAAATCGACTTTTTTTTATAATTTTGTATTTTAGTAAATATTCTTAAGATTCTAAGAAAAAAAATTTCATGGAAAAATTCCTACGGGTTCAAAAGTTACAGGCGGATTAGTGAGAGCGCATTTGTAATTTTCGCGCTACCTATGTACGCCAACTGGTATATACTTGTTTTACTTGCTACCATGCAAATCGTTTGAATACGCCGGAGTGAAAGCATATGAAGCTTCAAAAGAAGCCCGAATTGCTAAACGATTGCAAAAAACTGTAAGAAACAGCACAACACAAGATAACGAAGGCATACAGTACGAAGCAGGAATGGCAGATTGAAGGTAACCTTATTTTTCTTTGTTCGCAAACTTTGAACGCGTTTATCTCGAAACCATGTTTTTCGTACGGGTTCATTTTTTGACGAAATTTTTTTTTTTTGTATTTTTTTAAACTTGATTCGCTATCGTATGACACGAGCTTTTTTAAATTTCGATTTTTTATGAATTTTTAAAGTCAATATTTTTTTCGAAAAAACACACTTTTAAATTTGGAACATCACCAAAAATTGAAAAAAAAAATTTAAAAAAAAGCTCGTGTCATACGATAACCAATTTTGTTAAGATTTAAAAAAGTAATTTTTTTTCCAGATCGGACTATTTTTGCGACTTCCAGCGCTGTAACCACGAGGCCCCGTTTTTTTCTCTGCCGCCAGTTTGGAGCTCTATAAAACCATGTTGGAGTGAAAAATATATTTTTTTGAATATTTTTCTTGTAATTTGTTCAATTCTCTACAAATTTTGGAAAAATGTTTGTTTTTGACTGATTTATGAATTTTTTAAAAAAGGTCTGTTTTCTCTGCCGCGAATGTAATGTCCCCCCTTAATCGGACCATAATATCTAGCCCCCTGTTAAAAAATTTATTTTCACTAGACTGAATTATACTACATTGAGTTATATCAAACTCAATGTAGTATAATGCATTTATATACAATACGATCCACCATTTTTCGGATCAAATTGTATTTCAATTAGTTATAGCGCTATATCAAATTTGATACATTTCGTTGTTGCATCATATTCATATTTTTTAATCGGGTTGTTTGTGGGTGTGTGTGTTTTCTAATACCTTCAAGTTAAAGTTCATTGATTTGTAGTGTCACTACTTGAACAATGTTCGTATTGCGTGTGTGTGTCTGTGTTTTGTGAGTAAAATATTATTACCGACCTTATCTATCAATGTCATCTTAAATTTTTGTAATTGTATAAATGAATTTGTGTTTATGTCAATGTGAGAGGTTGGTTGTATATGTGAGTGTATGTGTATGTGTTTTTGTGTATGAGTGCGTGTGTAAAATATGAATTAGTTTCTTTTAAACACACAAATTGTCAACGACAATAACAACAAACGAACAAAACTTTTATGTTCAATTATAATTTAGATTAACACACACAAATGAAAAAAGTTGTTATTTGATCATTTTGTGCAATTTATTTTCAATGTTGTTAAATATTTTCATTGTGTGCGTTTAATACACGAACAAACACACAGTACGATTTATAGGACAACAAAACACACATATTTCAAACAATTTATATTCACCTACAGATTAAATTTGCATGATGGCAAGTAAAGTTAAATATTATGGGCCCTAGCTTTGTGTATATAGTTGTTGAAACAAAAAAATAGAGACGGAGGAGATTAGAAAAATAAATAAAAATCTAAAAATAGAATATTTGTGTTGTTAGTGTTGTCACTTCTGAGTATAATATGCAATAACAGAAAAAGCTAATAGGAAATAAAACTGCAATTTAGCTGCATTAGATTCGAGGCCATACTTGGGTGTGATCGCTAAACGGCCATGACTTGGTATTGTTACGTTTGTAATGTAAGATGAGCGCAGGTTTGATTCTTACAGCCGCTGGTTTTTGAAAAATTTTTATCATATAGAAACAATCTGACAATTATAAGACACAAATAATAATACAATTTAAATGGAAAATCACTGATGAGCCTGTCCATAAAAAGGCATAAACTAGTCCAAGTCTGATTTAATAATTAATAGTGTTTATAATTTTTAGAGACAAAACGTTTATTCTTCTTCTTAACCTCAACATTTCTAAATTAGAAGTTTTTTTAATTTGGCGGTTTATAAAAATTTTTGATGATTTTATCTAATATTAGCGTTTTTTATTTTTTTGACGATTTTTTAAGTTTTGAAAAAAATTCATATTTTTAGCATTTTTTTGCAACTTTGGATCTATATAAAAATAAAATACGTTGAATAAAATAAATATATTGTTGACAAGACATATACCGTTATTTTACATAATTTTCAAGTCTGTCATTCGAATAGTATTTCGTACAGATGCCATGGAACAAAAAGACGTGAAGAAATTTTGGCACACTTTCTTAGAAAATCCAACATTCAGTGGTTCGAAAAACAAACACATGAATTCTCCTAACTGCCCACAATTTCGACCAATCGAAAGATATTGGGCAAATGTAAAAACTAAATTGAAGAAGAGTAATAAAGAAGCAAAAAATGAAGTTATAATGTTACAAAAATTTAACCAGAGTGCTAAAAAGTAAAGACGAAGGATGTGCAAAAATTAATGGGGAGCATCAAAAAACATGTCCGTTCTTTTATTCGTAACAAAGAAAATTAATTTATTTGTATGATTTTCCTTAAAGTTGAATAAATTTCCTTTAATTTGGTGTATAATTTATAAAAATGTGTCTGTTATTTACAAAGTTATAACTACTTTTGTGCGTCCAGATTAAAACTGGGAAATTCTTTATCTTAATATAGTTTTATCTAATTTAATGTGACCCACACATACTTTTATGAAATTCGATCCGAAAAAATCGTCCGATTAATTTATATTAAATAACAGCTAATTTGATCACTTGATTAATAGATTTGTTTACACTCAGAATACTTCATAGGTAAAATAAACAAAAATATTCGTTGTTTTACAGAAAAAAAATATTTCGTAAAATGAACTTATGTCATTTCATAAATTTACGTATATTTTCTTTGTAATATTCACGATATTTTTGTTTTTTTTACGAAAAATTTTTTGTGCAACAAAAATACTATGTTTAGTGTTTAATAAACGAAAAATTTCTAGATTAACGAAATGTTTCGTTGATTTGAGGAAACAACATATTACTGTAAAAAAATATTACTTGAGCCAGAGTATCAACTAAAAATTTTTTTATATAAAGAGAACATTTTTGGTCTTCAAAGTTTAGTAACGTCATGATGCTTGTTAGGAAAATACCCTTACCACGTGCTTGATTACTAAGAAGACAAGAATGGAGCAAAATTAATGATTAAGGGGTTCCTTGTTAAAGTTCTGCCTATTAAGGAGGCTCTAACTTTTCTAAAACTTCGGGTTCTGATGAGATCTTTAGCCAGATCGAAATACTAGTATCAACCTTGCTAATATGAAAAAAATAATCTCGATGTATATAAAAACAAAAAACTAATATAACTGTAAAAAATATTACTTGAGCCAGAGTACAAACTAAAAATTTTTTATATAAATAGAACATTTTTGGTCTTCAAAATTTAGTAACGTCATGATGATTGTTAGGAAAAGACCCTAACCACGTGCTTGATTACTAAGAAGAGAAGAATAGAGCAAAATTAATGATTAATAGGTTTCTTGTTAAAGTTCTGCTCATTAAGGGGGCTCTAACTTTTCTAAAACTTCGGGTTCTGATGAGATCTTTAGCCAGATCGAAATACTAGTATCAACCTTGCTAATATGTTTGATTTGCTTTATTTTTGTAAATATACGGAGGTTGTAAGCTCGTTATAAATTAAAAATAACATAAACATAATCTCGATGTATTTAAAAACAAAAAACTAACAAAACTGTAAAAAATATTACTTAAGACAGAGTAAAAACTAAATTTTTTCTTATATAAATATAAATTTTTTTTTCTTCAAAGTTTAGTAACGTCATGATGATTGTTAGGAAAAGACCCTAACCACGTGCTTGATTACTAAGAAGACAAGAATAGAGCAAAATTAATGATTAATAGGTTTCTTGTTAAAGTTCTGCCCATTAAGGGGGCTCTAACTTTTCTAAAACTTCGGGTTCTGATGAGATCTTTAGCCAGATCGAAATACTAGTATCAACCTTGCTAATATGTTTGATTTGCTTTATTTTTGTAAATATACGGAGGTTGTATATATAAAATAATCGTTATAAATTAAAAATAATCTCGATGTATACAAAAACAATTATTATTTTATTTTCCAGAAATCTTAGGTATACTCGGAGCTTTAAAGTACTTTATGTTGTCATCGATTTCTATAAAAAAATATAAAAATTTTAAATTTATTTTCATCGGGATAAACATTAATTGCATTTATAGTAATTAAATGTTCTGAAGTCCCAAAACTTATTTAACAAATTGTGAAAAACAATCTGCTGTAGGCGTGTCCCTATCCGGATTTCATTCCTGCCCAAGGAAATTTTCAGGGGACTTTGTTATTAGAATTTCTAGAGATATTTGTTATGTTAAATCACAAACTCAATGAGAATTTCTTGTCCTCGTCTAGGAGCGAGATTCAAAATTTAAAAAAAATTTTTAATGTAAACATTCTATGATCAATTAGAAAAGTACTCACCGTGATTTGTTTTATATATGTAGCATTCCAGAAGCGAACTTATCAATACGGCTTCTTTTGTGGAAAAGATTTTAGGGACACTCAAAGCTTTATAGTGCGATTGATTTTCTTCGATTTACATACAAATATGATTAAAATGTTTACATTAAATATTTTATAATCAATTGAAAAAGTACTCACCGTGAATTGTTTTGTATAATATTACAGACGTTTGGCGCTACGAAATAACCCCCAATGATATAACCCCCAACGGCCAAAAATGAAATAACCCCCAAAAAAATTGTGTAAAATTGTTTGGGGGTTTTTTCATTTTTTTGGGGATTATTTCATCTTACGGTTTGGAGATTATTTCATTATGAAGCAACCCCCAATGAAATAAAGCCCAAAATTTAAATTCTTTGGAGATTATTTCATATGCAATTATTTTGGGGGTTATTTCATATTTTTTGGGGGATATTTCATTTTGCTAAAAGTGAATTTTTTTTAATATTTGTTAGTTTTTCTGCGTGGCGGCCTGCAGCCGCTCTTAGGGGTTTTCTCCTCCATGGGACGCGGCAGGTGGCTTCGCTGATTAAAGTTTCCCTGCGCGCGTCACACTAGGGAAGATAATGAGACGCGCGCAGAAAAACTGTATTCAGCGAAGCCACATGCCGCGTCCTATGGAGGAGAAAACCCCTAAGATCGGCCGCAGGCCGCCACGCAGAAAAACTGAACAGTGTAACAAAAGAATCAAAAATATGAAAACAAAAAATAAAAAAAATTTGGGACATATTTCATTTCTTTGGAGCTTATTTCATTGGGGGTTATTTCATTTCTTCCTTTGGGAGTTATTTCATTACGAAACAACCCCCAAATTTTGGGTGTTATTTCGTTTTCACCTTTGGGGAATATTTCATTTCTTTTGGGTATTATTTCATTTTTTTTGTTGGGACTTATTTCATTTTTTTTGGGATTTATTTCATTAGGGGTTATTTCATTTTGTCGTTTGGGTGTTATTTCATTGGGGGTTATTTCGTAGCGCCCAGACGTTTACTTATCAGAAGAGCTTCCCTTATTGTACAAATCATCCCCTTATTGTACAATTAACGCATGAATTGGCATTTTTTTTTTTTAATTTATTGACAATTAATAGCTAAACAAAATATTGTAAGAAAACACTTTTTGCTTTAACAAAAGTTTTCTGTTTTTTTGGTACAATCATTAGGAGTGTGAGAGATTAAGGCAAAAAATGTACAAACCCTTTGTGCTATTTATGTAAAAATCGTTATTTTAATAAGCTTCTTATATACGAAATAGCTTAAAATTAGAAATATTAAGAGAACGAGAAAGAGAAAGAAATTGTGTTCTTAATATTTATGAATTTTTTTAATATACGAATTTATAGTTACAATTGCAATTACGAAAATTCATTATTATTCACAAAATGTCCGTACAATGCATAAAATTAATGTAACGAAATATTTTGAGTGTAGTTACAATTAGACGTGATTTGATATAGTATTATCCAAAGTTTGTCCTCTTTCAATTAGTGCTCTTTACCAAGACCAAAATGTTCAATAAAATAAGTCTAGATGGTATTAAATTAATCTTACTTTTGATTTGATTGATAAGCCGATAAAAAAGAATAGATTATACAGATAATGGTTACACAGAAAAAACTAAAAACGGGTTTCAATCAAAAATTTTATTGAATCAATTAATATTTTAATTGATTTTGCACCTACCACTGAAATGATAGTATTAACTAAAAAAAATTGCAGACAGTTTATTAAAACTCTTTCCGTTAAAATAATAATAATATCAATTAAAAGAGTTATTGTTTTTCTTTACAACCTCAATTAAAAAGTTTAGTTAAATTGATTAAAACTTTAATTGAAACTTGAGAAGAAAACAATGGCAGTTTTAATTGAAAACTCATATTTTATTATTTTGTTATATGCCCCCATTAAATAAAAAAAGAAATGTAGGTTTGTAAATTAAATTGACATTTTATTTATAATAAAATTAAAGCTTTTTAATATAAAAATGTATTATAAGAAAGCAAATAAAAGTAAAGACAAATTTTTGTTTTGCTTGTCTTGTCTTGAACTTTTTCTTGTAATTGAATTGCTTTCTTAAAAAATCACACACAACTTTAAAATGATAGTTTAATGACACTTATACTTATTGAAAATTTAATTATTTACAAAAATAATAGTTTAATTGTCCTTTTTCGATAAGGTTTATTTAAATCCACATGTGCACTTTTATTACCACAGATAAAACACGGAACTAAATTAAGTTTTCGTGCCTACACGAATATCTCAACAAAAAGAGTGTTGCAAACTCTAGTGAAATAACTACGATTTTGCGTGTATTTGAAATCGGTAAACTATTCAACTTATTAAAAGTTATTCATTTGCGATTTTTTTTTTTCTTTTTATTTACAATTTAAATAATATATTGATATAATTAAACCTTTGTTTGATTATTTAATCTAAATAATATAAAAAAAAATAGTTTGCCAAATTTTTAAAAATTTTGTTTACATGTTGTCAACACTGTATGGATATATTAGAAAATTCAATAAATTTTTTAATTGAATCAATTAAAAAAATTGTTTAAATTGCCATTGATATTCAAACAATCGATTAATTAGATATTTTTGGCCCATAATTTTTTCTGTGTATAATAAATTGGAATGCTATATGCAATTTGGATGAAACTAATTTAATAAAGGATTTGGAATAAAATTTTTCTTAAAAATTAGTGAACAATTTATTGTTTTAATTGATTAAATTATTTATTTAAAACCGACTTATATTTGTCGGTTTTCGGTTTTGAGGCGATTTCGGTTAAAACCGAACAGCAAACTCTACATAAGATTATATCTGATTTAAGCCCTATTACTGAATGTCCAGTTAAAACTTAACAAACAGTTTAATTGAAAATTTATATGGAAAACAACAACAAATGTGTCAGTTAAAGTCCCAGTTAATAGCTAACGGGAATGAAGCATAATAGGATACACAATGGTCTATATATGATTTTTACAACCAATATCGTATGGATCCTTCCAATTTTCCAAATAATGATATTACGTCTTTATAAGTTTTTTATAGTTGAATCATTGATTGTTAATTAATTTTTATTAATTCGGTTAAAGGTCATTTAATAAACTTAAAAACGAGTGTTTAAATTTTTATTACATTCGAGTATTTATTCTTCTCTTCAATATTTCGACCCAGGTCGTAGGTAATTTTCAAGAAACTTTTTAATAATAATCAACACAATAAAAACAATTACGTTGTTCACTGTTTAAAAACTTTTTAAAGTATTAACTTTTTAAAGTTTAAAAAGTTTTTGAATGGTGAACAACGTAAATGTTTTTGTTGTGTTATTTATTATTCAAAAATTTTGAAAATGACCTATGACGTAGGTCAAAATGTTGAAAAGGAGAGAGAATAAATAAATAATAAAAATTTAAACTCTCGTTTTTAATTTTATTAAAGAAATAAAAAATCATATGACGCTGTTCATCGGCTTAGTTCCTATGCATTTTTCAAGGCATTCATGAATTTAACTCAAGGAATTTCTTAATACTAAAAATTTTTATGAAACTGTTTCATAAATGAAGAATTTCATAAATTCTACAAACATATCATAAACATTGACTTTAATGAAATCTGTTTCATAGATTCTATGAAAAGTTTCAAAGGACGAGTTCCAGTGACAATTTTCATTAAAGCTCTAAAGAAATTCATTACTGAAGTGAAGATAATTCTCTCAATGTATAGCTAAATAACTGATTTTAATGTAAGCAACAGAAAAAAATGAGTTCAACTGAATTAGAACTGAATTTGATGTAAATAAAAATTTAAAACACAACCTGTTAACCAACAGAAAAATCCGGTTTGGAAAAACGGAAATCTGGGTTGAAAACCGGTTTTCGGCAAACCGTTAATAGGGAGTGGCAGTAAATATTTTTTTTTTTGATATAAAACCCTACACAGAAAAAACTTAAATAGAGTTTCAATTAAAATATTTGTTATTTCAATTAAAAGTTTGATTGAATTCTGACCAATTAAGGAAAAAAGTTCCGATATAATCATATATGTAGGGAGACAAAAAAAATCGCTCAACGTACAAGGAAAATCGTATACTAGGGATCAAAATAAGAAACTCTGCCGAAGGAACCATACCTCTAAAACGAATTCTGATGTACCGACTTTTTACCCGTAGGGTCAAGTTTTGAAAAAGCCCACTTTGAAAAACCCCACTTTCTCTTTTTGTTGAAAAAAAAAAAATTGCGTAAACTACAAAAATTTTATATATTTGTATGACTTAAAAATATGGAGTCTGTGACAAATCTTAATAAAATTCAAATAAAAAACATTGAAATATATTTAACACATGTTTTCTAATAAATACGTACCAAGTTCAAATTAATTAAAGTGCGTTTTCTTAAAATATAACAATTTTAAATGGTACATGTTCAATGTATTTTTTTTATTTTCCCCATAGTTAATACATACAAAATTAATTTAAAAAAAAATTTTAAAAATTTTGAACTTCAATTTGAGTTTTCGGAAAATTTTGATATGAAAACGATAGCTCTTTCGCCGAAATGAATTAAGTGGAATATAAATTAACTTTGTGTTCTGAAATTTTGCAAATTTATTTAAGGGATTTTATAATATTCACAAAAAAGAAAAATAAGTGAAGTTTTAAATTTAATTGCAAGGATATCCTGCATCTTTTACCCAATCGTAATTAATTTATATGGTTTTAAGTGCTCAACGTCCATAGTTTAAAATCATATTAGAAGTTATTCGTAGCTAATTCAGGTATATGAAGTAATAAGAAATTTTAAAGAAAAAAGTAGATTTTTGATAAAATTTAAATCCGCGAATATTTCGAAAAGTGGAGCTAATATTAAAATTTGGTAATCACATTATTGATCTACGTCCTAAAATCTATCATAATTAATAAGTCGCATCTCCTGTGTATTATAAGTGTTTAACAGTGTAATCATTATACAAGGTGGCACAAAAATAACCTTCCGATGTTTTTTGGCTGTAATTTAAAAAAAAAAATGAAAAACTTTGATTCTTCTTGTGGATTATTTTTATTTGGTATTTTAATTTTTTTTACATCAAGTCGAGAATATGATGTCATGTAAATGGCCGCCGCCACAGTTGATTGTCATTTGAGCCCTTTTTATGGCATTTTCCATCAGTTTGGCCAAAACTTCCGGCGATAGGTCCTCACATTCTTGACGGATATTGTCTTTAAGAGCTGCAAGAGTCTGAGGCTTGTTGACATAAACCCGCGACTTCAAAAAGCCCCACAAAAAGAAGTCTGGAGCGGTCAAATCAGGCGATCTTGCTGGCCAGTGCAAATCGCCAAAACGGGAGATTAGGCGCCCGGGAAATGCATCCTTCAGCATATCGGTTGTGGCACGTGCAGTGTGTGCCGTTGCACCGTCCTGTTGGAACCACATGTTTTCCAATCGCAATTCATCAAGTTGCGGCAAAAAGAACTCGTTGATCATTGCTCTGTAGCGCTCACCATTCACAGTAACCGTTTGGGCCCGCGACGTCTTCGAAGAAAAAAGGTCCGATGACTCCTCCAGCGAAAACAGCACAGCATACAGTGACTTTGAGCGGGTGTAATGGCTCTTCGTGGGTTACACGCGGATTTTCAGTGCCCCAGAAGCGCAAATTTTGCTTATTTACGTACATGCTAAGATGGAAATGGGCCTCATCACTCATGATTATTTTTGATGAAAAATAATAGTCAAATAAATAGTCACCAATATTCCGCGTTCTGGAGCAGTGTAGCGTAACATTGTTTATTAACGTGTATTTCGCATGTGTTTATTACACAAATGTCAAAACAGAAACTGACATTAGGGGCCAATCGCAAAATTTATAGCATTTTCTGATAGGAGGATTACTTTTGCGCCACCTTGTATAACAAAAGACCGTATTTGTTCATGTTTTTTTGGAGTAAATCAAGAAACTCACTTATGTTTTAATTTAAACGGTGATAAAAAAATATATGAAAGTGATAACATTTTTTCATTAAATTTTACCATATATATTTATTAGGGTATCCCATAAAAATAGATTTGTGATTACACCCCCCCCCCCCCTAGTTTTTTACTAATGTTTCCTAATGGACGAAACAAATTTTTATTTATTTTTGGAAAACGTTAACCGGTGCCGCAAGACGTCCGTAAATGGCCGTTTGACATATTGTTTCTAATTTAAAACAACTTTTTAGTAGTTGCTATAAAAACTTTAAAAATTTGAAAAACAAAATTTGAACAAAATTTATAAAAATCACCAAAATTAAAAAAAAAATCGACAAAATTAAAAAAAAAAAAAAGTTTAAAAAATCACTAAAAGTTGAAGAAAACCAAGCGTTAAAATTAGAAAATTTGCCAAAAAGTTTTAAAAATAAATTTTAAAAAATATTTGCAAAATTGAAAAAAGTCATATAACGTCATATAGACAGTCGTAATTGGTACTTTATTAATGTGCATTTTATAAATTTAATTTAGAAATGTGGAGGTGAATACAAAGAATAAACGTTTTGTCTCTAAAAATTATAAACACTATTAATTTTAAAATCAGGATAGACTTGTTTCTGCCTCTTTTTATGGACAGGCGTCATCAGTGTGTGTTATAATTGTTAAATTGTTTCTATATGATAAGTTCTTACAACAACCTGCCGGCTGTAAGAATCGAACCGGCGTCCTTTCTAACTTAACAAACGCTTACTTGCAGTTTTCTTTCCGATTCAGCTTTTATGTTATTGCACATTACTCTAAAGTGACAAACACTTCTCTATTTCACAATGTTGCCAATTGACGTATTGTTTTTAACGACAACCTGGTGATTTTTTATTTTATGTCGTTTTTTTAACGAGCTTTCAGCTTCTGTATATTTACAAAATAAAGCAAATTAAACATATTAGCTAAGTTGATACTAGTATTTCGATCTGACTAAAGATCTCATCAAAACCCAACGTTTTTTTATTTATTTTGGCAATTTGTTTGTAATTTTAGAAATATTTATCTATTTTGTAGACTTTTTTAAATTTTGTCGATTGCTTAAAATTTTACCAATAAATATTTTTTTTTATTTTAATTGATTATTTTTATCTTTGGCATTTTTTTCACTATGGTGTCGTTATGGCTTATAAAAAATGGAAATTTTGTGTGCGACAAATTCATTTTCAATTAAACATTTAATAGATATTATTGAACTTTTAATTGAAAGTGAGTTTGAAATCAAACAAAAATATAATTGAAATTTTGTTGACAAAAGTTTTATCTGTGTATCTTTTCATATAAGTAGAAAATATTTATATTTTGTCAAAATTTTGCTTTGTTTTGAAATTATTTCAGAAAATATTCAACGGTTTTGCGACTTTAATACTAAATTTTTGTCGAGTTTATATGAAATTAATAAAAAAAAAGATCCATTAGCTGCGGTAAAAACTAATGGCATTAAATTAAAATGTCCTAATAAAATCACGAAAATATCGTTGATCATTTAAAACCTTATTGAAATAAAAACTTTACTACCGTAGATTTTAAAACTTAAAACGTATTTAACATTTTAAATTCAATTTCGTGAAGCAAAACTGCTGAAAATCAAAAATTTTAAATATCTCGAAAACTTACCGTGCAATTTCAAATTTTTTGCTAGATTCGTGTTTAGCTTGTCGATATTGTATATAACACAACATATTTTTAAAGTTTTTTCAACTATGGGTCTTTTGACACCAAGAGCATCTAAGGGTAAATTTAGTCCAAATTATATGTTAAATTATTAAAGTACTGGTCTAAGCCAGGTTTGTAAAAAAAAAGAATTTAAATACTTTTTGTTCAAATATATATAAATTCTCGGAGTAACTTCTTTGATCTTAATGCGGCTCGGCAAGGGTTAACGTTGTTTAATATATCCACAACTGTTGGCACAGAATCTTCAAATATTGTGTTATTATATTTTACATCACATTTATTAAAATTCAAAAGTAGTAAACAAATCTTCAACTTTTTTTGTAAATTGAAATATATAAGTGTGGGGTCTCTTGGGGCCTCTGGTCCACATGGGTTAATGATGTCCAAAATTTTTTATTCGCAACCTGAGGTCATGATGATAAACAAAAACAACAAACGGTACAAAAGTAGCTAATTTTCGATTTTAAAATATTTTATGACAACAAACAAGGCAAAAATTACCAAAAAACACAATTTCCTTGAAATTTGCAAAAATTAAATCGTTGCCCTACCCAAGTGTGCCAGGGGGTATTTTTAAATTTTTTTATTTTCGATCTCTAACATGTTTTAAACTAGTCACTGGAGTCCAAATCTCAATTTTTGCGATTTTGTTGAAGAAATTTTTTTAAAATTTGAAATTGGAGATTTGAAAAACACCCTTAAAATTTTGTCCGTTTTTGACATCACATTAGGACAGGTTAACGCCATCCAAAAAAAAACTTCTTCAACATCTCAGAAATTTGAGTCTTTTAAGTAAAAAAAATATATTTCAGTAATCAATTTAAAAAATTTTTTAAATGTGTGCTCGAATTTCTCGGTCAAGTAATAATTGCCACCTTAGTGGTCTGGGGCATTATTTATTACTGGGATAGTTTTTAACCGATTTTGTGTTTTTATACCTTTTGAAAAAATAATTATATCTTCATTTCGATTAATTTACCTTCTTGAGTAAAAACTTTTACGACATTTAAAAAATTTTACAAAAACTAAAAAAAAGTGACTATTCCGTTTTCTAAACTTTAGGGCTGAATGGAGTCAGGAAGGCATAGTCCGATTGAGCTAAAACTTTTACAATAGCATTTTTACATTAAATGACAAAATCCTAGACCTGAGCACCTTCAAATTTCAAAAAAAAAAAATTGCCCATATACACTAAAACCACTCTAGTATATACAAATAATATGTGTCGCAAATAGTGGTGTCTTTTGGGCTTTATAGTGTTATTTGTGTATACGAGACGTATGAGTTATATAAATTAATTAATCATACGTAGTGTGGTCCTTTGGTAAATTATTCAACTATTTTGCAGATAAATACATTTTTTTTAAGTTTGAAAGTTACTTTAAAAAGCTACCTAGGTTGAAATTAGATACGGTACAAAAACAAAGTGCTGTCGAAGCATTTGTTTTTGATAATACAAAAAAAGAAGCATTTTAAAGCTTTGATTGCCAATGTTATGAAAAAATCACTACAAAAGCATTATTTTGGAAAAAGTGCTTTAGAAAAGTACTTTAGAAAAGTACTTTAGAAGTACTACAGGAAAGTACTTTTAAACAAAATTTACAAACGGTTATGAAGTAAGAAGACTGTTAAAACGCTGCTTTGAACGTTTTTCGAACGTTCGCAAAAAGCACTTTAGCAGTAATTATTTTACAAAATATATATCTGATTATGATGTGAGGAAGATTATTCAAGTCCAAGATCATTTGCTTTTTGTTAAACAAAAAACCGTGCAATGTTTATTAATCAATTAAAAATGTCTTCATCCGCCAATTTAATGCAGACTTTATCTACTGCCAGGTCCTCTATGTTTAATACAATTTTCAACGAAAAGTCAAAGAAATTTACAAAAATGGCTTGTTATGGCAAGAATTAAAAAAAACTGAATTTTTGCAAAATAATTGGAAAAATTGCATTTAACGGCAAATGCCAAAAACATACTTTTTCTACTTATACTACACTTGGTATCCAACTATTGTATGTGATTAAAGCGCATCAAAAAACGTGATAATTACTTGTGAACGAGAGATAGGATTAAGAAGAAGAACCATTCTAGTTGAGAAATTAATTGTGCATTGGTATTAGTTATTTCTGTCTCTTCTGATCGAAACAATACTTGTGTGTACGTAGTGTGACAAAACTCCACTTAGCCACAGTCATCGCTGTGTCGACCGTGGCTCAACTCGTTAAGAGGTGAGATTACGATGCATAGCTTGATGCTAAGGCAGTGAGTTTGAATCCCAGTACGACACCAAAAAAGTAAAAAAGTTTTTCATATAGAGCAAATTAACAATATAAAATACTGTGTTCAATTGACACATAAATTAACAACTGACGAGTCCCAGGAGTGGGAGGAAACTGCATCAGTCTGGTGTATCCCTTGTGTCCGTAAAATTTACAATAAAAATGTTTTCTTCTTCTCTTCCTGTAAAGAGACTAACTAAAGATATTTGAGAATTTTTTTCATATTTTTTTTGAAATGTTTACATTTTGCATTTTTTGCTCTTGTGCTTTGATGTTACAAAACTGGACAAATCAGTATTCAAGAGATTCGGCCTACTAAAAATTATTCTGGGCAAAAATTATTAGTGTAGTGAGTACTTAAGAGATTCAGCCTACTAAAAATTATTCTGTAGCCTTAAAAATTATAACATCAAAAATATTCAATATATGGGCGTGAAATAAAATTTGTTATAAAGGTCATCAAAATACCTTTCATTGAGTTTAGAAGAAATATTAAAAAACCTAAACATGATCAATTTTCTTTTAATAATGGAAGTGCTTATTAAATGAATGGTATTTTAAAGATATATCTAACAAATTTTACGTCCATACATTACCTGCAGGTAAAGTGGTTTGAATTTGGAAAATTCTGAATTTTTACATTTAGGCCAACAAAACGTCCCTGAAACTAAAAATTTAAGCCGCAATAATATTGTTGAATAGCCTCGAACTCTTAAGTAGTGATTTAACCGGTTTTGTGAAAACATAAAATAAGAACAAATAAACATTTTTATGTTTCACAACCTAATTTTTTGGTTAAAATCTTTCTCATAGTTTTCCCGAAAATTTTCTTAAAAATCTTTTTGGCTACACACAGAGAATAAATTGGATGGTACTCCACTGTAACCAACAAAATGTAGTCATTATTGAATAATTTTAATTGTAAGTACTTTAAAATCATCATCATAATAATTAAACTGTATTTTAAACAGAAAATATATAAAATTAACCAAAACACAGTCACATCATTCAAAATATTGGTTTTCCTAATCAATATTGAAAATATAGTATTTTCTACATTACCTTTAATACCAACAACCAACTACTTTTCGGAGATTTTATCTTTTGAATAAAATATTTGCAGTTAAAATCGAATATTAGTTTTGCCTGCAATAAAACAATCACTCTGTCTAAAATATTAGTTTTCGTTACCAATTTTAAAATAACATAAAGATTTTAAATTTCTTTGGGTAACTCTAATAAAATATTAAGATTAGCAGCCCAATTTCTGTTGTTCATACAAATCTATTTTTAGAATTTCATATTTAAACTTTAAAGAAAAAAATATTTAAGTTAAGGCCTCATTAGTTGTTACTTTCTGTTGCCGTTCTGTGACGTTCTGTTCTGTAGGTAATATTTTGTAATTACTTTTTCTGTAAAAGGAATCAGCTGTTCTACAAAGTAAAAGTAAATCCAACCAAAAACATTCAAATCAGGGATGATAAATGAGATTTTAAAATAGTACCAACCTGCATATAAAATAGTACTTTTTCGGCATCCAAATTATAAAAAAAAAATTTAGATATAAATTAACAAACAATGAGTGCATGCATAAATTTGGTTTTACCAATTTTTGTCTTTGTACCCTCCAAAATGAACAATTACAAATGCAACAACAAAAATATATTAAAAAAAAAATTTTGATGTGAAAAATTTTTTGCATGTAAAAAAATAAATTGTGTGGTAAAAAATATTTTTGAGGTACCAAACCATTTTTGAGGTGAAAAAACTTTTTTTGTGGAGAAAAAAGAATATATGACTTTATATTTTATACACCAGACACTACAATGAATTCTAATAATATACAGTGCATTATACACCAATTTGTATGGACAATTTAGAGGTACTTTCACATTGTTACTCATTACTTTTGAACCGCTGGACCGATTTTGCACATTTTCAATACCAAACTTTTCGGAAAAATGTACATAAAGCTATGTAAAAATGAGCAGTGCGTACTAAGAAAATTAGCCGATATTAATATAAAAAATTATTAAAATTTTGAGATTTTTTCTTAAATTCACCAAATTTTTTATATTTTTTGAATGTGCTATTAATATCTTGTTGTATTGAATTACGTTTCTTACAGTTTTTTGCGAATTTAATCCTTGTGATTGCAAACAAATTTGTTCGTGAACTCATTCGATTTTAAAAACACACTGCTAATAGTCAATTTCACATTTTTATAAGATTTTTATTATTTACTTTTTTGAAAATCAAAATTAGTTAACACTTAGTGATTAATTTCAATAATTGGTTTAATCGATTACTAAAACTCTAATATAATCATCTGTAATCAGTCGCACTCAGTAAATTCATGTGATTGAATTCACAGCGTTTGGTTCCAAATTAATTCATTGTTCATATGGGACTGCAAATAGAATTAACAATTATTGAGTTTTAAAGGGACCAAGAAATGCATACATAGAAAATTTTTACATCTGAGGTTCAAATAGTACCATAAAAAGTACTATAGTAAAAACTTTATCATCCCTGATTCAAATATTGAGAAAAAGATTTCACAACGTTAAGTGACGCACTTTAGGCTGTCACTTAACGTTGAATTCTATTTTCAATAGAATTGTCCGCAACAGAACAGAACGAACAAGTGGAAACTAACTACACATACAGACTTTCAATTGAACAGAAACAAAACAGCTGATTCGTAACAGAACAGAACGTACAAACTAATTCTGCCTTTAGAAATTTGAAAATACAAATTCAAATTTAGTTTGTGCCAGAGGTAAAGTAAATAATTTTTAAAAAATATATAAATTTTTTTATAACTTTGGTAACTCTAATCAAATATTGAGATCAGAAACCGAATTACTGTTGTACATATAAATCTATTTTTAGACAAATATTTAAATTTGAAACAAAAAAACATTCAAGGTTGAAATTGGAAAATAGAAATTCAAATTGAGTTTAGGCTATAGGTATAGGTTCGAGCCCAGTTAGGTATAGGTTCGAGCCCAGTTCGCGGCATATTAATTTTTTAATAATTGATTTAGAATTGTTTTTTAGAAAAAATCCCATGTTTTTTTAATAATATAATTTAAAAATAACATAAATTTTTTATTATAGGTTTGGTAACTCTAATAAAATATTGCGATTAGCAACCGAATTTCTGTTTTACATACAAATCTATTTTTAGGCAAATATATAAATTTGAAACTAGAAAATATTCAAGATTGAAATTAAAAAAAAAGACATATTTAAATCGAGTTTAGGCTACAGGTAAAGTACTTGCCTGACAAACGGAAGATCGCTGGTTCGAGCCCAGTTCGAAGCATTTATTAATGAAATACACTTTGTTGAATGCATGTGAATCTATTTTTAGAATATTATAGTCCATATACATAAAATATTCAATAGTTACAATAAAAAATCGAAATTTTGTAAATAAATGTCGGTTGTTGCAATAGTATTAAAATTTAATAATAGTGATAGTACGTGGAACAAAAATTCGGTTGGCAAAAAATTCGCTTGCAACTATAAAACTGTTTTCTGTGTGTATGAAAAGGTTTTTGGTAAAACGTTCTAATGACCATTTTTCTGGATTTTAAAATGTTATCGTCCTCAGTACGTCGTGGTTAATATTTTTTCTCTTCCATTACTTTTATTAACTAATTCGGCAATAAAGTTTTTATGTTCGTATTGAGAAAATACTTATTTTATATAAAAATTTAACAGTATTGAGCTTTTTTATAATTGGAAACGATTAACATTTTTTTGTAAATTTACTAAATAACACCAATGTCTAATAAAATAACGTTACCAATACTTAAACCGAAACAAACAATACAGTTTTACTAAACCTGGTAGTCAATATGGTTGATGTTGTTGTAATGACTTTAAATTATTACTCGGTCATCAGCCTTACAGGGGACACCATGTCTAAGGCGGACTATGGGTGAGGTTGGCATTTCGAAATGTTTGGCAGTGTGTATAGATTATTCATCCGTATTCGCTTAAATTTCCCTTGTCCCAATATGCCAACCTTGTTTAATTAGCTTTCAGAATTTTTTTAGAAAAATTTCAAAAAGTAAACAAATTTGTTCCGTCATTTTTGAAGAAAAATTTGTACTTATGAGCAAAAAACTTGACGAATTGTTACTTAATACTCCAAGATATTTATTTTTCATTAGAATTGCTTCAAAGATAAGTATTTTTAAGTATTTCATCAAGAAGTTATGATGAGCGTAAAAATTTTTCTTTTAATTTTTCAAATTTCCATTAAAGTTTTTCTAAATATCTTACCTTGGCCTTTCCTAAAAAAAATCCTTCGTTACAGCATGGTTTTGTCCCATTTTTCTAATACATACATGTTTGTTTGTATCTCGTTTTTATTTACTTTTTTGTTGTTCTCTAATTTTTGTTGGTAACAAAACTTTTCTTCTTTAAAGTCTTTTATCACTCCTAAAAACTTGTTCAAGACAATTTTTATTTTGTCGGTGTGTGTGTGTGTGTATGAGTGATTTTGTCCTGGATGTTTAACTTAAGTGCGTGTGTGTTTGAAAATCTCTTATAAAAGTTGTTAAAAATCCTACTAAATACTTACCCTTGTATTCATAAAAATATTAAACAGCATTTTAAACACATTTTAGTTGAAACACAAATTCATATTCATAAATGCATATTAACTTTTACACAAGGTTTAAAATAGGTATTTTAAGCTTAATGCTTAAAATGTGTTTTAACTAAAATGTAGTTGAAATCCGAATTCAGATTTTTATGAATACGGGCGTTAATATTCTTCTAAACTAAAAAGTCTACTCACATGTTAAGTTTATTATAAAGAAAAGCTTTCAACATCACTGCATATATACATTCATATGCACACACACACACACACACATGTCTTTGCAATCAGGTAGATAAATATGTTGTGGTGTATGCAGTAGGATGTCCTTTAAAAAATGAGTTATCGATTCCCGTTCCAAATGGAAGAAATCGATTTGAAAAGAGTGCATTTTTATTTAAAATTCCCAAAATTCGAAATTTTGAAAATTTAATTTTTTATTTAATTTATTCCTTAAATATAATCACAATTGTTCAGATATGGAATTCTAACTTCTTTGGATATTAGTAACCCACTTTAGCCTGGAATAAAAAACGACACATATTTATAAATAGTTGTAATTAAATAAAAAAATAAATTAGAAAAACTATAATTCACGTTTGTAGAAATTAAAGGAAATTTAAAAAAATTGATTATTTTGTCAAAATTTTAAAAAAATTAGAATGTTTTCATCAAAGTTTGCATATTTTTGGGAAAAAGCTAACTTTACTTTGACTAGACTATAATTATCTTTAAGTTTATTAAAAAAAAAAAAAATCTTTAACCTTTAGTGTCTTGGGGATAAAAAAGACCCATGAAACGTAATTTTAATTGTGACTGCAAGATTGAAAAGCTTTTAAATTAACATTCAATTAATTATTTTATGTAATTTGATGAACATATTGTTAATGCTGCCAGTTTTGTAAAAAAAAACGCCTGCTAGGAAATTTACAGAATAATTTTTTTTCAGATTTTCATTAAATTTAGATATTTTATAAACGGTAATAAACTAACGAACAAGCGCAATTCTTTATCCTGTCAATATTATTTTTAAAGTTTAAAAAGGTGGTGTCTAAAATGGCCCCAGGAGAAACATATAAATGCTGTTTTTTTTGGTAAATCCTTGGAATACCTTTAATTTAAAACCCAGTTGTATAATTTCATTGAAATAAATGTGAAAAAAAAACGAAAAAAAGGAAACTGAAGCCATTTTTGACCCCACCTTTTTAACTCTTAAAAGTAAGACTGGTGCTATATACAAATTTTATTAAAATCTAAAATAAGTTGTTCAGTAATTTTTCTAGTGGCTCTTTTTTGGTGAAAAGTGAAACCATTAACCCTATATGAATCAATTTGCATAATAAATAATTATTTGTATCAAGTGGAATATTTTTTATCAATTTGTAGTCATAATATAAAATTCGCTTTACGGTTAAAATTTTTTTAAATAAAAATAAAGATAGTTTGAATTTTAACGTATTTTTCAGACAATTGCAATTAATACTATAATTAATACGTAATTTTTATTTAATTTTAATTGTAAAAGGCGTGGTAGAGAAGAATGAGTGTATTTTCTAAAAATCATAACTACATTGTAAATTTTCTGGATCAGACTGTGCAGTTTCTGGTATTAAACCTTCGTCAGTGACCCTGTTTTTGAATAATGTAATATTTGTTGTTTGTATTTGTTCGATTGCGTCTATATGAAATTTTCTGTGCAATTAATAATTAGAGTCTTATTAAATTTAAGTGATATTTTTCTGAAAATTATGCAAACTTTAATGAAAACATTAAAATTTTGTTAAATTTTTGACAAAGTAATCAATCATAAACTGTCCTGGAAAAGAGTCGTTCCACACACAAACACGAATTATCAGCTTTTAATTTTTGTTTTCAATTACTACTATTATATTATAAAAATAGCAATTGACACCTCCAAATTAGGCATTTAAAAAAATCTTTAAAATTTTTTTAAAAAACACGTTTTTGCAAATTTGTTTTTGCAAATGCTCTCTTTTGTGGGATAATAATATCCGATTAAATCAGAACTCCATATCTGAATAATTTTCCAAAACTAAAATTTTTTTTATTAAAAATAAATTTCACAATTGGAAAATTTTCAGCAGAAATTCAGTTTTGTTGACATTTTCAAAAAAAAAAAAAACGATTCCTTCCATTTCGAACTATTTGCAAGCAAACTGAGGGATTTAATGACAAGTCGATTTTTAAAGGACATCCTAATATGTAGTTGTGTAGAATTTATAATAAAAGTTAACTTGATTTTTCATTACTGATATGTTGTTGATGTTTAAGAATATTTATCCAACTAACAACGATAGAATCCTTAGGAGAAATTATATCATATAATAGAATTTGCATAACTAGTACGTCTCAGTATTTCCACTT
The DNA here is from genome assembly GCA_021234595.1 of Delia radicum. Classification (NCBI taxonomy): domain Eukaryota; kingdom Metazoa; phylum Arthropoda; class Insecta; order Diptera; family Anthomyiidae; genus Delia; species Delia radicum. Next base: position 182,702,120 of record CM037855.1, on the reverse strand, counting down.
TTTTTTGGATTTTTGCAACTCTTGAACCTGAATACTTATTACTAAAAAGATTTTTGAGAATTTTATTAGATTTTTTAAAACTAAAGAGGTGGAAAAAAATCGCAAAGATTTTGGGTAAAAAATCACCAAAATTTGAAAAAAAAACACCAAAATCGGAAAACAAACAAATTGGAAAACAAACAAATCTCAAAAATTACACTCAAATTGGAAAAAATTGCAAAAACTCTAAAATTTATGAAAAAACGCCAAAATATAAAAAATCACCTAAATAAAATTTAAACTTCTATGTGTCGAAAACATTTTTAATTTTTTTTTTTTAATTTGGGTGATTTTTTTGAATGTGGGCGATTTTTTAATTGGTCGATTTATAATTTTTGCATTTTTTTCTTTTAAAGTATTAAACATTTAATAAATATTATTAAACTTTAAACTTAAAGTATGTTTGAAATGAAACAAAAGTGTAATTGAAATTTTTTTGACAATATTTTTTTTGTGTGTTGGCCAAATCTAATGCGAACTATGAGGAAATTAATGATTTTGACTTTTTAATTCTTTTTCAATATTTCTCCAGAAGTGTTAGGAGCAAAATTCATAACTGAAAACAATGCAAAAGAAAAAAAAAATTAAAACAATGTTTTTCATAACCGATTTTTTTTATCCAAATTTTTATTAAGATCGGAGAGAACACATCGTGAGATTCCCATGTTAGTTTTGCCAAAAATGTCGAACTTTTAGATGCGATGGAACTCGAACTACTCCAAATTCCGATGAAATCCAAACACATCCATTCCAAAAGCTACTAAAATCGAATCGAACTTCATATGCAATCAGTATACTTAAATTTTGTTTCCTTTTTTCAACTACAATTAGAAGGAATTGTTTATTTTTTGTATTGCAATTTTCCTGTTGTAGCAAAAGTTGTAAATTACAGTAAATAATTGAAAAGGCACCCTATGGGGAATGAGGAGTCAATTGTCCTAAAAGTGACTGGTTAAAGAAGGACTTATCACAGGACTGGTATAATTTAATACTGAAGTGGGTTAAGCAGTGTCAATTGTCCTAAACTTAGCAATCCTGTGACTGGTAAATTGAGGACATACCACTTAATCAGAATGCTTATCAACAAGAAAAAGCCAGTTGACCAGAATTTTAACCATTGAAAGCTGTTTAGTTTTCGTTTATTTTATATGACATGGTCCTTTTGCGACAGTCTTGTGGTATGTCCATCTTTGGTTAGTCCTGTGGCATGCCACTATGTGGTTTAAAGCAGGATAAATGACCCCTTCCTATGACAAGCCAATGTTAAAGTTACCAGTTGTTTACATAGTGTAGGGTTTAGCAGAGGACTGGTCTCTGGCACGAAGGGACCGATCCTGTGGCACACGCATACATTCCCCATAGGGCATGTACTATGCCTGTTCAATACTATCTAGAATTATTTATATTTATCTTAATTTTTATGAGCTGGTATTAGTTTTCTATTTATACCCAGTGTAGAAATGCATTGCCATTGTCATTACAAAACTCATTACTTTCGTATGGGGATGTCGCTCAAAATTACAAAAATAAAAAAATATGTGGCAACCTATATGCTTACCAGTATGCACAAAAATATTGAGTCTAAGAATAAATTAAATAAAAAAATATTTTTTTATTGAAAAATTTTTTTTTAATCAAAAAAACAAAATTAATAAAAAAATATTGACAAAAAAATTTTTTTTTAATCAAATGTGCCCACACGAGACTTAAACACGGGCCTCTAGGTTGTCAGTCAACAGCTCTACCATTTGAGCTATCTTGACATGTTATACCTGATAGATAAAAATGTCATTACTTTGCAGCTTACAAAAACTCAAAAATAAGTAGTCATATATGTACTTTAGGGTGGTCTTTCGTTGTATGGGCGAAAAATAAAAACGAGATTTTGACTGTACCCCCTCTGAAAATATTTGTTTGGGTACAAAAATTCACCATGCAAAAAATTAGAGTTCTAGCATAACGGGAAGATGTCCCGCATCGCCCTTGAAAATCGGGCCCCTTGGTAAAATGGGCATAATTTTAAAAAAAATTACAAATTTTTTTTTTCTTCAAAATTAAAAAAATATAAAATAATTTTTGTGTTGAGTTTAATCATAACTACTCAGATAAAAAATATTACTTTCCCAGAAAATCGCTAACTTACCCTAACTTTGTGTCAAAAAAATTAATAAATATTTTGGGGGTACCTCAAAGTGACTTTTTTGCATTTTTGAAAATTTTATTCAACAAAAATCAAAAACCTAGTGTTTGCTGTCAAGTATTTCATTAAGCACATTTCAAGTATTAAATAAGCCAGGTATTATGGATATCCGTTGGCAAATTTTTTTTTTATGGCATTTTGATTCTCGGGGATTTCAAGGTTTTTTTATTTTTATACATTTTTACTTTAAAACAAGGTACAGCTAATTCAGACTTGATGATATTGCTTAACTATACTTGTCAATAATGTAGTGAAGAGTCTTTTGAACAAATTTTATAAACATTTTATGTGAAAAAAATAATTTTTTCCTGCACTTTTTTGAAAAAATTTGGGAGAAAATTATTTTTTTGCTTTTTTCAGCATAACTTACTAACCTTTGGTAGCACAATCGAACCTATACCGTCGAGTCCGTGCATTTTTTTCACTGTTGCACTGTGTTATTTGTGTTAAAGTAATGCAGAGAGTAATCTGGTGTCATTACTGGTAGTGATAAAAGTAATGTCATGTCAGTACCCTTTCTACACTTGGTATATTTATGTATCACCATAAAATCTATTTTAAACAAACAGCATATTGGCAAAATAAATTAGAAAGTATACGAAAAATTCATAAATAACTAATATTTTATATATTATTGTAAACATTTGTTTTGTGGTAAAGGTAAAATAAAAGTTATATGAATAATTTAGTTAAAAAAAAAAATATAAAAAAGTTTACAGACTAAAAACTTTCTTGTTGTTAAGTTTGAAACAAAATAACGAAAATTAATGATTTTAATATTTGTTTACCAAAAATCAATCGAAATTTAATATCGACTCTGTACACAGAAAAAAATATTGTCAAAAAAATTAAAATTTAACTTCCCAGTCATTACTATTCTCACTACAAGTAATGATACCAGCTTACGCTATGCATTACGTTAACACAAATAATAACTACTTGCTAATAACTAATTAATTTTCCTATTACTTCAATGCAAAGTATAATGCGTTACCCATAAGTACTTATTTTTATCATTATTTTAAATATAAAGTAATGATCTAAAAATTGTTTGAAAATCAATTTTTAAACTCATTATTTGTTTACTTCTTGTAAGAACATATAAAACTACATATTTTGATATTTTGTAAGCTGGAAAGTAATTACATTTTGCGCAAGCAAGTCATTTAAGTTTTTTTTATCTATGAAGCATAACATGTCGAGATAGATCAGATGGTAGAGCGATTTAGAACCCCGTGTGCGCACATTTTATTTTAAAAAAATTTTTAATAAAAAAATTATTTTTTTATTAAATTTAGTTTTCTTTTTAATTTAATAAATATTTTTTTCCTTACTGGTAAGCATATAGGTAACCACATATTTTTCTTTTTTTTGTAAGGTGTTTAGTAATAATACCTCATTATTTTGCGTCATCTCCCCATATAAAAGCAATGAGATTTGTAATAAAAGTTGTAAGTAATTGCCATTATCAAATATGTAATTATACAACCACTTATATGGGAATGCTTTTCTACACTAGTTTTTGTTTCATTTCAAACTCTCTTTCAATTAAAAGTTTAATAATATGTATTAAATGTTTAATTGAAAATGAATTTGGGGAACACAATATTTCAAGTTCTAATAACACATAACAACAACAAAAATACAAAATTTTAAAAATTCACCAAAATTGAGGGAACAAAATGTAAAATCCTTAAAATTTAAAAAAAAATCAATTTATTACAAAATCCGCTAACATTTGAAAAATTCTCCGAAATTAAAAAAAAACGTAAAAAATAAAAAAAAAATAGTATTATAAAAATATCTCTAAAATTAAAATTTTATTTTATTTTAATTTTTTAATTCAAAATAAAATTAAAATTTTATTTTAATTTCATTTTGAATTGTCAGGTTTAAGATCATATTTAAAGTTATACTAACTATTATAAAGAGAAAACACTAATTGTTAATAAATGTAAGAGAAAGATGGCGCAGAACAACTGTTCGAAGACTTATCAGCTCGCGCAATTACAGTGTTGCCATGTCTGAAGAACTTTATCTTTCCCCACCTTTAATGTCTCATCCATCACCTTTCCAAAGAAAGCAACAAATTAATAAAAAAAAAAGAATTTTCTGAGTGTTGCTTCCCTTTTTTTAATAAAAAAAAACAAGATTTTTTTAATAATTTATTAACAATACACTTAGGGAATTATGTTGGTAAAGACGACAGCAATTGTAGTCAAAAACAAATGAAATTTCATTTGAAAAAAGGACGACTTACAAAAAACTAAAAACGATCCAAGGTCGAAAATTGTCGTTTTGGCCGGTCTTCGGTGGAATGGCCGAAATTCTGTTAATAAAATATCAAAATGTTAGCCGGTGTCATAACAAATTAAATATATATAATATGTCATTATAATATGGGTATGTTCGTCGTGCTGTATATAGGAAACTGAAATTTGTCTGAAATGGCAGAGATTAAACGAGCCGTACGAGCCGAACACCGTAGTGGTCGACCAATTGATGTGTCCACGCCAGAAACGGTTAAGAAAATCCACAAAATGGTATTGGATGATCGTCGGCTGAAGGTGCGTGAGCTAACTGAAATTATAGGCTTTTCAAAAAGTCATATACATCGCGTATTGACCGATAATTTGGAGATGAGAATGCTGTGCGCAAGATGGGTGTCGCGTTTGCTCACAATAGAACAAAAGCAGCGTCGTGGAGATGTTTCAATAGGGTGTTTGGCGATGTTTCAACGCAATAAAGCCGATTTTTGTGTCGATTAGTAGCCATGGATGAGACATAGGTCCACCACTTTCAACCTGAGACTAAGGAACAAAAAAAAAAAAAACAGTAAAAAACGCTGCTTACATGCAAGCAGGTTTGTAAGGGAGTGAGCCAAAAAGAATCCCTTACAAACCTGCTTACATATGCTATGATTTAAGCATTACTTTTGGGCAAAATAAGCGCTGATTTTAGCGCTTATAAAAAGCTGTGATTTCATGGCTTGCAGTAAAATCATATTTCATGTCTACATTATTACGATTAAAAATAATAACATGAATATACCATACATAATTAATTTTACATAAAATACTACAGACATTAATTTTTTGTTGTTAAAATTTTTAACATATAATATAATCATTTTATTTTCTTGACCGCTCCACGTGCTAGTTCTTCAGAAACAGTTAAACGACTAATTCTTTTTTATTACATACTCAAAACAGCAAACACAATTGAAAATCACTCGGGATAATTGATACAGATCGTTTATAATACACGATATGAAACTTTCTGCATTACAACCTGCATCCTTGTAAGTGAAAACAGAGGGCACACAATTTTTGTTTGTTTATTTTTATACAAAAATTATTCATTTCTTTTGCTGCTTCTCAGTATTATGTAATAGAAAGTACTTACATCAGCGCAATTGTTTTATCCTGCTTCTAAAAACACGAAAAATTTTTACTGGGAAAGCAGTGGACTGGAATGGGAAAATCGTGTTGAAAGAAGTCGACGACAGTTCCATCTGTAGGCAAGGTCATGTCGTCTATTTTTGGGATGCGCGTGGGATATTATTTATTGATTATCTTTAAAAAGGGAAAACGATCAACCGCGAGCAGCAGCATTTAAGTCATGAAATTAAAGAAAAAAGGCCGCATTTGGCGAAAAATATGCAACAGTTCACACATCCACTATTGTGATGGTCAAAATCAATGAATTAAAGTTCGTCTTGCTTCGAATAATTTTCCATTTCCAAACTGGAAAAAATTGCTCGATAGTAAACTATTTGCCAACAATGAAGAGGTGGAGTCTACGGTTAATGGCTATTTTGAGGAGCTACACAGTTCGTACTATAAAGAGGCCATCGAACCTATTAAATATCGCTGGGAAAAGAATATCGAGCTGAAAGGAGATTATGTTGAGACATAAAAACTTTTAAATTTAATCTATTTTCAATTCAATTTTAATCCTCTAACCGGCAAGCACGCCTCCTGGCGGGGTATTTTAAATTGGCCATAAGTGCGCCAAATGAGTGATTTATAATAAGAATTTAAAATATTCCGATAGTATCCCAAATTTTCAAAATATTTTGTGAATTAATTTTGTGTGAGCATGGCATGGTTTGGAAGTGAGAAAGCATTAAAATTAAAATTTCGTAAAATTTCAAAAAATAAGTATTTTAAAATGAACCCAATTTTTTAAAAAATCTTGAAAACATACAAAACACAAAGTAAGATTAAAGCTCAAACTTAAAAAAAAATTCTAATTTTGGTATAAGGACATACATTCTTCCAAAAGGATACCTTTAAAGGACATTGTCTTAACTTGAAAACGTATGGACGGATTTTTATAAAACTTCTCAGAAAGATTATATTAAGTATTGTTAGCAAAGTCTTTAAATTTAATCAATATATGTTGAAGTTAAGGTGCACTCATAATAATACATGCATAAAAATACGAAATTATTGTCAAAAACTACAAAAAATTTCGTAAAATGTACAAATTTTCCTGTATTTTACAAAAAATTTGGTTATTTTGACATTTTTTTGTAATTTTACGCATGGATTATTATCAATGTGTGTTTTCGCTCAATTTCAGGTTTTTCGCATAACGAAAATCGCCATTCGCTCTGTACTAAAAGCTCAAAAAAGTCCTTTTTTGGAATGTAGTTTTATCTTGGTAAGATGAAAAAAGTTATGCCTAAACTTATTCATTTTTATATAAAGGGTCCGCCATCTAACGTTTTTTTTTTTCAACTAGTGCTTATTTCGTGAATGGTAACACTTAGCTCATGTCTGATTTGACAGATAATTAGTTGTATCCTTCCGCTGAACGAATATGGTTGTGTATACGCTTGAACAACGCTGGGAAATATTGCGATATTACTTTGAAAATCATGGTAATGTTGCAGAATGTGTGCCGATACATCCAAAACGAGTCACTGTTTGGTGCGGATTTTGGTCCAGAGGCATAATTGGGCCATTTATTTTCGAAAATGAGCAAGGAGTGGCCGTTACAGTCAATGGCGATCGTTATCGGGCCATGTTGAACGAATTTTTGTTCACAAAAATTGAAGAGGAGGAAATACAGCTGCACACAATCGATAATGTGCTTAAAAATTGGACCGATCGTGTAGGCTACTGCATGGCCAGCCGAGGCAGCCATTTCAATGAAATTATTTTCCATTCAAGTTTGTTATAATTTTTATTAAAAATAAAAATTATGTTTTTTTCGACCTTTAATTGTGCAATGAAAATGAAAATTATTCAAGTTCGAGGCCATACTCTATATTTCTTCATTAGGATATTGTCCTAACAAATAATCTATAGAGTTTTTTGTTTTCAAATTTATTATTTGACCCTTTCAGGAATGTGTTGATAGATCTATTTCGGGAATTTTCTAGGTTCCCATCATCAGAACACGTTTTGAAAGCGGTAACAATCCCATGCCAAACATCAAACATTCATATGAACTAGTTTACTCACTACATGAGAACTAATATACATATGAGTTTGAAGCACACATTCCTGAAAGGGTCAAATAATAAATTTGAAAACAAAAAACTCTATAGATTATTTGTTAGGACAATATCCTAATGAAGAAATATAGAGTATGGCCTCGAACTTGAATAATTTTCATTTTCATTATTTTCCTTTATTAACCGGAATGATTGTACTTTCAAATAAAAAAAGGAATTTGAGAAAATATTCAGTAGCTTTTTTTAAAAAATTTTCAGAAAAAAAAAAAAAAGTTATTTGGCGAACCCTTTATTAGTTTTTGAGATTCGCTCTTAACGTATTAAGGCAGATATAGCCTAAAATAGGCAACTAAAAAGAATTTGATAGAACAATATATTGTTTATTTTTCGTGCCGAACAAGTGGTATAAATTTCATTGCAAAAAAAGCTTAGACCGGTTTGAGGGTTAATTTAAACTTGTACTCAATAAAAAATTTACTAAATAGATTAAACAGAATTTTTCTATTTAGAAAAGCTCTGTTAGGGAAAAATTCAGTTGCTGCTACAAACATTTTCTCTATGTCTATAATAAATAAATTTGATCAAAACAATGGATAAATGCAATTTTTTGTGGTTTTTAAATATGATGTTTACATTACGTTAAAAATGTATTAGCTTTTGAATAACAATCTTCTTTAATCTCCAAAATCTATACAAAACTCTATTATAACTTTTTACAAAATCCATGAAATAAGTATAAAATTACATATTTTAGATCCCTAATGTAAACGCTTTGTTTGCTATATATAAAGTTTTTAATTTTTTTTTGTAAACCCTGACCAAAGTCCATTTAATTTAGCCTACAGTATTACTATTTTGCATATTTTTAATTATATTTATTAATACTTTCACAAGAATTCAATTAAAATCATCCGAATGTTATTCTACTACCACGGTATGCTAAAATGCTCCTACAAAATAAATATTATCCAAAATAGAACTTTGACTATCAAAATCAATTATTTTTCCATCATCATATTAATACAATGGTCGGTTTTTACTAACACAAACTACTACTATTATGTATTTTATTTTTTTTTTATTTTTTATTTTATTATTATTATTATATTGTTTCATTCTCTTAGTCAGTCGCGTGTTTTTCTATTCAAATTAATATCGATTTTTGTATGTGTGTGTGTGTGTGTGTGTAATTCTATTTTCCTTAATGCCACCACTACAATAAATATTGTATTATTTTGTTTGTCCTCAATTAAATTTGATGGCAGAAAAGCGCGAGTTCGTAAAGTATTGATGTAAGTAGTCTATATAGTTTTTAAACTATGGTTAAAAAGTACACACAGAAAACAGTGTTGTAGTTGCCACCGAATTTTTTGACAATCGAATTTTTGTGGTTCCACGTACTATCACTATTATTTAATTTTAATACTATTGTAACAACCGTCATTTATTTAAAAATTTAGAATGTTTATTGTAACAATTAAATATTTTATGTTTATGGAGAAAAATTTATTAATAAAAAAAAAAAATTATATGCCTTGAACTGGTCTCGAACCGGCGATCTTCCGTTTGTCAGCCAATTACTTTACCTCCAACCTAAACCGAATTCAAATATGTTTTTTTAAATTTCAACCTTGAATATGTTCTTGTTTCAAATTTAAATATGTGCCTAAAAATAAATTTGTATGTACAAAAGAGCCACTCAAGTTGTATGGAAGCGAAATTCGTGCAAGGTGTACCCTAGGCCGGGTCACCCCCTAGAATTAAAGATAATTTGAAGAAGATTTGAAAAAAAAATTTTATTTTTTTTTTGCCACGCCCCTTGACCCCGCGCATTTGGTTTTTTATTTCCTGTGGCTCCATTTATAGTCAGATCGTAACGTGTGATATATCATTGTTTTTGGAATGACAACGGCTACATTTTCTACTTTGATCACTTTTGACTCCGACCTCAAATTCTAGAAGTGACTTCTGGAAACTCGATTTGGTACTCGAGGGTGGTAGAAATCGAGTTTCCAGAAGTCACTTCTAGAATTTGACGTCAGAGTCAAAAGTGATCAAAGTAGAAAATGTAGCCGTTGTCATTCCAAAAACAATGATATATCACACGTTACGATCGGACTATAAATGGAGCCACAGGAAATAAAAAACCAAATGCGCGGGGTCAAGGGGCGTGGCAAAAAAAAAATTTTTTTTTCAAATCTTCTTCAAATTATCTTTAATTCTAGGGGGTGACCGGCACAACTTTTTTTTTTGTATGGGGTGCGACCCACTCTAGTGTACCCCCTCAAAATGAACATTGGTATTGTTTATGATGACATCTAAAATATTTCGGCTCTAGATTTGGCCTCTCGTGAGCTGGACCATTTTGAAAAAGGGTAAATTTTTGCATGTTTTGTTAATTTAAGAATCTGTTTCCTTACCAACATATACAATATGGGTATCATAAGACAGGTTTTTTTAAGGCGCGTCCAACTGTATATACAATTTGTCAAAGGACGATCATCCATGTCCTTTTTGTAAGGATAGTCTGTAAAAAAAACGGTTTTTGAATTTTTTATTCCGGGTTGTTTGTAATAAAAATGCCAAATTAACATATTTTACTCTTTAGTCGATTTAATTAAATACGGGTCTCAGCTTTTTTTGAAATTCGAGCTAGTTCGCGTTTTGCCAAAAATGCAATGGGGTGGTAACTCTTCGTTTTAAATAGGGTATCAAATTTTTTCTTTTGCCAAGTAAATCATCTTTGTATGTAAATAATTTAGATTTTTGCAAATTAGATGCATTTTTCACTGTGCTCTGGAATATATATAAATGTAATTTTGTGGTAACTCTAATATGATAGCGGATTTAGTTTCTAGATCATGTATGGATGAAAATAGGACTAAAGAACGAAAAAAAAAAAATGATCCACGACTTTTTGGCGGCATATTTTTTTCGCAAATTAGCACTTTTTTTGGTGAGTCGCTCTAATGTACAATAGAAATTCGGTTACTAATCTCAATATTTTATTAGAGTTACCAAAACTATAAAAAATGTGTATTATTTTAAAATTATTTTATTAATAAAAAATTTTATGCTTCGAACTGGACTCTAACCGGCGACCCTCTGCTTGTCAGGCAATTACTTTACCTCCAGCCTAAACCTTGAATATTTTTTTCTCTCAAGTTTATATATTAATGTCTAAAAATAGATTTGTATGTACCACAGAAATTGGGTTTGCTAATCTTAATATTTTATTATAGTTACCAAAACTATTAAAAAATTTTATATTATTTTGAAATTGGCAACGAAAACTTATATTTTCGATAGAGTTATTGTTTTTTTGCATTCGGAACTAATATTCGATTTTAACTGCAAATATTCTATTCAAGGGATAAAATCTCCGAAATGTGGTTGGTTTTTGGTATTAAAGGTAATGTAGAAGATAATATTTTTTTAATATTGATAAGGAAGAAAAATAGTTTGAATGATGTGACTGTGTTTTAGCCTTTTTTATATATATTTTCTGTTTATAATACAGTTTAATTAATCTGATGATGAATTTTAAGTACTTACAATTAAAATTATTGAATAATGATTAAATTTTGTTGGTTACAATGGAATTCCAACCAATTTATTCTCTGTGTGTATGCATATTTTGGTTTTATAATGGAGCATTACCATATTATTTCAACGACTTACATTTTTCGATAGTCTCGGATATTAATAAAATTTGGTGAATTTGTTTGACGGTGAGCGAATATTGCTAAAACGATTTTATATTTTGAAAACTGTGGCAAACCCTGAAGTTTTGAAATAGCAAAAATAGTGTCGCTACATCATACAAAAGGTCACAACTTTTGTTATGTGCAAGATATTAAAAAAGTTCTTTTTGCATAGGAATAGTGAGAATTTTGAGGTCCAGAAATTTTATTAAAAATTTTTTTTTTATTATTATTTTTTATAAAAAAAATTCAATATAATTTTTTGAAAAAGATCCCCTTTTAATTTTTTTTTTATATTTTGTATACAAATAGATAAAAACCTATTTTGCACTGAGAAAATTATCTTTAATTCAGTAATGAATTTCTTCATAGCTTCAATGAAAATTGTCACTGACTCGTCCACTGCAACTTTTCATAGAATATAAGAAACAGGTTTCATTAAAGTCAATGTTTATGAAATGTTTGTAGATTTAATGAAAGTCTTCATAAAACTAATGAATCATTCCGACAATGAAGACTTATAGAATTTATGAAACAGTTTCATACATTTTTAAATGTTAAGAAGTTTCCTTGAATTGATAAAACTCTCCATAAACGTCTTTAAAAATGCATTGGAAGTCAATGAATCGCTTCACCTGACTTTTTTTAAACAATTTCATTGAAGTCCTCAATAAATAAAGGCTACGCTGAAATAATAAAGCACTTTAGAAAATATTTTGAACACTTGAGAAATAAATCTTAAAACTAAAGATTGAAATGTATGAAAATTAATGAAATTATGAAATTTTATGAAAAAATAAAAATAATTAAGTCTTTGAAATAATTTCATAGCTCTACAGAAAAGTTTCATTAAATTTATGAAGAGACAATTTATGAAATCGAATGAATTTTTTTATGAAACTATGACATTTTATGTGAAAAAGTTAATCAACAATTGTTTAATATTAATAAAATTTCTTGGATATAATGAAATTCTTCATTGAACATACGAAAAAAATCTATGAAATTGTTTCATTAACATCATAAAGCATAATTCTTTCCGTGTGGTGGCGTATTTTAAATATGCCATTAATGCGCCAAATGAGTGTTATATAATAACAAATTAAGCCATTTTGTTAAAAAAAAATAGTAATTTTTGCGCGATAAAGATAAATTTCGTAAAATTTCAGAAAATAAATATTGTGAAATGAACACAATTTTCAAAAATCTTAAAAACATATTTATTTTGACTGGAAACCGTTGATAGTAAACACAAAATAAGATTGAAGTTGAAGCTTTTAAAAAGGACATCGTCTTAAATTAAAAACGAATAAAATTTGACGAAAAGATTGTCTTAGTACTAGTAGTAGCAAAGCCTTTAAGTTTGATCAATATATATTACAGTTAAGGTGAGTTTTCGCTCAATTTTGAGGTTTTAGAAAAACGAAAATCTAAATTTTTTCTTAAGTAAAAGCACACAAAGTGTAATTTTTGGACTGTAGTTATGTCTTGGTAAGAGGAATAATTTATGCCTAAACTTATTATTTTTATGTATTCGATTATCAGATTCCCTCTGAACCTATTTTGACCTATATCGCCTTAAGTAGGCAACAAAAAAAAATCTGATAGAAGAACATGTTATTTTTCGTTCTGAACAAGAAATATAAATCTCATTGCAAAAAAAAACTTAAAGTCTTTAAAATGTTTTTATGTCTTTTCGATTTCAGTTTTAAGCTAATTAAAATCTTAAATTTAGTTGTCATAATTCGAAATGGGATTGAAAAAAACTGCCGCTGTACTAGCTAGGAATGAAAAAAATATTTTTTTTACACTTTATCAATTTAGGTTTTGCTTTTTAATTTCGAAAATTTTTTAAAAAGTTCAAAATATGTTTGCGTTTAAAAATTTTAAAATGCTTTTTTGACTTTGAGTTGCGGTTTACTAAGAAACTCAGTTCACACAATACGCAACTCAATTTCAAAAATAATTGTGTATGTCATACACAAAAACATACATTTTCAAAAAATCTACATCAATTCCAATTTAAACAATTATAAGTTTGTGATGTTCGTACCCCGTTATTGGTGAGCTGACCTCAATTAGCTATACACTAGAAAAAAGTATAAAATTACAACGTATTTTAAATACTGTTCTCAAAACCATATTACACTACTCAACAACTTTCATGTATTGTATGTATTGTCTTTAAAATACAGTAAAACTCGCTTAAGACGAACTCTGTTAAGACGAATCCTCGGTTAATAGGAACTAATTTAAAAGTCCCGAGGTTTTGGCAACAATTTTCATATAAAATACATCTTTTAATACGAACTCGGTTAATACGCACCCTCGGTTATTACGAACTGTTTTAAGCAGTCCCAAAAACTCGTTTTCATACAAATTACCATGTTTAGTACACTCTTTATCCGTTTAATGGGATAGACCTAATATGAATTTCATATCCGTGGATGACTTTCTAGATATAGATGCTAATGTTTTGACGTCACATACTTTATCAGGTGAAGAAATATTGGAAATTGTTAATCCTGCCGATGTTTAAAATTTGTCAAGTGATATATTCGAACAAAATCGTGTGCCGAAGAAGCTGACAATCATATTTTGGTAATAGAAAAACTTATAACGAATGAAATCGTTAATTCAGTCATTCAGAAAAAATAACAAATTTTTTTTTTTTTTTTTTAATGAAGAATTTTAATTGAATTTGTAATTGTGAATGCATGAAATGCTAATTATATTTTTTATTTAGGTAAAAATCTTGTTTTTGTTTTAATAAATACATATTTTGTATCGTTAAAAAACCCGCTTAATACGAACCTCGCTTAAGACGAACTAATTTTTTTGGTCCCTCGGAGTTCGTCTTAACCGGGTTTTACTGTACATATTTTCTAATAGTCTTAGATACGCTGAATACAAATCTGTAAAAAAAATGTTCTTTCCCTTTCTCAGTTTTTTGAATACCCCGTTTTTATATTCACATCATTCACCCCTTTTTCTGTTTTGCAGAACCTGTCTTTAACGTACAAACCTGTAAAAATAAAATTGTTTTTCTCTTTTCAGTTTTTTAAATACCGGGTTTTTATATTCAGATCATGCACCCCTTATTTTAATTTTTTATTTTTTATATTTTGGTTAATTTTTCAAAATTTAACCGCAAAGTTAAAGTTCCTACCGAATTTAAAAGTATATTTTGGTGATAGCAACCAAAAAATACGCTCAGAACAACCATACTCAAATAAGATTTCTGAATATTTTTGTTGTAGCAACTAAAATTAGTTGTATTAACCGAATTTTATCGCGAAAACTAACATTTCAGTTGGAAATTAGCTAATTTTTTCTCCATATGTACGAATATAAATCAACACAAAATGATCTATAATTTTATTACCTAGCAAAAAATTGTGTTTACCCAGAAGCACTTCCGGAAGGTATTAATTACGAAGCGCTTCCAAAGCAAATCCAGAAGACATGATTTTTGTACGCGATGTCCCACTTGGTATGTTTTTTTAAGCAGGTGAAAAGCGCTTCTTTCATGTGCTCTTAGAAGCAATAAACTCATGCCTTCTTATGCAATAAAAGAGCTTTTTTTTTATTTTGACAACATTAATGGAGTGCATTCTTTATTGCTTCTTTGTAAGCGTTATTCACTGGTTCAAAGAATTCATTTGGGGAAACAGAATGCTTTCCCTAATTGCTTTATTGTTTGCAAGGTGGTGAAGCGCTATTTTGAAAGCATACAAATGTAAATACTGCTTACCAAATCCAGGTTATTTTTGGCTGGGTATAGTGATGTCAGTGTTTTTATCAGGATATCTTACCGGTATTAAAAAGAAAGTTTTGAAAATTTTGCATGTATAGTTTTATTCTTATAAATTTTTTGTATGTAAAAAAAAATTAATTAAAACTGTGCGTAAACTTAACCCTCTGCTGAACTCATGTTTATGTTAAAATTAGAATTCCATTGAAATTATCCTGAAATATTTAGAAAAGAGAAAGCTTTTGCATAAAAAATGGAGTATTATAAAAGCAGCGATATTTCAAAAACTGCAAATAAAAAAAAAAACAAACAGATTCAGACTCAGCGTTCCTAAAGAAAATATGTATTACAAACATTTTTTTAACTGGAACGACTAGTAGTATTAAAAATAATTAGGGAATTCACAAGGTGTACTATTGTGTTGTATTTGGCGTATGTGCTAATATTATACAACAGTTGTAAAATGTTATTGATATTCTTCGTGCAAATATATTATACGACAATACAACTTGAGCATGTATGTTTTTCCAGTGTACTACACAGAAAAAATTATGGGCCAAAAATATCTAATTAATCGATTGTTTGAATGTCAATGCCAATTAAAACAATTTTTTTAATTGATTCAATTAAAAAAATTATTGAATTTTCTAATATATCCATACAGTGTTGACAACATGTAAACAAAATTTTTTTTTTTTTTTTTATTTTATTTAGATTAAATAATCAAACAAAGGTTTAATTATATCAAAATATAATTTAATTTGTAAATAAAAATAAAAAAAAAACGCAAATGATTAACTTTTAATAAGTTGAATAGTTTACCGATTTCAAATACACACAAAATCGTAGTTATTTCACTAGAGTTCGCAACACTATTTTTGTTGAGACATTCGTGTACGCACGAAAACTTAATTTAGTTTCGTGTTTTATCTGTGGTAATAAAAGTACACATGTGGATTTAAATAAACCTTATCGAAAAAGGACAATTAAACTATTATTTTTGTAAATAATTAAATTTTCAATAAGTCTAAGTGTCATTAAACTATCATTTTAAAGTTGTGTGTGATTTTTTTAAGAAAGCAATTTAATTACAAGAAAAAGTTCAAGACAAGACAAGCTAAACAAAAAATTTGTCTTTACTAATTTTATAATACATTTTTATATTAAAAAGCTTTAATTGTATTATAAATAAAATGTCAATTTAATTTCCAAACCTACATTTATTTTTTTATTTAATGGGGGGCATATAACAAAAATAAAAAAATATGAGTTTTCAATTAAAACTACCATTGTTTTCTTCTCAAGTTTCAATTAAAGTTTTAATCAATTTAACTAAACTTTTTAATTGAGGTTGTAAAGACAAATAATAACTCTTTTAATTGATATTATTATTATTTTAATTGAAAGAATTTTAATAAACTGTCTGCAAATTTTTTTAGTTAATACTATCATTTCAGTGGTAGGTGCAAAATCAATTAAAATATTAATTGATTTAATAAAATTTTTAATTGAAACCCGTTTTTAGTTTTTTTCTGTGTATATAGTAAGTTCAGTGTCAGCTGTTCTTTGTTTATTATTTCTAAACTTATTTCGAAGCGTTAAAAACAGGATCATCTTTTATTAAATGCAATATATAAGTACATCGGATGTATATTTTTCGCACAAAGGAGTAATAACTTTATCTTTTTCGGTTTTTGTCGGCAATTTTCAATATTTTTTTTTTCTGACGTTTCGATTTTGACGTTTTTAGTACTTAAGAATTAGAAAATACAATAAGCTGCTCACATATGTACTATTTTTTGCATATGACTTTACGATTTATGACTTTAAGGCACCACGTGAATTCCCTAAATTTGGTATAGATTTATATTCTCAAAAAAAAAAAAAAAAAAAATAGGATTTTGCCATAAAATATACGAAAAAATGGGATGAATGTTGTAAATATTAAAAACGCAGTTTTCTTCCTCTGCACTAAAAACATGTAGTTGTTTGGGTTGTAATACAGTTTCTTTATTTTTAATGTAAATGTCAGTCATTTGTAGAACAAATTAAATTGTTTTACTGACCTTACACAGAAAAAACTAAAAACAGGTTTCAATTAAAAAATTTATTGAATCAATTAATATTTTAATTGATTTTGCACCTATCACGGCAATGATACTATCAATTAAAACTTTTACTGAAAACTTAAAGGGGAAAAAAGTTATATATAACTTCTACAAAAAAAAATATGATACTCACAAAAAAGTGTGTGAATAATACGTTTATGTGTGTTTATTTGGCAATGCAGCGACTGGTTTGTATGTTTGTAGTGTGTGCTTGTTTTGTTTGTAAACTTCAAATGCATTTTGTATGTTATACTAAAATTTTCTATTTAAGCATACAGTGTATGAAAAAATAATATGAGAATTATGGCTAAAATAAAATATGTATTTATTTATTAAGAAATCAATTAAAATATTAATTGATTCAATTAAATATTTAATTAAATAAACAAAAATCTAAAAATAGAATATTTATGTTGTTAGTGTTGTCGCTAATATACAATAACAGAAAAAGCTAATAGGAAAGAAAACTGCAATTTAGCTGCATTAGATTCGAGGCCATACTTGGGTGTGATCGCTAAACGGTCATGACTTGGTATTGTTACGTTTGTAATGTAAGATGAGCGCAGGTTTGATTCTTACAGCCGCAGGTTGTTGAAAAATTGTTATCATATAGAAGCAATCTGACAATTGTAATATAATTTAAACAAATAGTAATACAGTTTAAACGGAAAATCAACGATGAGTCTGTTCATAAAAAGGCAGAAACTAGTCTAGTCTGATTAAAAAATTAATAGTGTTTATAATTTTTAGAGAAAAACATTTATTCTTCCTTTTAACCTCAACTTTTCTAAATTAGAAAGAAATTTAATTCAAATCTTTAATTAGATATATTAGGTTGATAATTTTCTGTGTACAGTACATTTAAAAAACAAAATACGTCAAATGACTGTTTTATGATTATACATTCAAAAAATAAAAAAAAATAAAAACAAAAAATAAAAAATAAAATAAATATTTGTTTATTTTTTACTAACTTGTGGTTCATTTTTACTACAATTGTTAGTCATTGTTTAAACATTAAAAAACAAATAACCATGTAAGTTGAATTTACTGAAATGTAAGTCGTTCTTCTTTACGTGAAATTTCATTTGTTTTTAACTACATTTGCACTGGTCTTTACCTACATAGTATTCTAAGAGCCAGTTTTTGGGAGGACGATCAAACTTAGTTTTACTGCTGTTTAGTTAAACTTTAATAAGATATAAACTGCCATGCTGTTTTTCAGTGATGGTTTAAAAATCTCAAACTAAATTAGAATACCATATACAAGCGGAAGCGCTGATAAAATCATGAGTGTCCGACCGAACAGTTCGGCCAAAAACCTATATTTTGTCGGTTTTTTAATATATAGAGGCAATGATGACAAACTTTGGTATTGGAAACATGTTTGTTGAGCTGATATAATTCGATTTTGTGTATAAAATTTAAGAGAAAAGCCGAAGTTTAGCTATAAAGTTAAAAGTTCGGCCGCCGAACTATTTTCAATTTGGCCGAACTTTCTGAAGCCGAACATTGAATTCATTGCTTAACTACAGACTTTTCTTTAAACTTGACACTCAAAATAGCATCTAATCAGCCCAATAAACATTTTTCCATCCGCCAAATTTGTCCATAATGCTTTAAAATACCGAATACAGACCAAATGCATTTTCTGGCCGAACTGTTCGGTCGGACACTAAAAATCATTATATAAATGAAAATCATTTGGACGAGTTCGAATTGTTTTTGGTTTTTTGATTATGGTTATTTTTAAGTTAGCGTAAATTACAGAATCGCTATAATCCTCATCATCTGATGAAGAAAATATTTTCAAAAATTTCTTATATATTGTTTTTTTTTTTTTTTTTGGACTTTTACTTCACAGCTGTTATGTTTTGACAACTCAAAACTTAGTTTAACGGCCAATGCTGGCCGGTTAAACTACAATTAAAACAAAATAAACTTGATCTCGAAAACAGCATTTTAAGTTTAAACTTCGTTAAAACTATAAACAAGGTAAACTTAAGTGTCGGTTGAGTTTCAGTTTTTTTTTTATCGTTGAGTGTTATTAATTTGTATACATACTTTTTGAACATACCGTCGTATGATTGAAAGTTATATGAAAATACCTACTATGACGTGCACTAATTTACTAAACTAAGTAAGCAAAGTAGGTAGTAGTACTGTGTAACTACCCATACTTCTAACTAAAGCATAAGTATTAGACATTTCATTGTTGTCGTTAGTTTCGAAAATAAAAAAGTATGTAGTTCGTTAGTAAAAAGTGGTGTTGTTGTTAATATATATTTTCATATTTCATAAATAAGAACGCGTTTAGTGAAATTGCTTTTCTAGTTGTCGGTAATGTATATAAATATTTCAAACTTGAAAGAATGGTGGGAGTGTTTGAAGTATTTTTTAATGACATATTTTCTAATACTCGTACTATAATTAAGTTTTGCTTAAACAAAATTAGAGCATATTTTATAAATTTAAATCAATTTATTTAATGTCAAGGAGACCTTTGAGTAAATAAATAATTCAATTGTTAATAATAATTTAGTTACTAAAAAATATTTAAATTTTTTATTTTTTTTTTGAATTGCTAATAAAATTGATTTTTTTTTGTAATTCCCGTAAATTATGTTTTTGTTTCGCAAATGATTTGGTTTTTTTTGTTCGTGAATTAATTTAAGTTTTATTTATGTTGTAAGCACTTAAATGTCATTTAATTTATTGATTGAATTACAATTTTAAATATAAAATTAAATTAACTGTTATACAGGGTGTCCGCCGGGAAGGTATACTACTTTGTTTTGCCGCCATTTTGGTAAACATTAGTCTTGACAGTTCATATTTGGCAGTCGTGAAGTAGACACGTGGCAAATTTATTGTGGAAAAATATTCGATAAACCAACGTGTTTTAATCGTTAAAACATTTTATCAAAATCAATCATCGATTACTGTGACGATGAGAAAGTTACGTGAAATTTTTGGGAGGAACAACGTGGTAATAAAACGCACTATTTATCGTTTAGTGACTGATTTCGAAGAAAGAGGGTCTGTAGGTGATAGGCCCAAGCATGGAACACAACGTACTGCAAGATCGGCTGAAAACATTACTGCTGCTCAAGAAAAGTGTTCAAAACAATCCATCAACCTCAATTCGACGCTTTGCTCAGGGGCTTGGTCTTCAAAGAACAACTTTGGCCAAAATTTTGAACAAGGATTTGCATTTGTTTCCATTTAAGATTCAGTGGTATCAACAAGACGGTGCCACTTCGCATACAGCCAGGATTACAATGCAATTACTGCGAGACCTCTTTCCACAACAAGTTATTTCAAGAAATGGTGATGTTGATTGGCCTCCACGCTCGCCTGATTTGACTGCTCCGGACTTCTTTTCGTGGGGATATCTGAAAAGCAAGGTTTATGCAAACAAACCAGAAACGCTTGAGCAACTCAAACAAAATATTCGTGATTAAATTAATGAAATACCGCGTGAAATGTGTGAGAATGTAATGAAAAATGTGCTCAAAAGGGCTCGCATTTGTGAGGCTATAAGAGGCGGACATTTGTCTGATATTGTATTCCATACATAATTGCCGACAATAAATAAAACATTTATCAATATAAGATCCATTCTCTTTCATTTAATCAAAAATTATAAACAATCAAAGTAATATACCTTTCCGGCGGACACACTGTACTATAAAAACCGGTTGTTAATTTACTGCTATAAAGTTAGTACATTTTCGTGTAATTTAACGCAAACTGCTTAAATTTAGACACCAAATGTGTAAAAATAGGGTATAAGCACTGAAGAGGACGGTTCTAAAATAAGTCCACATGACGTATTAATGCCGGCTGTAGTTTAAAAAAAATTAATCTGGTGAAAAGTGCCAACCTTATAAAACACATGTTTTAAGTTTCAAGGCGCCACGGTGTTTAGTAATTTTTTTTTTTTGAAGCCATCAAAAATAAACGATCTTGTAAGGAGTCATTCCCTACATACTTTTCATTTTGTATTTCAGTTTTACTTAGAATTAAATTTCAATTTTTGTTTTTAAAATAAATTACACACTGCTACAAAAACAAAAACACTTTTTGTCAGAACTTGAAAACCGACCTAGTGGGGGTTGTTTTTTATATGAAAACCTATCTTTTTTTGCACTGTATTTTAAAGACAATTTCATATAGAAAAAAAAGAAGATATTATTTGTTAAAATCGGTTTATATTTGCAAAAGTTACTAAACTTTATCTAAAGTAAAAATTTTGGGATTGCAGACCTTTCTTTTGGTAAACAACTTGACTTACAAACGTTAATTAAAAACTGTACAAATAGCTTAACCTACACTCAAAAAAAAAAGTTTGTAAAGCGAGCAACAAAATTAGTAGATTCAGCAAAAGTTTTGCTAACACTTAGTGGATTAGAAATAAAAAAGCTTTGCTAAAAATTAATAAATTTTTTGCTGAATTTTAGTACACTGAAAAAAACACAAAAAATTTATAGAAAAATTGTAATTTAGTTAAATTATTTGCTGAAGATCATAAATCATATTTTTATGATTCTTTTAAAAATAATTCACAATAACTACGAAATATAAAAATTTTCATTTTTCCACATTGACGACATAATTTAATTTAATATCTGAAAATATATAGAAATAAATATATATAACATAACAAAAATTTTCTTTCAACTACTTACATCACTGGTTGTCTAAATGATACTTTCTTTTAAAGGACGCAACTGCCGAAGATAATTATAGAAACGAAACGAAAAAATAAACAAAAACAAACGAAACGAAAAAAACAACACTTTTTTTTTGCAAATAAGAAAAAGGAACCATACAAATCTACCTAAGGTGTGTGTCTTTGTCTTTCGCTTTACTCTGTCTACATGTCTGTATATTTCTGTGTGCAATTTGATCACACTAGATTATTAATCTATAAACATTTAGTTTAGAAATACATATTAAATTTAAATATTTGATTTTGTCTTTTATTTAATTAAAAGACAATTATTTTCACAAGCCGGTGACAACGCAAAATTTAAGTTGTTTTAATCCTTAATTTTGTTTTATGTATGAAAAACAGATACAAAAGTCTTCCATAGTTGATTTTTTTATATGTATTATTAGAGTTGTACTTTTTAGTATCATTTTCCTCTTCTCTACTACATCTTGACATGCCGCGACATCTGCTTCATTCTGAGTATATCTTTCAATCTGGTTATCGTCCACACTATTAATGTGCTTATCAGCACAATTTTTTTTTTAGCAAAATTAATTAGTAAAACATTAGTATATTAGTAAAGCATTAGTATAAAACAGTTAAGTGCTGAATAAGTATAACAAAAATTTTAGCTGAAAACACGATTTTAGCAAAAAATTTGCTAAAAAATAGTATACCTGATTTACAAGACGTTTTACAACTTTTGTACTAACTTATTTTTTTGAGTGTAAGTTAACATGTATAGTTAAAAATGATTACTAGCCCTCTTAATGAAAAGCTGAATAACTTTTACAATTTTCATCCGATTTGAAAAATGAAAACCATGTTTTGTTAAGAACTAAATTTTCTTTATACGTTGGTATAAATTTTTATAAGCTTTCATATTAAAATAAGCAATGAAAAGCTACTAAAATCAAAAAAGTTTATAATGTTCGTATTTTTTTTTTGTAGATATTCTTAACAAAAACAATACTTGTAACTTACAAATGTATCAAAAAATGCACGTCTTTTTAAAGCGTAATCAGTTTTCTTTTCAAACCCGTTAAAAAAGTTTAAATCGGACAAAAACTGAGTGAGTTACAGGTCGATGAGTTGACGAACATCACTGAAAACGGTTTTTTTAGAATAACTTCTGAATTTGAGGGTGTTTCTGAAATTTTTTGACACAATTTGTAATGTACTCAACAAGACCTATAACCCACGCTAGGTCGTTTTCCAAGTTTTTTTTTTCACTGTAGCATTGTGTTATTATTCAGTTTTTGCTCTTTCAATCAGCAACATAAAAATTCTATAAAATTGAATTGTTTTTAAACAGGATCCTTCGGGTCCTATAATCTCAGTGAATTTGTAAACATGGAAAAAATTGGTCACTGTTATGTTATTTAATACTTTCATTTGAAAGGTCTCAGTTCAACCAATATTAAAGCCGAGCTAGATTGTAATCCGGGGGAGTCTGCTCTTTCGTTTAAAACTATAAAATATTGGGTCGTATAGTTTAAACGAGACCGTACGAGCAGCCAAGATGTACTGCTCGTTGTGGTCGACCAATTGAGGTGTAAACGCCAGAAATATGTAAAAAAAACCCACAAAATTATATTTGATGATCGTCGGCTGAAGGTGCGTGAGCTGGCTGAAATTATAGGCATTTCAATAAGTGTTATTCATCACATATTGACTGAAAATTTGGAGATGAGAAAGCTGTGTGACTCATTCCATATAAACGCAACAAAAATATCCAATTTTCCACCTCTATCCCCTTCAATTTTAGCCAAACTTGGTGTGGATGGTAAATGTCATATAAATATGATATCAATCAAGTTTTGGGTAACTAGCTTTTACGGTTTTGGAAATATTGCGTTTTAAAATATGAAAAAAAAAAAATCGAAAATTTAACAAAAGTTGTCTTACATAATCCTTTATATCTTTTGAAATGTTAAAGCTAATTTTAAAGCTTCTGTTGTCGTGCTTTAATTCGCGGTTCAAATCGTTGTTTCTCAGAAAACAGGTTTTTTTAAATTCTCAAAAAAATATTTGTTAATTTCAAATTATTCCACTTTGACGTTGGCAAATCCCAATGTGCAGCTCTTACGGAATCAGAAGTTATGGACAAAAATCTGAAAAATACTAAATCTCGTAAAAACAAAGAATTTCAGAAAAAAATATTTTATTGAAAAAAATAAAAATTTTACAAAAGTAGTTGCACACAATTGTCCATATCTCTTTAACAACTTAAGCTACGAGAGTTATTGATACCTCAGTTTAAAGCAACTTAAATTGTGGTTTTAATGTACACATAAGTTATTATCTTCCTTACTGCAAAATGCACTTTTTCGAATTTTTTAAAAAAATGCATGTTAATAATAAATTATTCTTCTATACCATTGCCAATTCCCTATATGGTACTCCTCCATGTTCCTGAGTAATCGGTTTTTTAGTTACATTTTTTTAAATTTTCTATTCATAACTCAGGACACCGTAAGAGCTCCATATAGGGATTTGGACACGGAGTAGGGAAGTAATTTTCAATTAACATATATTTTTTTTAAATTTTAAAAATCCAGCTTTTTGAAATATAGCTTTTAGAATCGCGGTTTTTGAAAACAATAGGATTTGCCGTACGATGTGAATAACTTGTATCTACCAGTAAAATAAATTTGAGTAGCTTCAAAATGAGGTATCAATTACTCGCGTGGCTTTAGCCGTTAAAAATATATGGATTGCAGAATTTTGAGTAATTCACGTGAATCATGAGTGATGACGCTCAAGTTTACTTAGAAAAATTCTTCGTGAGTGAGATTGCATGAGTGAGTGTGCGTAAGTATTATTTACGAAATTTTTTTTTGCTTTTAATAATATTTTTTTTTAGTTTTATCACCGACTTCATATTGTTGGGTTTTTAATTGCAAAATAAGTGGCAAAATTGCATATTCAGAACAATTTTGAGGTAAACATCCACAATTTACTTTTAAAATGTTGAGGTTAAGAAAAAGAATAAACGTTTGTCTCTAAAAATTATAAACACCAGTAATTTTTAAATCAGACTAAACTAGATTCTGCCTTTTTATGGACAGGCGTCATCAGTGATTTCCCATTTAAATTGTATTATTATTTGTGTCTTATAATTGTCAGATTGTCTCTATATGATAAATTTTTTCAACAACCTGCGGCTGTAAGAATCAAACCTGCGCTCTTCTTACATTAGAAACGTAACAATACCAAGTCATGACGAATGTAATGCAGCTAAATTGCAGCTTTCTTTCCTATTAGCTTTTTCTGTTGTTGTATATTATCCTAAGAAGTGACAACACTAACAAACACAAATATTCTATTTTTAGATTTTTATTTATTTTTCTAATCTCCTCCGTCTCTATTTCACAACGTTTATTTTTGTAATTTTTTTTTCTGGTAAGATTTTATTTCGTGAATTGGCGTGATTCAAGAAAAAATAATGAGTTTAAAAATAGATTTTCAAAAAATTTCGAATAATTATAAAAAATAATTACTTATGGGTAACGCATTACTTTTTGTATTAAAATAATGGTAACATTAATTAGTTATTAGTAAGTCCTTATTATTTGTGCTAAAGTAATGCAGATAGTAAGCTGGTATCATTACTGGTAGTGAGAAAAGTAATCACATGTCATTATCGTTTCTACACTGAGACATCTCTGGAAAAAGGATTTATTTTCTTTAGCAAAATTAGCTAAATTCTGGTAAAATATAACATATTTTTTTAAAATATCGCAAAAAGTAGTATATGTTCCACTCTGAAATATTCAGGGTGTTTAGAACACGCATTTAGCTATTTGTATACACCCCTGTTACGTCTTTTAAATTAGAGCGAAAGTGAGATTTTAGAACTTTTCGGTGTTCTTGCGATTAAATCAGAACGTTTTTGAATATTTTTTATTCGTTTTATTCGTGTAAAAAAGCCTGGTCGAAAGTAAAACGAATGCAATTTTTTCTAATAAATTACAATTTAGGGTCAAAACTGGTGCTTAGTATTAAAAATATACAGCTTTTTTTTACTTATTTCTGATTTTATTGTATTTTTGGTTGTATTGTTTATACTCTAAAAACTGTTTTAAAAAAAACATAATTTTTTTGTTTTGATATTCTAGAAAACACTCAAACAAATTGTCTACAATGTTAGAAGCATTTCTTAAAAGCATTCTACTTTCAGCCGAAAATAAAAACATTAGGAATCCTTAATATGAAATGTATTTTATATGTTAAATGGTTTAATTAGACTAATTTAGCAATATTTATTGTAAAATTCGCTTTTTAAAAAAAATATTCCTTTATTTATGTTCGAAAAAGCAGCGTTGCCCATAAAAATAAATGTGTATGAAAGCAGTGATACCATCGTAATTCAATCTACATATACCAATCTTAATTGGTTCATAATTAAAAGCTGAACCAAGTAAATGAATAGCTGAATTTTTTTTTTTAAGTTTAAAAGTAATGTAATTCTGTTTTACAAGATTTTAGTAACAATAAATATTAACAAAACATTACTTATTTGGGAAACATTCATATGGCATCTCTCTTTTAGAACATATGACATCAAAACATGTGTTCAATCGTATGTTAATAAAAGGGCGCTCATAAAGAAAAGAAAAGAAAAGGCTTATTGTTGCGACCAATTGTATTACGTCCGGTATTGAACTATTTCCCATTAGTGGAGAAATTTTTTCCAAAATCATGACAAAGGCTGTTTTGTTGACACGATAAAACCCTATGAACCTTTAAAAAAAACGTGACTTTTATTACTGTTTACAAAAAGAAAATAACACTTAAGCAGAGTCTGTGATGGACAAAGGGTTCGAAGCATCTTTTAAACCACGTTTTCTTATATTTTCATTGTGGATTATTCTTCTTTTCAGTCCTATAAAACTGCTATAAAAGCAGAAGGCGTTTTAAATTACTGTAATTTTTGTTTATTAATAAATAATATTTTTGACAAGAAAATCATATGTTTTGGCACTTCGATAAGAATTTCGAAAAAAATTCGAGTTTTCGAAAGCTTTTAGCATTTGAGAACACCAAATTTCAATTTCGTGTGATTTTACAAATTCGTTCTAATTGCAAAACGTTCTAAAGTAGGGACATGGGCGATAAACTACAAAACAAAAATTAAATTTGTCTTTTTTTCTAGAAATTATTTAAGTTTTTTTTTGTTTTTACATATTTTAACAAGTTTATAATTTTTTTTTTACAAAATTTCTGTTACTTTAAATATCTTTCACACAAAGAATTTTATGAGATTTTGAATGATGTTCCTACTCCTCATTTTTTGATATTTCAAAGCTTCAGGGTTGCCACAGTTTTCAAAATAAAAAAATAGTTTTCGTAATATGCGTTTAAGTAAAGGGAAATAAAATTTTAATGTTCTATAGGCATTAGGGTTATAACTCTTTTGTTGGGAAAAAATTACACTGCACCACCTTATATTATATATTTTACTGATAATGAATATCGTTTTTTAATTCAATTCGAAACAAAACCTTTCGCACCGAAACCAATTTCTAAGCCTACGTTTCCACTGAAGGTGTTTTGAAATAAAACATATTTTGTACATTAGGGATACAACTTTTTTACAATTTTTGAAAATATCAAAATCCATACCATGTAGTGCATAAAAAAACAATAAGAACTGCATCTTTAAATTTTCGATGTCGTTAAAAAAGAATCCGCGTCAAATGCAATTAAGTTTGGGATCATTAAGTTCTAAAAAAATAAAAATATTTTCTTTATAATTTCATTAAATGATAAATAAATTATAAGTTTTTCCATTAAATATTGAATAATATTCTGTATAAATTCAATTAATCGTGATAAAATATTGCGATTTACCTACGCAGATTATATGAAATAAGCGAATTATATGCAATATGCGAATTATATGAAATATGCGAATTTATATGTGGCCCTTGGTACGACATTTGGTTTTCAGACCATTGTTACAATCAAAATGACTTCAAAGCCTTAAACAAATCATTATCGGGCTTTACTAATGCTCAGAAATGCTTTCTAAGACATTGGGTGAAAGATGAATCAAGAATTCCAAAAACACAACGTAGCAACATTTGTGCGGAACGCGCCATCAAAGTCGTACAAAATATTTTCCCCCAATGCAAATCAACACGAACTCTTAATCTTAAGTTAATTTCACTTAACAAATATAGTTTTTAGATTGTGATTTTGATTATAATCATATAATTACATTAAGAAATGTAAATAGTTAAATAATTATAAAATAAAAAATTTTGAAAAAATAAAAAATTTTGAAAAAATAAAAAACAAAAAATCTTAAAGGACTTTCAGAAATCGGCTTCGACGCGAAACGTTTTTGTTCCGAAATGACCTAAGGAAACATTTTTCGGTTTCAGCACAACATCAGCTACAGCGTGGTGATAGGGCCTTATTTTGGTTGTACCCCTATTGTATATGTTTTCCCAATACATTTTTTTTCACCAAAACACACGTAAGTGGAAACGCGATATAAAAATCTTTTTTTTTTTAAATATTTAATTTAGATTGTGTAGTACGATGTTTATATGTTTGTTGGAATTATTTTAAATCATAAAGAATTTCACTGAAATTAAAAAAAAAAAAAAAAATTGAAGAAAAAATATTTTTAACCAAAATCTCTAATTTATTATTTAAGACAATAAATTGTTCTGCATATTATCTCCAAAGGAAAAATATGAATCTTAAGCTTTTGCACTTGTATAAATAAAAGTCTTCTTTAAAATAAGTGAAATTTAAGTTTTGTAAGAAAATTGTATAAGATTTTGAAAATTAAAGCTAAATACTTTTATCTATCCATTTATCAATAATATGTATTAAAATGAAAAAAATGTCGTTATACTATTTTTTTTTCTAATTTTTGATTATTTTTCTTTTTCTCTTATTATTACAGATTTTTAGTTCGCCTTTAAGGCATGTCTTTGTGGATTAAAAAAGTTTTTGTTTAGTTCAATTTATTATTATTATTTTTGTTTTTTTTTCGAAAAACAACACAAACAGCAGCCGAAACTTTAATCTCAAAAAATATCATCATTAAATTTAAACAACAACAAGAATATTGGAAAAACATATACTTGAATGCAAGAGAAAAAAATAATATATATACCAACTAACGAAGGACTAAAAGGAAACATAATATTACCAACAACCACATATCGCACACACACACACACACCCTCACATATAGACAGAGAAAGGAAGAATCGAAAAATAAACTAAACACTATAAACTAAATCATCGTTATCAACAATTATCACAACGCTACGTTGACAACAACAACACGTCACACATATTGTTATCATCATTATTGTCAATAGTCATCATCAGCCATAGGAGAAAATCAGCCACATAGACTTTAACAGAAAAGTTAGTAGCTTCAATAATAAACACCAGCAGGACGACCGACCATCAAATTGAAATACTCTACTCCAACTAACCAACCAACCTACAAACATCAACAACTACGATTGTCAACTATTTTTCATAATACAACGAAAAACATCAATCATCACAGATCCTGTTGCAAATACCGTTATATTATCCTGCAACCCACACAGATACACTAGACTACGTTGACTCTACAAACACTCAACCAACAACATTATTGTCATTCTCGTCATCATTTTTACAATAAAAGCAATAACAACAACGGCAGTAGAAGTATTAACAAAATGAGGAAAACAAAGGATAATATGCTGATGCATGGTTTTATATTGGTGACTATTTTGGCAACAGCTAAAAGTGCCGAAGCGGAAATTACCATGGAGGCTGCTTTTCAAGGTAATTGAATTGTGATTTCTTTTTTTTTTTATTCATTCTTTGTTCTGTTGATATTTTGTCTAAAACTATAAAAATTTTACACCATTTACACAATTTCTAATTTCTAATTAAAAATTAACAATATTTATCATAAGCCTTAAGAAGGATACAAATGATAGTGCGATAAAAATATAAAAAAGTAATAAAATTTGTCTACATATAATAAATTGTATTAAAGAAATTTTGCAAATCTGAATGTTATAAAAAAAATGAAAAAAAAATACAATTTTTGACATTCTTACGGTGTCCTTATAATATCCTTAAACATTTAAAATGCCCAATAAATTGTGTAAGATTCGATTTACAAACCACTAATTAGCCACACTCATCGCTATGTCGACCGTGGTATAATTCGCTAAAAGTTGACTACACACAGAGAAAAACTTAGCTATTTGCCAACTGAAATTCGGTTACTACGAGTCAAATTCGGTTATTAGCAAATTCAGTCGGTTGGTACAACTGAATATTAGCTTTCATGACGAAGTTCGGTTAATTCAACTGAATTTCAGTTGCTACTCCCATAATATTCAGAAATCTGATATAAATATCGTTCTACTAACTGAATTTATAAGTTGTTACCATTAATAATTTATTTCTCTGTGTGTAGTCATATCGTGAGGGTAGCCGGTTTGATACCCGGTCACACCCACACACTTTGTAGGAAAAAGTTTTTCGTATAGAGACAATTTAACAATTTATAATACTTTGATCAATTGACACATAAACTAACCATTAACTACTTAGCCAGATAAATACGAACGGCAAAGCATTGGCCCAGTGCTTTCAAAGGTGGTATGAGCGTTGGCAGAGCGTTGGATTTCTGAAGATGTAAGTGCTTTGCCAACCCCAAAAATGATAACACCGGGCAGGGCTTGGCCGTTCCTTTTTTAAAACGTTGGCAAAGCACTGACAATGAGTGCTTTACCAGTACCAAAATTATAATTTTAAAACGTTGGCAAAGCAGTGGTAGAACAACTAATAAAATGGTTTTTTAATGATAATGGCAAAGCACTGGCAATGAGCGCTTTGCCTGTACCAAAACCATAATTTTAAATTTTTATTTAAAAACAAGTACATGCATTAAATTCCGTTTTTATAAACGGTTGTAAATTTAGTAAATCAAGCACTGGCAAAGCATTTTTGGCCAGCGTTGGGAAAGCGTTGTGAACAAGGGCTATGCTACTGTTTTTATTATGTTAACGGTTGTAATCCTTTGTAAATAAGTACTGGCAATGCACTTTTTGCCAATGTTGGGAAAGCGTTCTAAGCCAGTGCTGTGCCAGTGCTTTTTAATTTTTACGGTTGTAACTTTTCTAAATCAAGTACTGGCAAAGCACTTTTTACGAACTTTGACAGATCGTTCTACGCCAGGGCTGTGCCAGTGCTTTTATTATTTTTACTGTTGTAAATTTTGTTAATTAGGTACTGGCAAGGCACTTGTTACTAACGTTAGTAGGGCGTTGTAAAGCAGTGCTTTGCCAGCACTTTATTTGTTGGACCATTGGCAAACAGTGCTCTGCCAGTGCTTGATTTTTCAGACCATTGGCAAATTCTGGCTGGGTAGTCACTGGATGGAACGATATAGCGACAGTCTGGTATACCATCTTCTGTCTGTTTAATTTTCCAATAAAACTGTTTTATTCTTTTTAAAGGGTCCGCCATCTAACGTTTTTTTTCAACTAGTGCTTATTTCGTGAATGGTAACACTTAGCTCATGTCTGATTTGACAGATAATTAGTTTTATCCTTCCGCTGAACGAATATGGTCCGTATGTTCGTTATCTTGTGAAAAAAGTGAAAGAAACTGGCATCCTCATCGATAAACCAAACCGTGAAAACAGCGGCGTACCCAAGATTTTGTTTCGGGGGGGGGGGCCCAATTTTTGTTTTTTAATTTTTTTTTTGTTTGAAAAGCATATAATTTTTTACATACGAGAGCCTATATTTAATATTTTGTAGTGTCCGACCAAGTACTCGGCTTCGGCTTCGTAGTTCGGCCTAAAAGTGAAGTTCGGCCAAGTTCGGTGTTCGTCCAAATTTTGGCCGAATTTGGCCGAACTACCGAACTTTTTATGATTATTTATAAAAAGCACAAATAAATAACAACTGTGGTTATATTTACTTTTCAGAATTTACAAAAAACTACATAAAAAATACAACGTTGAATATGATAGAATACAAAAAAAACACCGATATTTAAACATCAATGTGTGTGAAAAAAATTTCAAAAAGCCAAAAGAGTTTAAAAAAATATTTCCAGAAATATAGCTACAAGACATATAAGCAAATAATCAAATTTAATGCGATATAATTAAATATATAAAAAAAAAAAAATTCGAGTGGTAAGTAATCCTGAAAAGAGAATAACAGGTTCATCAATTTGGTATAGACATGATGCAGTACCAGAACCAAATGAAAATTTTATTGAAAAAGAAATTAAAATGTTTATTACGGAGCCTTTAAGTCCCAGAAATATAAATATATTTGAGTATTGGAATTCAAGTCCATTTACAAATATAAAAGTTGTAGCAATAAAATATTTATCAGCCCCACCAACTAGTGTAGCTAGCGAACAGCTTTTTAGCGCTGCCGCACAGCTGTACTCTGATAGACGAAGCAATTCACATGGTGTGAATGCGGAAAAATTGCTTTTCTGTCATGACAATATCAAACTTTTTAATTTTAAATATTAAAGTTTAAGTTTTTTTTCTCTATATCAACTTAAAAATCGATCAACTATTTTTCTTTGACTATAAAATATAGTACAATACAAATATTTTATTCTTTTTTTGTACTTAAAATAGTAAAACTATTTTCCAAATATGATTTTTGAAAAAAATATACCTATAAATTTGTATTTTGTTTATGTTTAATAACTTTTTGGTTTAAATTTATTGATCTAAAAAAACAATTTATATTTTTTTTTATTAAAACAAACAGTTCGGCTTCGGCCGAACATTGATATTATGGCCGAAGTTCGGCTTCGGCCAAAAAAAATGAGTTCGGTTGGACACTAATATTTTGTATCTGTTAAATAAGTTTTGGATGGGAAAGCTACCATTGACGTTATACCCAGTTATGATAACAATTTTGAAGCAAAAATGTTTTGACATGTCTTTGTTATTTTAGTTTTTTTATATCTACAAACAAGTCTTTTTTTGGAATATTAAACAAATTTATGTATCAATTAAATAATTTTATTTTGATTTTTAAAGTGAGCTATCATATTAATTAAGATCCTTATATACTATTAACAAAACTCTTAAAATTTAATTCGACGATTTTTTTTCATAAAAGTGTCTATGATTTTGTCAGGTTTAACCTTTTCTCGATACACTGATGCAAGAGCTAGAGCACCAAGTCAAGCTTCACCCATAGAATTCCTTAAATATGTTTTCACTCTTTTTAGGGTGGAAAACCTTCTCTCCGCGGATGCAGTTGTAACAGGAATTACTATCAGTAAATGTAAAAACATGTAAACGTATGGAAAAAGCTCCTTGTTGCAATCTTGAATAGCATCTAGCGGATTCGATGGTCTTTATGGTAGTGTTTCCATAGATCAATTTCAGTTAATATAACATTAGTTTGAAAAATTATAGTCTCAAAAAAATATTGGTAGCGATTCCTATTCTCACTTTCACCATTCACCTCAGTTTTCGAACCTTATTTTCTCTCAAATAATACAAATTTATAAATTTTTTATTGTCCAATCGTCTTTACAATAAACAAATATTTATAAATCTGAAGTCAAAATGGAACTAATAATTAACACTCGGGAAATAATGAGATTCGAAAATTGAGGTGAATGGTGAAAGTGAGAATAGGAATCGCTACTATTATAAATTCATTTATTACATACTATCCAAAACAAAAATAAAATAAAAAATCGAAAATATTTCGGGGGGGGCTTGGCCCCCAGGGCCCCCCCTGGGTACGCCACTGCGTGAAAAGCCAAAAACAGTGCGTACACCCGAGAATATTGCTGCTGTGGCAGAAAGTGTGCGTGAAGCGCCATCAACATCAATTCACCGTCATTCTCAACAATTGAACATTTCGGAGACATCATTGAGACGAATTTTGCATAAAGACCTTGGTAGACGCCATACAAAGTCCAATTGGTTCAGGAGTTCAAAAAAAAAAAAAGTTATTTGGCGGACCCTTTATAAATAAGCTTCAGATTTCCCAAATTGATTAAACCAAGTTATAAGTTAATTTTATGTTGACTTCAAATTCCGAATAAAATCCAAACTTATGGCCAATTGTGTTTAACAATAAGTCTGAATTTTTCAATAAATTGTTACAAAACTGTGTATCACAAGTTGTATGAGTAATACGTTTAAGTATCAAATTAATATCACTCATACGACTTGTAGTGCACAGTTTTGTGTTAACAGACAAGGAAACTACACTGTGGTTAATCAGTAGATCTTAATGAAACTTAGATAAGTTGTTGAGGACAAAAAATATTAGACATTTATTTTTTGGCTGGGGAAATACTTATTTTTTGGTTTTGGTGATTGCGAAGAAGTGTCAGACAAATGGTTTCTGCAAAAAAATTTTGGCAACTGTAAAAACAATTAACGGAAATGTTTGGATTATTTTATTAAATTTTTGGTTTTTGCATACAAATAAAACATTCAGTTCATTTGGAAAGTGAACACAAATACACTTTGGCTAAACGTCATCTGCCTCAACAACCACCGCCGCCTGGATCCCATGCTGGAGTAGCTGCATCGGCCTCACCAAGCCTGGGGGTACTACATTCAAAAAAAAAAAGTCTTTAAAGTCAACAACATTTTTGCTGGGAGAATGCTTGCAGAAAAATTGCTAAAATCAGCAAAAAAAAAAAAGTAAATTTAGCAAAAATAATGCTGAATTTAGCAAATTTTTTGCTGATACTTAAGTTTTTCGGCAAGGATCCTCCAAGCAAAAATGTGCTGACTTTACAGACTTTTTTTTAGTGTAGGTATATTACGTACTGAAAGGGACCGGTTGACTAGGACGAGATTTAGCTTCCGGCGGAAACACCAGTATATGCCAAATCGCCGTTTTAAGTTGCTCAGGAAAAAGTAAAATTTGTTAACAAATTCTGCTAATATGTGGCTTAATCCCTTCGGTCCCAACATTTAATGGCCGGGAATGTATTCGAAATTTATGTATTTAACGGGTTACAATTTTGTGCTGTCAGCTGAGGGTAAAAAAAGTAAAATTCGCGTGGCCAGATTGTCGGCTGTGCTGGCATGAACTTGTTTTAGCTAGGATATAGCTCGCCGGCGCAATAAATATACAAAAACTTCAGAAAAGGTATATTAAACCAAAACTACATCTTTCTACCAAATTCCGTCAAAAAATTCACACAGGATCGATTAGTTGAAAATCGGTTAAGCTTTTTAAAATTCCAAATACATTTTTTGAGCTGTAATTCACAAAGCACCAATTAGCCACACTCTTCAGCAACCATCGCTTTAACATCGAAATTCGTAGAAAATTTAAAAAAAAAATTTAAATCGTCTTATTCAGACGGGCCTGATGGTATTCCTAGCTGTATTTTAAAAAATTGTGCTAATTCCTTAGCAACTCCGTTATCTAACATCTTCAATTTGTCTATTAAACATGGCTATTTCCCAAAAATTTGGAAAGAGTCCTACATTATATCACTATTTAAATATGGTAGTAAATCTGATGTTACCAATTACAGAGGTATAGCTAAACTAAGTGCAATGCCCAAACTGTTTGAAAAATGCATCACTGATTCCTTATGTCATCAAGTCTCTTCCATATTATCATCGGTTCAACATGGTTTTCGTAAAGGATGCTCAACAGTGACACATCTATTAGAACTTACAACTTTAATTAATCGTGGTTTCATCAAAGGAAAACATACTGATGTAATATACACCGATTTCAGCAAAGCTTTCGATAAAGTTAATCATTGCCTTTTACTTAAAAAATTGTACCTGATGGGATTTACAAAAAACTGTTTAAACTGGTTTCA
The DNA here is from genome assembly GCA_021234595.1 of Delia radicum. Classification (NCBI taxonomy): domain Eukaryota; kingdom Metazoa; phylum Arthropoda; class Insecta; order Diptera; family Anthomyiidae; genus Delia; species Delia radicum. The sequence goes on along the minus strand of CM037855.1, from coordinate 182,666,286 downwards.
ATCTTATCTAACTGCTAGAGAGAAATGTGTTTTGTTTAATAATACCTCATCTAAGAAAATAATTGTAAATTCTGGGGTACCGCAAGGCAGCCATATGGGTCCAATTTTATTTTCTCTATTTATAAATGATGTTCCATCTATAATTAAATTTTCTAACGTGCTTATGTATGTTGACGACGTTAAAATCTTCCTTAGCTATAAAGATTCTGGTGATCGAGCTTACCTTCAATGTGATTTAAATAGTTTCTTCGTTTGGTGCAATCTGAATTTATTCGATTTGAATTTAAGTAAATGCAAGTACATGCGTTTTTCTAGAAATTCTGGAGATCTTGGTCAATATTTTCTTGGTGAACATCAGTTGGAGTTCGTAAATGTTTTTTCTCGATCTCGGTGTTTTACTGGACACAAAACTGACATTTACTCAACATATTACTATGACATCTAATAATGCTCGTGGGGTACTTGCCTTTATTAAACGTTGGGCTAAAGAATTTACTGATACAAGCATTACAAAACAATTGTATACGTCTCTTGTTAGACCAATTTTGGAATATTGCTGCGTAATCTTACAATTTTTAATTTTTTGCTAACGAAATCTTTTTCCTGATCCTACTAATCTTCCTTCATATAAATCAAGGTTAGCTCAAATTAAATTACCTTCATTAATTAGCCGCAGAAAAATGCTGAATGCAACATTCTTAATCAAGCTGATAAATGGCGACGTTTGCTCAGAATATTTGGTGAACAATCTTACATTTAACGTTCCTCAACGTCCAACACGTTACTTCAGTCCATTATATATTGATTACTTTCGCGCAAACTATGCTAATGCTGATCCATTTAGAAGATTATGCGACGACTTTAATAAATTTTATAATTTTATAGATTTTTCCACAAATATTAACGTAATTAAACGCAATATAATATTGTTCCTAAATACGTAGATTTAAAACACTATTGTAATTTATTAAAAAATAGAGATTTTTGCTATAACATGATTAAAGCTACCATATTATTGGTGAAATATGATTGTTACAATAATAATTTAATTGAAACAACCATTTATGGCCTCAGGAAACATAGTTTTGTGGCAGCAATCATATTTCAACCATATTTATTCTCTACGTTTAGGGAGTTTAATACATCGTGTGGTTTTTAAGACTTGGAATTGCAAGACTACAGACTTTCCTCTAAGCTTTTGTAGGGCCACAATTGTTTCTATTATTTCTAACATAAACGGTGAGTTTATTAAAAGAACTATATATTATTTTTCTATTAAATAGAGTTCCGTGCATTAGATTTATATAATGACATTTGTGAAATGCTTGAATAATTAAATTAATATATAAAAAGCTTAAATTATTAAAGACTTTTTAATATTATTATCACTTAATACAAATTACGAAATGGTGTACACATGGGTAGAAGGCGAATTGGAGTTGGGTATTAGAAAATAACAAATAAAAGGTATCCTACTGGTACTATTGTGGTTAGAATGTCTACAGCTGGGTAGCTTGTGAGAGGTGTAATTTTTTGGGCACTTATTTTAAACTGTATTTAGAGCAGGTATTTTCAAGTGTATGTATGTATGTGTATTCCCAGCAAAATTTTTTAGAACAGATTACCTTTCAACCTGTTCTAGAACAGCTTCTATTATCATCGGTTACAAGGAACCGGTTCTAGAACAGGTTTCTGGGAGTCAACATGTAAGGTTTGACTATCCCTAAACCAGTTCTATAACTGGTTAAAGAACCGGTTCTAAAGCAACTTGTTCTAGTTTGGAGGTAAAGAACCTATTGCAAATAGGACAAACTCCATACAAAAAGAACCGGTTGTAGAACAGAAATTAGAACCTGTTATAATATACTATAACTTGTTCTGCAACCAGTTGATTGGATTTTACTATTTTGCTGGGTTTGTTTAAGTGTTTAAGTATTTTGTTTGTTTTTTTTTCTCTGTGTCCCCACCTCGCAGCTTCTTGAAATCAATAACAGTAATAATGTTGTGCAAATGACAGCCAATGAATATTATTTGTAATGAATGAGTTTAGTCATCAATTATGTAATGGAAAAAGCATCGAGTGTTTAGGTTTAATGTGACTTTTAGAGAGTGCTTGAATAGATGAAATATTTGTATGCGATATATTATGGTGAAGATTAATAAATAATAAAGGGGGAAGTATGCTAAAAGGTAAAATTTAAAAAAGTTATGAAAAAAAATCTTAACCAATCAAATTCACTTTAATGTTACTGGCTTAAAGCACACGAAGATATCGCACACCTAGTTCAAAAGTGACTCAATTCAAAATTCTTAAGTTTTACAGAAATCGAAAAAAAATATTTGCAACTTTGTACCAATTAAAACATAAAGAAAGACTGTTTTTTTAACAACAGTTAACAACAACAAAATACACTGATATTTATTTATAGATAAACAAGTGTTGGTGCATAGTTTAAGCATATAAACCCGAAAAATTCTAATTTTGAGTTAAGTCACTTTTGAACTAGGTGTGCGATATTTCATTTTGAACTTCTTAACTCAAAAATCGCATTTAAATGTTCAAAGAGTTATGTTTTTCCTCCAGATTTACGCTTTTCTATAGACCATTTGATTTTTTTAAAAGCAACAAAAAGTGAAAAAATAAAAAAATTGGTATTTAAAAAACGAAATAAAAAAATTCTGTTTCTAAAACTAAAAAGTTTTAAATATTCGTTGTTTTAAACGAAAGTTTTTTAAGTTTTCCAGAAACTTATGTAGAAATTTTGGTTTACATATATTAAATTTTTAACGGAAAATCTAAAAAATTTTGCAAAACTTAATTATTATGGCAAGAATAAAAACAAAATTGAATATTTACAAAATAATTGGAAAAGTGGCAATAGTGACATTTAATGGCAAATGCAAAAAAAAAACTTGACCTACACTAAGAATACTACGAGGGCGGATCAATAAGTCTGTGACTTTTTGAATGAAACACAGTTTTTTGAAAAAAAAAATTTATTTTTCAACATAATCTCCTTTTAGTTCAATACACTTAGTCCAACGTTTCTCCAATTTTTGTATCCCTTCCAAAAAATAGGATTTTTCGAGGTCCATAAAATAGGCATTTCTTGGCCATATGGGGTCTTTTTTTTAAATCCTCGTTAAATCGGTAAAATAAGTTGGCATAATATTTGCCGTTTATTGTTTTTCCCTTTTGAAGGTGATCGATGTGGATTATTCATTATCCACACTGCCATATGAAATCAACAACAACAATCTCACGCAATTTTACTCTTCGATCGGCTTACCACCATATCGTGGATTTTTTCGACATTTTCTGGTGTATTGACCTCAATTGACCGTCCAGAACGTGCAGCCTCATTTGTACTTATGCAACCACAACGAAAGTCAGTAAACCACGTTTTTTTACCATTGAAATCGATGATGCAGAGTCCCCATAGTATTTATCAAGCTTTTAATTGGTTTTTTTCGCCAAAAATAATGTTTAATGAGCACTCGAAATTCACTTTTTTCCATTTTTAAAAAAATCCATGAGGTTGTATGTTTTGAACAGCTGTTAAACGCAAAGTAAATGACGGAACTTGTTTAAAAATTTGACAGTAGTCTATTAACAGGTGGTACTTGATGGGGGCAGTGTTGCATTTTATACAACTACGAGGGAAGTTTGAAAGGTCACGGACTTGTTGATCCACCCTCGTATGTAGATAAAGACCATTGCAAAAGTAGTTAAAAACAAATGAAATTTCACTTACATAATGGACTCATTGCAAAGGACAGCTTACATTTTAGTAAATTTAACTAACATTGTTATTTGTGTTTTACTGTTAAAAAAAATAAACCACAATTGTAGTAAAAATTAACCACATATGCAGTAAAAATTTTACAATTATTTGTTTTATTTTTTTAAATAAAAAAAAAAACTATCGTATAAAATTAGGTTAAGATCATAATACAGTAATTTGATGTGGTTTGTTTTTTTAAAACTACAATTGTAGTCAAAACTGAAATTTCTTCTACAAATTACTGTTTTTTTTACTTAAAGATAAAGATACTGTATTAGAACTCAAACAACTATACATATTAAAAGCAGAAGTTTCCTGAGTGTACTTATGACCCAAAAGATTTTTAAGAATTTTTTTCAGATTTTTTTTTAAGGCTGTACGGGTCGCTGAAACAGGTTTTTTTATGAATACCAAAATGTTTATATTTAGAATTAATTAAAACTGAATAAATACTCAATAGTTTCAATCTACTTAAAAATTATTCTTCGTAAAAATTACTTTTATAGCCTTAAAACTAAAAATTCGGAATTTTCCAAATTATACCATCAAAAATAGGCAAATAGAATCTGTTCAAAAGTTCTTTAAATTACATGTTATTCACTTAAGAAAAGATATTAAAAAAACTAGAACAAAATCGTGTTTCTTTTACTATTTCACATGAAATTTGAGCGATAAGTACGTAAATTTCATGATAATGGTAGTGAATATCAAAAGATAGGTCTTTTAGACCCCTATCTAACAAATTTGTTCGCCCATACGTAACCTGTAGGCATAGGGGTTTGAATTTAGGAATTCTGGATTTTTACATTTAAGGTCACTTAAATTACCCTTAAACTAATAGTTTGAGCTCCGAATAAATTTGTTGAGTAGCCTTGAACTGTTGAGTAATGATTTAAATGGTTTGTAAAAACGTAGCATAAGAAAAAATAAAAGTAAAAAATCGTTCGAAAACAGATTTTTTTTTATTAGTAACTACAAAAATATTAAAGCACCAAATTTTACATTTATTTCACATCAATTACCGAACTACAGCATCCTGATCGAAAAAATTTCGTTAAAATGTTTTATTTTTAAAATATAAAATTCATTTCGATAGAAAGTTTACGATCACGAATGCTTTAATTCGACCCTAGGCTTATCGCGGTTGGCATTATCGATATCGACAGTAAGGAGTTTTTATTTAAAAGTTTTTATAAACCCCGTTTTCGTACATTTTTTAAACGAGTTCAGCTTATGTACCTCCAAATTGTAACATATTGTAAATTAAATATATAGTTTGTAGCAGGCGTTTTTTCGTCATCCTCAATCAGGTCCAATGTTTATGTTTCATAACCAAATTTTTTGGATAAAATCCATCTAATAGAAATTCATGGAAAATTCAAAAAATTGTACAAATAAATATCATTTTATTTATAAAAAATGTTCTTTCACTCAATGAAAAGTTTTTATTAAAAAACTGGCCTTTCATAAATTTTGAGAAAATTTTCGTTTTTTTTTTTTTGAAGGAAAGTTTAATAGATTTACTTTCTTTATTTTTCGTCCAATAACATTTAATATCAGAGGTTATGAAAGCCAAATTTAAAGAAAAACACGAAAACTGTAAAGCAAATGGAACTCCAAACTTTTTTCTATTTTGCCGAAAATTTGACAGGCAATAGGTGAATTCGTTGCTTAACTTTGAACTTTTACACAAATTTTTCGTATGTGGAACAAACTTCCCGCAGAAGTCTTCCCTGTTACTTACAATTTAGAAAAATTTAAATCAAATATCCACAAACACTAGTCCCTCTTTCCTCCTTCCCATACCCTATTTTCCTGATCAATACAATGCACTGCATGAGTAGGGGGCATCCCCTGAGTATTGGTTAAATTAAAAAATAAAAAAAATATAAAATTAAAATAGTTCAGTCCATTAGCTTATCACATTTAGTCAGTCAGAGAAGATTTAATTTTATGGTTATTAAAAAAAATTAAAATCTACATATTCATAAACATATTGTTTTACATATGCTATTTTGGCTACAATACCTCCGCTCTGTTTCTAAAGGTTCTAGGCCTCATCCCAAATAAATGGTTGTTCCACAAAAAAAAAACATGTATTATAAAGCATGTGTCGAGAAGAAAGTTCACACTTTCAACTCACTGGTTCTACCATTTCTGAAGTATTTTTTTTTTACATTTGTAAATTCTGTCAAATAAAGCATTCGACAGATATTATTAATAATCAAAACGCAAAAATATAAACAAATCTCATCAGTTTCTAATATGCAGCGTATTAATGAAAATATAAGAAAACATATTGTGCACAATTGGAGTATTGAAAAGGGTGTTTCACATCGAAAATTAGCTAAACTGTACGGTGTTTGCGTCAATTCCATAAAAAACATAATAAATAAGTTTGGGAATATTGGATTTGGAAAAAAAATTTTGTTGTAAAAGGGTTCCGCGAAACCCAAAATAGGAATGTAAAGTTGTCAATGCAAATACAAATGGATGTCTGTACAAGATTTCAACAAAAAAAAACCGGTACAATGTCAATGATACAATGTATCAAAGAAATAAATAATTTTAAGACTTCTAAGAAGCAGAAAATTAAAAAATTAGGTATTGTGCAATTGCAAAAAGAAACTTAAAAAAGGAAGAAGGAAAAGCTTACAACCCAAAAAATTGGTCATCAGCTACCAGAAAAATAAAAATTAAAACTGTGCATAATCATATGAAGAATGTGAAACAAAAACTCCTCAGAAAGTTTAGACGGTAATTTTGTCATAAAAATTTGTTTAAAATATTTTGATCTGGTCTTTATTTTTAATATTCAATAAAATTTTATTTAATTCTTCTTAGTTTAAACGAGCTTAAGATCATTTATTTACTAATTATTTATTTCCAATATTTCGTCTCCACATTGGGTGACTTCTTCAGGGAACAATTATTACAATTCAAAAACTTATTTTAATAATTAAAAACTTATATGTATATGTACATTAGGTTGTCCCGAAATTTTTTTTTTTTGGATTTCCCTAACGCAAGGCCTCCTAGAATTTGCGTAATTGATCGTAGATTACCAAAATGATTTTAAAAATGAAATGAAACTATATCTTTAGGGTTCTACCGATCTTCAAAGTTTTGAAAAGTAGTTATTTTCATGATTATATTTCGCTATCCTTAATTTCGACCCCTAAACTAAATATGCCACGACTATATATAACAACAACACTTTACCGGCAACTAAAAATTTGCTAGACACAGTGGAGTTCGTTTATAACGTACATCAGTTATAACGAATTTTTTATAAAACAAAAAAATTCCGGAAAAAAATGTTTCCTTACCCAAAACATTCACTTTCAAAATATATACCAATTATTACGGTTATAGCGAACACTTGTTTATTGCGAACCAGTTTTTAAGTTCCTTTTATAGGTACAGCGTACTCCCTAAAATATAGAAACCCTTGAACATGAAATAAAAAATTATAAAAAAAAAATCTGGCAACACTTCAAAATCACCTGTTATAATACCAAAATACGTAAATCGGGGTTTCCCCAAAAAATAAAACTAAAAAAACAAAAACTAAACTAATTTTTAATACATAAGTCAGTTGCGATAGTTACAGTATTAAGGGCGGTGTTTGTGATTTTAAAAAAATGAGTTCGAGGCGTAGTGAGACAACTTGTGTTATATTGGGACCATATAAGGAACTTGGTGATCGGCAGTTACCAACTATAAGAGACGTCCTTAAATATATTTTATTTATCAAATATAACATGAAATTGAAGTATAATGGCAAAGATCCATCAAATTCAGATATATATGCGATTGTTTTTGAAGAGATTGACAATATTTGGACCAAAGCTTCGATTCCAATCGTAACAAAGGAACGAGTTATTCAGTTACTCAAATCCTATTTCGAAAAGTACCTCCATTTGAAAAGATACCCCAAAAGCAAACGAAAAAATGGTTTCGAAAACAAACTAAAGTGTTTCTTGGAGTCATCTGGGAAGCTTTTAGACGTTGCTGCTTGCAAATGCACTTCATATGAATTTTGTTCTTGTTTAAAACCTAAGAAAGTTCCAATCAATGAAAGAAGTTTTTTGTTGGATCAAAGAAATTACAGAAAAATGGTTATATGTGGAGTTGATAAAAAAGAAACAGATCGATTAATAAAACGAAAGCAGAGACAAACTGAACATTCCATAAGGGCAGCAAAAAAGGCGCGTTCTACTCTAGAAATCGATTCTATCCCAGAAAATTGTGATGAAGTTTCACTTTGTGAATCTTCCCTAGAAACGTATTCGACAACGGAGGCATCTCCCACTAACACACTTTCGACAGATACACCTTCCACTTCAACGACGAATCGGAATACATTGCCGTTTCCAACAGTTGCTAAGGTCTGTGATAGATACGGTTTATCGACTCGTTCTGCTGCTGCTGTTGCTTCTGCGGTTTTGACTGACTTCGGTTTAGTTTCTCCAGAAAATTTAACTCTGGTAATCGATAAAAACAAAATACACAGAGCTGTATCTAAAGTCCGGAAAGAAAATTCCAAAGACATTGGAGGTATTGTTATTAAAAGCATTTACTTTGATGGACGAAAAGACAAGACTCTGATAAGTGAGAAAATAGGGGATCGTTACCATCGCAAAGAAATTTTAGAAGAACATATCTCAATTTTAGCAGAACCTGAATCAATTTATTTAGGTCACACAACGCCAAGTCGTGGCACTGCAAAGGGCATTCTAACTTCGATCACAAATTTATTAGAAGATAAAGGTTGGAATTTAGATGACGTGATTTGCATTGGATGTGACGGAACTGCTACTAATACCGGTTGGAAGGGTGGCGTTATTCAATATTTGGAGGAGTATTTGAAGAGACCGCTACAATGGTGTGTTTGTATGCTCCATGCCAATGAGTTGCCCCTTCGTCATTTATTTTTGACTTTAGATGGTTGCACTTCGGGACCTAGAGAATATTCTGGACTTATTGGAAAACAATTAGCTACTTGTGATAATGAAACTACGGTGTCTTTTTGTGCGGTGGCTGGTAATTTGCCTGACTTGCCGAAAAATGTGGTCGATCAACTAAGTACGGATCAAAAATATCTTTATGAGATATGTAAAGCTGTAGAAACAGGTGATTGTAGTCCTGAGCTGGCAAACCGTAAACCTGGAAAAATTGCGCACTCGAGATGGCTTACTTCTGCTAATCGTCTACTCAGAGTTTACGTAAGTACTCTTAATCCATCGGAAAATTTGCAATTGCTTGTCAGTTACGTTGTTAAAGTATACGCTCCGATTTGGTTCCTAATCAAACAAAAAACATCTTTTAAAGAAGGAGCCAAACATATTTTTCATCTAATTATGTACTCTCGTTTTTTACCCGAAAATATGTTATCAGTTGTGGATTCTGTTATCGAAAGAAATGCTTTTTTTGCTCACCCGGAAAATCTACTTATCAGTATGCTGTTTGATGATAGAGACCACATTCGGGAGCTGGCATTACAAAAAATAATCAAAGCTAGAGAAACTGAAAATAGCATTAAACACAGAATATTTAAACCACCAAAAATTAACTTCTCTGCTGGAGATTACACCGATATTATTATATGGTACCAGTGTAGGGTTACAGCACCTCCCGTTCTTCGGCATATTTCTAATGAGGACCTTCAAATCATGGCAAACGATAACTGCTTGGAAATTGTTGACTTTCCTTGTCACACACAAGCAGTGGAAAGATGTGTTAAACTGGTAACAGAGGCCTCTCAAAGTGTAACTAACACTGCTTCTAGAGATGGCCTTATTAGAACCAGGTTGAAATCACGAGCAGAAATGCCAAATTTTGGTCAAAAAAATATGTTTAAATTTTAAGTTTTAGTCATTTATTATAAGATTTATTTTCTTCTACATTAATTGCAAGTATAAAATATATTAATAAAATAAATTTGCATCTCGTTTTTTTTATTATTTTAAGCATACGGTTTAGGTTTGTAAAAACGTTTTCAAAAGTAGAGCCCGCAAGATGGCACGTAATTCGATTTTTATTTCTTTTACCGTAATCTGTGTAAAATTACGCAAATTTTGATACCTCTTGCGAAAGTGTAGCTCGAAAAAACATTTTTCTCATTTAAGGACGGGACAACCTAATGTACATATAACAAATTTTTTGTTTTTAAAGGCGGGAAATCAAAAAATTTTTAATAATCATATAATTACAAATTATATACTACCGGGTCCGCCATCTAATGTTTTTTTTTCAACTAGTGCTTATTTCGTGAATGGTAACACTTAGCTTATGTGTGATTTGACAGATAATTAGTTTTATCCTTCCGCTGAACGAATATGGTCCGTATGTTCGTTATCTTGTGAAAAAAGTGAAAGAAACTGGCATCCTCATCGATACCAAAGCGTGAAAAGCCAAAAACAGTGCGTACACCCGAGAATATTGATGCTGTGGCAGAAAGTGTGCGTGAAGCGCCATCAGCATCAATTCACCGTCGTTCTTAACAATTGAACATTTCAGAGATATCATTGAGACGAATTTTGCATAATGACCTTGGTATGACGCCATACAAAGTCCAATTGGTTCAGGAGTTCAAAAAAAAAAAGTTAATTGGCGGACCCTTTATTACCCTAACCGAGCACTAGCTACTATGGCCTTCGGGCCACGACCCCAGCACTGATAAGCCAGCACGCTACCAACTAGCCTACCGGGGCGCACAAATCAAAAATATTTTCTGTCAATATGAAAAAATATATAAAAATATTCCAGAAATCAAAATTAAATAAAAATAAAAATATCACAGAATATATTGGAAATATTGGAAATAAATAATTAATAAATAAATGATCCTAAGCTCGTTTAAACTAAGAAGATTTAAATAAAAGAAGATCAAAGAAAACTTAAATTTTTTAAAATTTTTTTCAACATTTTATTAAAAAAAAGGATGTGCATTTTCTTTTTGACACAGTCTTTATATTGTAAAATATTTTTGGTAAAGGCGTGACAACTACTAATAAACCGCTAAAACAACATTATAATCAACACTAGATGTAATATTATGGCTAGTACATGACTATTGAAACACAACACACCAAAAAAAAAAAATAGCACTCCCAGAAATTTATACGAATTGTAACACAAATTAAGTTGAAAAAAAAACAACACTAAAATGTATTCATAATACGGATTGCATGTAATATTTAGTAAAAATAGTATAGTACTCATAAAAATAGTAAAAGCTTACCCACAACCAAAAGCACGCAAATGAATATATGTTTTTTTGTAATATATGTTGCACAGTGGGATATACCACAAATGTTTTGGAAATAATTTGGCCATTTCTTCCGATTTTAATGAAATTTGGAACAGGCATAAGTTACCTAATATCGAGCTAAGTTTTGATTTTGAATCTTTCAAACCCCCGGGAGCGTCGATAGCACCTCCCAAAATATTAAACTTTTTTGCATATAAAATTTTTGGGTGTTTGCCATTTTTTCGTTCCTAATTCGATTTTCAAAAACCGATTTTCAATTAACATATCGCACACCTAGTACAAAAGTGACTCAACTCAAAATGTTTCATTTTAAAGAAATCGAAAATAAACATTTGCAACTTTATACCAATTGAAACATAAAAAAAGACATAACTGTTTTTTAGCAACAGTTAACAACAACAAAATACACTGTTTTTTATGTTGGTGCATAGTTTAAGCATATAAAACCGAAAAATTAAAATTTTGAGTTGAGTCACTTTTGAACTGGGTGTGAGATATATGAAATCTGCTATTAAAGACTAACAAAAAATATGCGTACATGTGTGGCGTATCTTTAACAGTTCCCGAGGATAGCCCCATTTTAAAATGTGAAATTCCAAATTCCGACTCAGGTCTAGTTTTTTAAGAATAGCGGGACGAAATCGGGCCCAATTTCTATTTTTCAATATTTGATATTTAACTAAATAAATTCTAGATAAAATACAAAAATATTAATGCAATATCTTGATCCTCTCAAAAACTTTATTCGGTTCAAATAAATACATAGAAATAAAAAAAAAAATAGAAAACTTTTGCGATTTTTTTTTTTCCAGCCAAAAAGCACCAACAGTATTTTACCTTCATTCTGAAAGGTCTTTTTATATAAAAGCGAATTGTGTTAAAAAAAATTTAATTTGTATATAATTTTCCCCCAGCTGCTGTTAAAAATTGTGTACGCCTCCAATTAGGTAGCGGCAGCGGTTGTAGATACTCCAACATATACCTAATTTATTGGGTAAGTCTTTTCCAATCCCCGCTTTACATGACAGCAAAAAATTTAAAAATTGCCTTTTGAAAATTTTTGTTTTATTTTTGGGAATTGTGTCATAAATTCAGACATAAATTTCACATTGCTGATTTAAAAGTATATTTAAGTCCAAAAATCACTGAAATATGTCTATTGCAGGGGTGCATTACCTACATAATCTTCTATTCTAATTTGTTGTTAAGTGATTTAAACTTTATTTTAAAATTCAAATATTCATTTGTTTTAAAAAAATAAAAGTTATTAAATTTTCGTTATCAAAAACTAAAACATCAAGAAATTTATAAAAATAAAATTATTTTTTAAAAGGATCCTTCGTTATCCTATATCTATTAATAAATATTTTATTGAATAGTGAAAATTTACATTTTAACAAAAACCGACATGATTTAGGATTACCCAAGTTATTGTTTTACCAAGAGTGATTCATTTTAAAAATATCGTAATCTACAGTTAATTTTTTTTTAAACGATACCAAACACGTATATGATTTGTTTATAACTTCTTAACAGGGAATCTTCTAAAGTTGCCCCCTATGAAAATATTTCTTATATTTCTTATTATAAGTGTTTGCATTAATTTTGTTTTAGTTTAGTTCAATGATGAAAACAAAGAAATTTTTGCAGAAGGGATAGGATTTGGAAGATTTCCTGTTAAGGAGTTATAAATATGTCATATAAGTGTTTGGTTTCGTTGGACAGGAAATTAAACGTATATTACGACATTTTTAAAAGAGTTCTTTCTATTCACTCATGATAGCACAAAAACTAGGGCGATCCTAATAGGAAGGTAAAAATTTCAGTCTTTGTTAAATTGTTAATTTTCACTACTCCATAAAATATTTATTAATAGACATAATCTAAATAGACTATTAAGTCAACAATTTGAAAATTATGTCCGAATTTATGAATTGCTATAAGCAATCCCACAATTCCGAAAAATAAAAATAAAATTTCCAAAAATTAGATGTTTTAAATTTTTTTGCTGCCATGTCTACATTTAAAGGAAGAGACTTGCCCAATAAATTATGTATATGTCGGAGTATCTACAACCGCTTCCGCCAACTAATTAGAGCTGTATACAATACACCTTAAAAAAGTGGTAAAAACATACAATTAAAAAATTTTGTTAACACAACTCGCTTTTCTATAAAAAGACCTTTCAGAATAGTATACACTAGGCCGGATCGATTTGTATGGAGGCAAAAAAATCGCTCAACGTTCAAGGAAAATCGTATTCTAGGGATCAAAATAAGAAACTTTGCCGAAGGAACCATACCTCTAAAACGAATTCTGATGTCCCGACTTTTGACCCGTAGGGTCAAATTTTGAAAAAACCCACTTTGATATTTCAGAAAGTAGGAGGAATCTCTCCAAGATTATTTGAGATACTTCTTCTCCGGGAGACGCCCTAGCAGATTAATGCATATATCGTCATTCTAGGGGTTAAAATTTAAGTTAAAAGAGGGCCTTTTTAGCCGTGTTTTTTTAGCAAAATGTACAAATCTTGGGATAGAGATATTTCAGAAAGTAGGAGGAGTCTTTCCAAGATTAGGGTCTCTATTTCTTCTCCGGAAGAAATAAAGTATAAATATATTCGATTGGGTTGGATTCGATTGGAGCACTCTAAATGGGTCAAAGCAGGATTTTTCAAAATTTCACCGTACAGGTCTAAAGTTGGGAGATCAGAATTCGTTTTAGAGGTATGGTTCCTTCGGCAAAGTTTCTTATTTTGATCCCTAGAATACGATTTTCCTTGAACGTTGAGCGATTTTTAAATCGACCCGCCCTAGTATACACCCTTTATATGTTTAGAAGGAAAATATTTATCTGGAGGTAAAAGACTGTTGGTACTTTTTGGGGAAAAAATAGCAAAAATTAAATTTTTTATAAATTTCTAATTTAAACGAATGTAGTTTTTGAGTGGAACAAGATATTGCCTTAATTTTAATTAAGAATTTATTTACTTAAGGAAATGACATTTTAAAAATGAAATCGACCCCGATTTCGTCTCGCTATTCGCAAGAAACTGGACCTGAGCCGGATGAAATTTGGAATTTTACATTTCCAAATGCGAATATCTCGTTAACTATTAGATAACCTACACCTGTAAGCAGGTTTTTGTAAGTCTCTACTAGCAGATTACAAATATATTAATTATACATTTTTGAAAATCGGCTTAGAAACAAAATAATGCCGAGCACTCAAAATTTTATATGTACAATGTTTCCGATTTTGGGTGGTCATATTGCCGCCCCCGGGGTAACTGGAAGGTTTAAAATCAAAACTTAAGCTTGATAGTATGCCACTTATGCCTGTTCTATATTTCATTGCAATCGGAGTACTAAGTAATAAATGGCAGTATATTCTTTTTTATTTTTGTGAGATATCCCACTGTGTGTTAGTAGGGTAATCGAAATGTAAAATCAAAACTTATAACCACAAAACAGTAGGATACTTATAACACGAATAACACATGCAGTACGAGTTAAATACATGCGAAGATACTAAAAAATATTTACACATACAAATAAAGTTACTATGTGGTCGTTAAGTACACAGAAAAAACTAAAATCGATAATCAATCAAAATGTTTGTAAATATATTTAATTGTTTAATTAAATTGTTGCCAATTACACTTTTAGTTATATTAAATAAAAATATAATATTCCGGAATTTTAATTTTTATTAAGAATTTTAATGTCTTACATCAATATCTTATTGAATTCTACTTTCTTAAATTCAAATTTGCTTTGTAACTATTTTTGATATTTAACAATACACTTTAAGTAAAACGGTTATGAGAATTATAAGCTTTAACAAAATATATCTATAAAAAAATGTATGCTCATTTATATCTAAGCTCTCAAGTGATATAATGAAATATTAATTTAAAATTCTTTCAAAAATCGAATTAAAAAAATTGGAGGTACTCTGTTTCCTCATAAAAATGGTTACAAATTAACTTTGATCTCCTCCGATTCCAACACTGAGGACCAAATAGATCACATATATATGACTCATACATATATGTGAGAGTGCTAAATGCAGTAACTTGCTATGCGATGTAAGAAATAGGAGCGGTGCAGATATTGCATCGGATCACTACCTTCTCAAGGGAAAAATATGTATTAGTGTGAAAATATCTAGTAACTTTGATAAACCAAATAGACCCAGTAAAATAGTAAAATCCAAATAACTGGTTGCAGAACAGCTTATACTGTATTATAACAGGTTCTAATTTCGGTTCTGCAACTGGTTCTTTTTATATGGAGTTTGCCCAATTTGCAATAGGTTATTTACCTCCAAACAAGAACAGGTTGCTTTAGAACCGGTTCTAGAACCAGTTATAGAACTGGTTCTGGGACAGTGACACCTTACATTTCGGCTCCCTGGAACCTGTTCTAGAACCGGTTCCATGTAACCGGTGGCAAAAGAAGTTGTTCTAGAACAGGTTCAGAGGTAATCTGTTCTAAAAAATTTTGCTGGGGAGTGAAATGTAAGATAAACAAACTCAGTCAATGAACAGCTGGTTGCCTATAGTACGAATAAGTTAAAAACTGCCGTGAATCACTCGTGACTGCGAAGCCCTGAGAGAGTCTCAAAACAAAATGATGATTTCATATCTGCGCAAACATGGACTCTCAGAGATGACAAAGCCAAACTTAGGAATCGTCTAACAGCAAGCAAAAATGCAAATGAAAGAAGAAGAATAAACAACGAAATTTGCCAGCATATACTTTTAATATGACCACTAGGGCGGGTCGATTTAAAAATCTATCAACGTTCAAGGAAAATCGTATTCTAGAGATCAAAATAAGAAACTTTGCCGAAGGAACCATACCTCTAAAACGAATTCTGATGTCCCGACTTTTGACCCAAAGGGTCAAATTTTGAAAAAGCCTACTTTGATATTTCAGAAAGTAGGAGGAATATTTCCAAGATTATTGGAGCTTCTTCTTCTCCGGGAGAAGCGCTAGCAGATTAATGCATAAATCATGATTCTAGAAGACCCTTAGGGGGTTGAAATTTAAGTTGAAAGAGGGCCTTTTTAGCCGTGTTTTTATAGCAAAATGTACAGATCTCGGGATAGAGATATTTCAGAAAGTAGGAGGAGTCTTTCGAAGATTAGGGTCTCTATTTTTTCTCCGGAAGACGTTCTAGCAGATGAATGTATAAATTATATTCGATTGGGTTGGATTCGATTGGGGCACTCTAAACGGGTCAGAGTGGAATTTTTCAAAAGTCGTGACATCAGACTTCGTCTTAGAGTTATGGTTCCTTCGGCAAAGTTTCTTATTTTGATCCCTAGAATACGATTTTCCTTGAAGGTTGAGCGATTTTTTTGCCTCCATACAAATCGATCCGGCCTAATGACCACACAAGCACAAGGGTAAAAAGTAGGAGAAACTTTCCCATGAAAGAATGTTGTTACCAAATGTCGAAGACCAACTAAAACGTTGGAAAGGACTTTTTGAACATGTTCTCAACATTCAACGACAAGAAATTTGTCGAACCCATATCACAAACGTTTGATCACAAAAATGGTCACAAATTAACTTGGAAATCTACTGATACCAAATACCAAAAAATACTGCCCAACCCACATTAATCCTTTAAATTCCTAGGAGGAACATAGGGCCACTTGCGGTATATTTAGACGAGTGGATATTTAGACGAGTGGATGATTGGTCCAAAGCGTCCTAAGACTGGTACTGGGGCTGCCAGTTTGAAGCCTCCAGTCTGGCTTGTTGGGTTTTTATAACTTGGCATATGGTTTTTTAATGGCGCCATTAATCGCCATGTCAATAAGAGCCTCACCGGCACTCAGAAATTTAAAGATACACGTCGCCACTCGTGTCCTTCTGAGACCCTCTTCTCTTATCCGCTGAATTGTCCGCCACTGCTAATTTAATTCGCAGTTGCCCATCACTCTGCATGATGGGGTTACTCTTCCACTATCCGCAACCTGTGGAGGCGTCCCGTAGCACTTCAGCTGTGCTTCCATATAGGAATTTACATTTTGACTCAATGGGTTTCCCAGTGAGACAAAATGTAGTATTCCAGGCGGAAATTGCTGCTATTAAGACTATGAAAAATGCAACGGCAGTAGTGATAATATTTCAGCGGAGGTGTTAAAGTGTAACCCGCAACATTTTTCTGGCATTCTTCATCCATTTTTCAGTAAGATCTGCTCATCTCAAACAAAAGGCGATGCCACAGATTGTAATAACTGGCAAGGCATAACTATTCTTTCAGTAGTTATGCAAATTTTCAACATTGAATATACTGATAATTAGCTATGTCGGGAACAACCCAGGTTCCGTGCAGGAAGATCGTGTACTGACTAAATCAACATGCTTAGAATCATCATTGAGCAGTCCATTGAAATGAGATTCCCATTTTACACGCTAGTCATTTAATCTTTACAATGTGCAGTAGTTATGAAGGTTTCAATAACAGGGTCCTTCATGGTGGTAAAATGTCTACGCCATTTAAATCTCCGAAAGGTGTTAGAGGTGTTTGGTTGTTATAAGTGTAGTACCAAGGCAACTGAAAATAGACCTAGTGGTATTAGTTGGAACCCAGTTGACCACAACAAGAGGTTGTAGTCACTTGACTATGCATATAATAAGTGCGAGCTTGCGTATAGGCGTCCTGATATGCAGAAAATGCTCAATGATTTAGCGGAAGAGTCACTAAAAGTCGGACTTAAGATCAATATTGCTAAAACCAAAGATAAGAGAATAAATCCCAACTCGGCTGAACCCATTACTCTGCATGGGAATGCAATAGAAAAAGTGCGAGAATGCCAAAACTTAGGCAGTCTGGTCACAGAAGAAGAAGTTAATGAGAAAGGTGCATAAGAAAAGCATTAGGAACTTATACAACATTGAACAGAGTTTGGAACAATAATATATATAACTAGTATAGCAGGCGCGGATCCAAGAAAATGTTTTGGGGAGGGAAGTGAGAGTATTTTTGATTAACATTTCTTATCTTTTTAGCATTTTTGTATAGAAAAACTTTATTTTGGGGAATGTCCCATTTCTACTCCCCCTGGATCGCGCCTGAGTATAGCAACAAAAATAAAAATAATTAAGTAATGCGTTCCTTTAGTTATTTTGTATGGATGTGAAACGTAGTATATGACAGAAATAATACAAAACAAACTGTGTGTTTTTGTCAACAGATGCTTTCGTAGAATTCTGGAAATATTTTGACCCTAACGCACACAAAAAAAATCGTTGCCAAGTAACTAGGAGCTAATAAAGTTTTTTCACATAAATTATTCAATAATTAAGTAGAAACAAGCAAAAACTTGGTAAAATGTTACTAGTTTTCGCATAACTTTTGTGAATAAACTTTATTAGTTAAATTGTTCCTAATTACTTGGCAACGATTTTTTTGTGTGCGAATCCAAGGAGCAGTTATGGTTCCGATCACACTTTAAAAACATCAATGTAGAGATACGCAGGAGAAAGTTTGTATGGATTGGGCACACACTACGAAAATCTCCCACGGAAGTATGTTGACAAGCCCTCGTGTACAATCCTCAAGGTTCAAATAGACCTGGGTCACCAAATACAACTTGGAGAAGATCTACGTTGAAAGAAATTAAGAGTCTCTTTGAAAATAGGAACATCGGTGAACTTCGAGAAGTAGACAAAGATGGAAATTATTTGTCGACAGCATATGCCTAGTATAGAGGCAGTTCTTACACTAACAAGAACAAGGCTTATTATTATTGTAATTAAAAAATAAACTTAATCAATTACATATTTAATTGAAAATATATATTATTTTCAACAAAACTTTTAATTCATAATTTTTGGGAAATAATTTGTTCAGTGTTTTCAAAAATTTCACCAAGATTGGTGAAAATAGTACAAAGCAAACTCTAGTTGTTTAGAAAACTCTGTCTGTTTCTGGACAAATATGTATATAAAAGTTTTTAAATATTGAAAGATTGGCGGCTGATCTTTCTTAAATGGTAACTGCTTGAACTAAACTTTTAGGTTCAGTTACTTACATATTACCGAATACCATATTAGAATAGTGTTAGTATAAATAAATCAAATGTCTGAAATGCTTAAGTAGAACCACAGATACACGTACATGAACCTATGCATTATATGCATGCAGGTTAATATATACAGGGTGTTGCAACGACTGCGTTTTAATTGAATTATTTCTAGATCGAACTTAATAATTGGCATACTAATTATTTCTAAGCCCAGCAACAAAACGGCTTCAACTTATTACCAGATTATTTACTCGAAACTTTTGTTCGCGATAGCCCGAAACCAATAGGTACCTATAATTTCGTGTTTTTTTGTAAGCGATAGGTATAATGGGTACCCATTAATTTGTGCCTTTTGTAAGCGATAGGATAATGGGTACCTATTACTTTTGGGACATCGTGAACAAAAGTAATGTTGTAAGTAAATAGTCTGATAATGAGTTGAAGCCCTTTTGTTTGCTGGGCTTTGGAATAATTAGTACGTCAATTGTTAAATTGGATCTAAAAATAATTCAATTAAAACGCAGTCATTGCAACACCCTGTTTATATTAACCTGCATGCATATAATGCATAGTTATTCAGGTTCATGTACGTGTATCTGTTGTTCTAAATTTTTACAAATTAAATTTAACAAAATATATTTAAATGTTTAATAACAAATTTAGAAAGTTTGAGATTAAGAACAAGAATAAACGTTTTTCCTCAAAAACTAATTTTCAAACCAGACTAGGCTTAATTCTGCCTTTTATTATGCTCAGGCATCAGCAGTGATTTTCCATTAAAATTGTATTAATGTGTGTATTATAACTGTCAGATTGTCTCTATATGATAAATTTTTAAAATATTTTTATATTTTTAATGACACCATACCCTGTATTAAAATATGCTGTATGCATACTAATAGCTAAAAAAAATCAAAACGAAATTTTCATTTTTGTTTACATACAATCATGACAGTTCTGATTTAATATATGAATTCTATGAAGAAATTGTATTTCACTTTATATGCATGAAACCATATATCAACTACTACCTTATGTACTACTCATACAATGCAGCTACACTTATAGAATGTATGCCACACATGGTTTAAAATCAGAAATTGACAAAAAATAAATCATCCACAAAACTATCAAAAATAAATTTTGAAAAATGTTTTTTATCGCAATAATGTTCAGTCTCTTGAAAATAGTTTGGGTTTTGGTTATTTATGTTTGCCCGATTTCGTGATACTGCAGATATAATCAAAAAATATTTGAAAAAAATTTGTTTTTGCTTAAATGTTTTTTTATTCAGTTAGTTTTATTTTCACCCCAAAGCTTCAGTAAGAAATTTGTCTACTATATGATCGACTTTGTGTATTGGAAATATTCATTGTGCACACAGAGAAAAATTTAGTTATTTGCCAATTTAAATTCGGTTACTACTACTCAAATTATTGAACCCTTAGTTTTATTTTCACCCCAAAGCTTCAGTAAGAAATTTGTCTACTATATTATCGACTTTGTGTATTGGAAATATTCATTGTGCACAGAGAAAAATTTAGTTATTTGCCAATTTAAATTCGGTTACTACTACTCAAATTTGGTTGTTACAAATTGTAGACGGTTGGCACAACCAAAATATTTATACGGTTGCGGATCAATGACTTTTTGAATGAAACAAGTATTTTTTGCAAAAAAAAATTTATTTTTCAACATAATCTCCTTTTAGCTCAATACACTTAGTCCAACGTTTCTCCAATTTTTGTATCCCTGCCAAAAAATAAGATTTTTCTTGGATTTTTTCGACATTTTCGGGTGTATTGACCTCAATTGGCCGTCCAGAACGTTTAGCGTCATTTATACTTGTGCGACCACAACGAAAGTCAGTTAACCACTTTTTAACCATTGAAATCGATGGTGCAGAGTCCCCATAGTATTTATCAAGCTTTTCCTTATTTTGAAAAATTCACTTTTTTCCAGTTTTAAAAAAAATCCAAGAGGTTGCATGATTTGAACAGCTGTTAAACGCAAAGTAAATGACGGAACTTGCTCAAAATTTGACAGTAGTCTACTTACAGGTGGTACTTGATGGGAGCAGTGTTGGATTTCATATAAATACGAGGGAAGTTCAAAAAGTCACGGACTTATTGATCCACCCTCGTAAATCTAATGTAACGGAAGAAATAAGTTGTCACAATTGAAATACACTTTTCAATTCGGTTAGCACTTTATTTCTCTGTGTGTGCGTTCGGTAAAATTTTCAAAATTATATGCATACAATCGATTTATGCAGGGAAAAAATTTTAATATTTTCGCGTCAATATAACTACACTTAGAATACTATGTAGGTAAAGAACACTGCAAATGTAGTTAAAAACAAAAGAAATTTCACTTAAAGAAAGGACGACTTACATTTCAGGTCTGGTTCACGGATGGCTCGAAACAGTCGAACATGGATACGGGGGCGGGTGTCGTCGGACCCGGATTTCAGCGTGCTCTGCCCATGGGCAAATATCCCTCCGTTTTTCAGGCTGAGGTCTTCGCTATCTGTATCTGTGTGGAAGAGTGTCTGCGGAGGAGGACACGGGGGGCCACGATCTACATTCTATCTGACAGCCAAGCGGCACTTGGTGCCTTGAGGGCTCAAGATGTGTGGTCTGGTCTGGTTAAGGAATGTATCGACTCTCTAAATCGTCTAGGACTTAACAACTCCTTGACACTGGGCTGGGTTCCAGGCCATGAGGGGCATGAGGGCAACGAACGGGCTGACTGTTTAGCCAACTGCGGAGCTCGTCGACAATTCATTGGCCCGGAACCCTTCTGTGGCGTACCCAATCGGTATGTCAGAGAGAGGCTCAGAAGATGGAGGGAGTCGGAGTTTGGGGCCTATTGGGCCAGATCGCCTGGGCAACGACAGGCGAGGCTGTTTATATCTCCCTCTGGGGAGAGATCGCGGAAACTCTTGTCTATGACGAGGGGCGAACTAAGGACCGTAACGGGTTACCTCACAGGACACTGTGGCCTTAGGTATCAATTGTACAAGATGGGACGATCCTCTACGGATACGTGCAGGTTTTGTGAATTGGAACCCGAGACCTCTGAGCATGTTCTCTGCCAATGTCCGAGGCTCTCCGACAGGAGGGTGCGTTATTTTGGTGATCGAATAGTGACGCCATCGGACGTTTGGAACTGTTCACCTGGTAGGATAATTGGCTTCGTAGGGAGCCTGAACCTATAGGGTGTATTCGCTGGCAGCACAAAATACCAATTTCTGATCGCGGTGCATAGTGCCATTATAATCTAATCTAATCTAATCTACATTTCAGTAAATTCAACTAACATTGTCATTTGTTTTTTAGTGTTCAAAAAATTAACCAGAATTGTAGTAAAAATAAACCACATATGTTAGTAAAAAAAACAAAAATTTATTTGTTTTATTTCTTAAATAAAACAAAACTATTGTATAAAATGAATGTGAGCTCATAATACAGTAATTGATGTGGTTTGTTTTTTTAAATGAACTACAAGGTTAGTAACAAATTTAATTTGTTCTACAAATGACTGATATTTACATTAAAAATAAAGAAACTGTATTACAAACCAAACAACTACATATTTTTTAAAGAAGAAGTTCCCTGAGTGTATCAAAAATACAAAACTTTAGACTTTTTTATATTTTTAAATAATTTTTTAAAAAGATCCAACCGAAGGCAACCATAAATTTTAAAATAATTATTTGGTAACTCTGGATAACAATTGTCTGCTATTTTTTTATTAACGATTGTAGACCTCTTAATTATATTTAGTCAGTTTAGTTTAATAGAATTGGGTTGAAAATGGAACAGTTGTTATGTAATGCTTAAGCTTCTGTGACGCTGACTTCAATTTACGCAAATGCTTCCGCCTTCCTGACCATAATACCGTACTACAGGCGGAGGTCACCGCGATTACGGAGTGCATTAAGCAGGTGAATATCATGGGCTTGACCGGTGATATTGTGATTTTCACGGATAGCCAAGTGGATCAATGACGATACTCAGGTGTAAAGGGGAAATTAACGATTTCTCTGCACGGGGACGCATTGAGATTATATCTGTGCCGGAACACTGTGGTATAGCGGGGAACGAAGTGGCTAATGATTTGGCTAGGGGAGGATATTCCCTGGAATTAGCCACTTTGGGAAACGCTAAACCTTTTCGAGCTCTCAAGGCGGAGCTGGTGGACTGGGCTGACACCATGCATAGGACCATCTGGGAAAAAGCGGGTGTTGGCAGGACTACGAGTATTCTCTGGAGCAACCCGGACACGGACAAGACGAGGGAAATTCTGAATCTCAGTAGGAAGGAACTGAGTCTTTTGATGGAAATCCTCACGGGACACTCGACACTTAGGGCCCATCTCCACCGTATTGGTAGGGCGGACTCGGATGTGTGCAGGGCCTGTGGGGAGGACGAGGAGACCTTGGAACACTATCTCTGTGAATGCCCGGCATTTGCCGGGATCCGGGGCGAAATACTATCCAGTGACCCAATATCCACATTGGGGGATCTTAGGGGCATAGGATGGAAGAAGTTGAGGAGTTTTGTCAGTGCGACGGAGTTCCTGGGGTAGAAAGGTGACATAGGACCGATTGTTTACAGCGCACAACAAGCCGACATTCTGGCTTAATTGTAAGTCCTCAGGGACTTGAGTCGGTTTAGGGAAGCATTTTCCCTTCTCCGAATCCTCTTTTCGACCTAACCTAACCCTAACCTATCATAATTTTAAATTGCCAAATCTCTTAAATATACACAACGATAAGTTTTATTTAAAAGTTGAAATATTGTGCTATAAATCTCTTTACTAACTTTTTGTGGGAGTATTTTTTTATAGCAATTTATATTTGTAGACCATGTGTGATGCATAATAAGTATATAATATTGTATGTCTTACATTGTCATTTTATTTCACTTAATTTATGTACAATTCCATCATAATACAATACATCATACTACACACACACATACTCAAACACAACAATAATAAATTGTATATCATCTGTATTTTTTCTAGGACACTGTGGTCATACAAGTCCCTGCGAACAATTGTGTTACGAAATACATGACGGCATGTATGAATGTGATTGCATCGAAGGTTATGAACTCAATAAAAATGGTTATAGCTGTCAAGGTACGTTTTACGTTTCGACAAAGTGTCTGTCTCTCACTCTGAATATGAATTTTAAGGAAATGTGTTTTAAATTGAATTTTTTTTTTTTTTTTGTTTTCGGTGACATCTTTTAAATGTTTGGTTTTGTTTGTTCTCTCTCCTTGTGACAGTGATAAATTCATCGGGCAGTGGTGATGGCCATAGTAAATCTGATGAAGATGTTTTATATCAAAAAGGCGCATCATTTAGTGCTAAACTAGCAAATGATAATACCGATGATAATCACTTAACATCAGGTTATTCATCATCTGCCGCTTTGTCGGCCCCATCCTCATTATATGGCGAATCGGGTGAAGAAGAGGATGATGATGATTCCAATTATATTAATGATGATTTGGGTTCGCTGGCGGCTCAACAACAAAAAGTCAATTCTAACGATTATTACATATCAAATGAAAGTAGTGATGGTATTGATGGTGGTTATGATAATATAAATCCAGCTATGGATCAACGAGTGGTTACAATAACAACCGCTAAACCTTTAAATCTGTTACTCTATCGCAATAGACAAAGGAATCAAAATATAATGGGCGGAAGTTCAACCGCAACAACAACAGCAGCATCAACCATCACAACCGAAGCAATTTCTAATGGCAATATTATTGACGATTTAGACGATTATTATGCAAAACAAGACATGTCCATATATGATGATGTTAATAATAATCAATTAAATTTAAGACCCATAAATCATTTAACATATCAGCAACCAGCAAGAATGAACAATAATGATCCACAATTGGTAGCACAAACAAATAGTGTTAGTGAACAACAGCAACAACAAAAGCCATATATTAATAATATTTTACAACAAACTGCCACTAGTGCACAATCCTTACAACAACAACAACAACCTTTAGTAACTGCCACAAGTGGCATAGAAAAATTATCAACAAACATATCATATAATTTAAGTTCGTCCGATACAAATGAGTAAGTACCCGATTAAAAACAAATTTATACGATTGATATATACACACACAAAAAAAAAAATCATACTATTTATGAATATTTTATGAAAACTTTGCCAATGTACTACTTTAGGAACTTTTTCATAACATTTATGAACAGTTCATAAAAAATACTGGGAAAGTTTGTGTCTCGTAAATAGGGTGGGCGATTTGAACATCTTAATGGGCGCTTCTCGTTTCTGATTCTTGGGATTGTACTGAGCAAAAAAGTCCACTAGACCATACGTCTACGGTGAAAATCGAGCTTCCAGATTTTGACTTTTTAGCCGTATTTTGTGAAAGTAACAATGTGTGGGATGGACATATCTCAGGAAGTAGGAGGAGGCTTTCCAAGATTATGGTATTAATCTCTTCTTTGGAAGATTCTCTAGCAGATTAATGCATCAATCATATTTGAGGGTGGGGTTTAAGGGGTTAATTTTTAATTTCAAAATAGGGCTTTTTTTGCCGTATTTTGTGAAAGTAACAATGTGTGGGATGGACATATCTCAGGAAGTAGGAGGAGCTTATCCTAGATTATGGTATCAATCTCTTCTTTGGAAGATTCTCTAGCAGATTAAAATCAATAATATTTGTGGGTGGGGTTTAAGGGGTTAATTTTTAATTTCAAAATATGGCTTTTTTGCCGTAAAGTCAAAATCTGGAAGCTCGATTTTCACCGTAGACGTATGGTCTAGTGGACTTTTTTGCTCAGTACAATCCCAAGAATCAGAAACGCGAAGCGCCCATTAAGATTTTTTTCCTTCCATACTAATCGACCCACTCTACTCGTAAATTATGACAAGGTTCTTAATATATATGTAGAAACACTTAATATTTATGAAAAAGTACTTAAAAAATTTGCCAATGTACAAAATCCTAATATTTAAGAAAACTTGCATAAGTTGCAATAATACTGAGATTTTTATGTAACTTTTCATAAATGCTAGGGAAACTAGGAACACTTCATAAAAAGTAAGTAAATTTCATAAATAGTACGAACCTTTAAAAATATGAACTTTTTCATAAAAAATTAAGAGTTTTATTTTTTTGTGTGTAATCATACGTAATTTAATATGTGTCTTTGGACAGTTTTATCCGAGAAATGGGCCCATATAATTATGAAAGTTTGCGTTACTTTAGTTCTAATTTGATACAATCATATTAATTTACATCCGAATATTGACGCGATACAATTTAATTAGATTTTATATAATGGTATAAAATTATATCTGAACTGATACAAATATATACAACATCGGTTATAGTTGCATCCGGTTTTTGCATTGAAAACACCATCGAAATTCGAAATATTTTCCAAACTAATTACCTGCAAATACTGGTTTAGCTTCAAAGTTATTAATCCATTCAGACCTTAGTCATTTGAAAAAAGTTTACGACTTTCAAATTTGTAGAAAATTTCTTTCCATTTGGAAATTTTATTTTATTCATAAAGTTGTCTTCAAAATTACCTAAAAGAATTAAGTTGTTTGAGAAAACAAAAACTTTGAAAAACCTAACAAAGATTTTATGGGATTTTTTAATTTACAACATTGATTAACAAACACGGACTAAAGATTTGTTCAGCGCTTTCCAAGGTTATGGAAAGCATGATTAACTTTCTTCTTGTAAACTATCAGGAGTTAAATAATTTCTTGAACGATCGAGAGTACGTTTTTCGAAGGAGTTATACGGGCGGCCTGATGGTGTTCCAATTGGAACAGTGAAGTAGTGCTATTCATCGCCTTGGTGAGACTAAAGTTGTAGCTTTGCACATTTCCAAGGTGTTTTACAGAGTATGGCACTTCTGTCGAAACTAATTGCTTTTGGTGTAGGTGACGAATTTGCTCGATTCGTTTCGAGCCTTCTCAATAAGCGTACCATACGTGTTGTTTACATGAGTATGCGTACCATACATGTTGTTTAAGTGTTGTTTAAATGTAGGGGTTCCTAAGGGTTAAGTTCTTTTCACATCCCTATTCGTTATTATTATCAATGCGATTTGTGTGATAATATGAATAATACTTAGAACCGGGACATGCTTTTGATCTCTGAATGGGGTCGTGTTAATATGGTAGATTTAAATGCCAGTAAGACCCAATGTAGCTTGCTAACGCATAAACTATCAAAGAATGCACCATCGCCGTATTTAGGCTTGGACGGAACAATCAGACGCTCTTGATCTTCTGGGCATGAAAATGCAGTACGATGTCCAATGGAAAGAGCATGTATTTGATGTGCCGAAACAAGCATTCAAGTGCTTAGGCTTCTTAAGGCCGTGTAAGAAATATTTTACTCCATCCGACCTTCTCCGTATTAACACTACCTATATTCGACATAAAATGGAATACAATTCCTATGTGTGGGCAGGTGCTCCAAAGACTTCTTTGGAGTTACTTGATCGCTATCAAAGAAGGGCAAAGGTGCTGATAGGTGATGGCAGCATTTCTGGCTCCCTTGATTCCCTTGGACATCGCCGGAATGTTGGTTGTGTGTCATTGTTTTATCGTTATTTTTAAAAACAGATGCTCTGTTGACATCAGTAACCTCATTTCAGTGGTACATCTTTTTCGTTTCAATACCCGCTTGTGTAGTATAACATCGGTTGATCGCACGGCACACTAAATAAGTGAAAATTCTTTTTTTGGTAGGATCATACGTATGTGGAATAGGCTTCAACCAAATGCTTTTCCCGAATCTTATTACATTAAAGAATTAAAATCAAACAT
Organism: Delia radicum; assembly: GCA_021234595.1. Taxonomy (NCBI): domain Eukaryota; kingdom Metazoa; phylum Arthropoda; class Insecta; order Diptera; family Anthomyiidae; genus Delia; species Delia radicum. The sequence continues at coordinate 182,638,306 of CM037855.1, read as the reverse complement.
CCATAAACACTTTTCCCTCTTTTCTCATTCTATTCCCTTTATTTCTTAATGTCAACACAATGCATTGCATACACAGGTTGCATCACCTGAGTGCTGATCTATAAAAAAAAAGTGTAGAAATTTAAGAACCAAAAAAATCACTATGCGTATTTAAAAGAGACAAATTGGGAAAAGTTTTTTAAAGCGACTTAAGTTGTTTTATCAAAAGTTCGCATTTATAACACTGTGCAATAAATTTTCAGTCATCGCCGTCAGCATCAATGGCTCTAATGCGAAACGAATGTTGACTATTGTATCAACAAAACCGCCAAAGGACTTTGCAAAGCTAGTTCGAATTTCGTTTTTATGGCCTCTTGAATTTGTGGTATTTTTAACCATCAAAATAAAACAATAATATATTTATTGGAATGTGTACTTATTGTGTACTTATTGTTCCATTGAACCCAATGTCGAAAAATATATTTTTGCATATATTTTACCAAATAATAGGCGAAATAGGCATGGTCAAATACAAAGAAATCATCAATTTTTGGTAGACATACATTTATTGACTTTTTTAAAACAATTTCAAAGAATTTCATAAACGAAATTCATCTATTGTATGTATAATTTATTTTCGGAATTTATTCTGAATATTTTGCAAAAGATTAGAATCTATTTTCAAAATATAAAATATTTAATTTTTTTTAATAAAAAGTTTCATTAAAAACCTATTTGCGTTAAAGGATGTATTGCAATAAAAAACTCAGATTTGCTATTCTATTCAAATGTAGCAAATAAAACGACTTCTAGCTGTGAACCACAAGATCTTTTCGAAGATGATGACAGCTGTGTTCTTATGTCAGGGCCACTCAAAATGCTTGCATGGAAAAAAATTTAAAAAAAGATCTTTAATAACAAATTTCATTGAATGTTGCTGTTTTACCTAATTTCGGGTTGCTTTCATCGAGACGAGTAAAAGTTGGGCCATAACAACATAAACTTCTTATTTCCCACAGTTTTTAAAAAACTTGTTCTTGCAGTACTAAAAGACGCATAAACGACATTGCCATTTGTGTGTTTAAGCAATGCTCTCTCTTTCCATGTGTAGCCATGTTAGCTAAAATTTCCAGCTCCCATAAACATGGAAAAGACCGCGAACCACATAATTGAAAATCTTTTAGTTTGTTACATGTGAACATAATACCAATTATCAATTATGTTGCTGTTTTTAGTCGTTTTTAACTAATTTTTAGTTGCTTCTTCTGGTATTTTTTACTGTTTTTTTTCTAAGAGAGAACCCTGCGTAAATAAACACATTTTGAAATTCAAAATCGATTTTACCTTTTTCTATGCATGTATATTTACTTGGGTTATAACTTTTTTGACAAAATTTCTTCATCGCTCCACGATATGGGCAATGTTGTGCTGATAATAAAAGTTATTTTTTTATGTCATTATTTTTTCGGTTATCATATTATTATCTTGTCCGCAGTCATAATATAGTATTTATTATCATATTTCTCTCTCTAACTGCAGCCATATTATAGTTGCGCAACTATAAGAATATCAGTCTGCTTTTTATGAGCTTCTTCGCTCTTTTAGTGTCATTTTTGTTTAAGATTTTGTGACAAGAAGTTTGAAAAGCAGTCAGTCCGAACAAATTAAATAATATTAAACAAAAAGACATAAAAATAGAAAATCAAGGCAGTGGTATTAATTGTAATGGTGATATTTTTAATGGAAGAAGGAATAATTTGGTACACTCAACCCAAAAGTAAAACTGACACGCATCCCTTTAATGAAGTTATTGTTCACTAAATATAAAAGTGTTATAAATTAAGTAAAAAGTGATAAAAAAAAGTGATTTATTTATAAATTTGTAGCACTCACGCAAAATAAATTGTAAATAAAAAAAAAATAAATAAATATGAAAGAAAAATTTAAACAAAATACACGTGCTTAAAAGTCTGTAGTATGATATAATCATAATATGTTTGCAATAATCATCATATGATAATAAATGATGACGTAATTCTTTTCCGTGATCATAATATAATAACTAGGACTATAAAAGTGTAAATATTATGATTGCTACAAACATGTTATGATCTTTATAAATGTATTGTGAAATTGTGTTCTTAACAATATTTCCAAGCGTACTTATGTTGTAAACACATGTTGCCAATATTTTTCTTTCCGGACAAAATAAGATTTGTGCTGAAAAGGAGAAAGTTTAGTTTTGCTTTTATAGATACTAAAATAAAAAAAAAATTGTATATTAACATCGCATAGCGACAAAATAATGATTTATGTAACTCCGTTTTTACACAGACCTTGTTCGTCAGCGCAATGACAATTTGATTACTTAAATTATTTTTAAATAAATTTATTAAAATGTGTAAATTAATAAATAAATAAATATACGTTTGTACATTTAAAAAAAACAAGTGCAACTTTTTAATCCAGCTTCAACAGAATGCTGGGAAAATAATTTAGGAATGATACTATGATAATTTATAAACATTTCCATAACCATATTATGATAATTTTGAGATCAATTGGGAACAATAATATGAAAATCTAATTATCGTATTATGATTAAGAAAAAGTTAAGAGTATGGTTGTCACAACCATAGTAACATGGTTGCCGCAATCATAAATTAAAAAATGTAAGATATGATAATATTGAAATCAATTGGGAACCATAATATGGAAATCTAATTATCATATTATGATTAAGACATAGATAAGAGTATGGTCGTCACAACCATAGTAACATGGTTGTAGCAATCATAAATCCAAAAATGTATGATGCTCTTCGGTTGCTGGTTGCCCCAACCATGTTTTTTCTCTGTGTGGTGACACCAAAATTTAATTAAAAAAAATCGGCGAAAACGGTGAGATATTTTTTTTATACAATATTAATGAAATTATAAGAAAATGCTAAACGCTATGTTATTAAATGTTATTTTTTTTTTTACGTAAAAGAAAACTCAAAATGGAAAATTTCAGCGCGTTTAGTGCGTGAACTTTTTTAACGGTCTCGAAAAAGCACTATATATATTTTATATATTTTTTTTTCATGGTCTATACGGCTATGATATGAAAAAAATTTTATTTGCAAAAAACGCAAAAAGTTATAACCCTAATATTTACATCTAATCAAATTTTCGTTACTTACACACAAAAAACGAATTGTATTGTTTGGCTTATTTTCAATTAAAATTTCGTCGTGTTAACAATTTAAGCTTTCAAAAATAAAAGTTTGTAAACACAATTCATTAGTTTGTTAATTGAAAACATCCAACAACACAACAATATTTTTCTGATATTCAAAATTAACACTTGATTCGATTTTCATTTCAGAATTTGTAATTTAGAATGTGGATCAGATGGCACATGCGATAACTCAGAAGGATCCAGTAGGTGTATGTGTCCTTTTGGCAAAACTGGAAAAAATTGTATGGAAGGTGAGTGTAAATTAGAGTAAAACAGAAATACAAACCGAGTCAAAATGGCGTAGGCAGTGATTGGTTAAAAGGGAAAAAGTTTCCCTCTTAAAAGTGTCCATTACCACACTGGGATAAATCGATTTTTTTTATGAAAACCTATTCACAGACACATTACTTTCCGCAACCCTGTAAACATATAGGTAATCAGTTACTTACAGGCTCATCGCCTGTAAAATTCATCTATGAAGTATGGAGCCCTATGGCGATACGGGATTAACGGTCTATTTTTGAGCAGCAGAATTTGTATATTTTAGATCAAATGTATCCCAGAATATCGTATTACCCAAATTTATTAGAAGAGGAAATGCCTTAGAAAAATTATTAAGTTTTCTTCTAAACATATTCCAGTATTTAAAACTATCGTTAACGAATTATAATAGGGCTTTATAAATAGGACGAAGTGATAGAAATTTTATTTTTTCAAAGTATTCGAATTTTCAAATTATAAACTTAAGAGCCCAAATATTCCGAAAGTAGTTTTAATATCTATTCACAACTTTAGAGTATTATTTTTAAGTATCAGACTATTTCTTATTAAAATCTTTGCATTCCATTTCAGAACTTAAAGTACGAGTACCAAAATTTTCAAAACATTCATGGCTGGCATTTCCAGCTTTAAGAGGAGCTTATAAACATGTACAATTACGGATAGAGTTTCGTCCGGAATCATTTGATGGCATTATCTTATTAAGTGGTGAACGCGATGATTTAACTGGAGACTTTTTGGCACTATTGCTAAATAAAGGATTTGTAGAATTCTGGTAAGTTTCAACATTGAAATAGTTTGAGAACAATACAAATTCTATATATTCCCTTTATAGGTTTGATTGTGGCAGTGGAGTTGGTAGTGTAAGATCTCGTGAGACTATATTATTAAACGAATGGAATTCAGTGATTATATATCGACATCGTTGGGATGCTTGGTTAGTTTTAAATCATGGTACTAAAGTGCAAGGAAGATCAAATGTAAGTTAGATACAATTCGTACAATGTTTGAGATACTTATGATTGTGTATCGTTTTAGGGTCTCTTTTCTCGCATTACTTTCCGAGAACCTGTATTTTTGGGTGGTACTGGTAATATAACTGGGTTAGGCAATCGTTTACCCGTAACTGCAGGATTTTTAGGCTGCATACGACGTTTTGTGGCCAATGAACATGATTATAAATTTGAAGAACATCCTTTGGGTGATGTTACCAAAGGTTTTGATATACGTAAGTGGAATAAAACTTTTTAATTTTAGAAGTTTCATTCTTTTATAAATTATTCTCTTTTCTTAAAACAGAGGACTGCGTTACGGATAAATGTTTTAAATATCCTTGTCAACATGGTGGCAAATGTTTGCCTTCCGATCAAGGAGCTATATGTTTATGTCCCATAGGTTTTGTGGGTGATTTATGTGAAATACGCATGGATTTACAGGTATTTATAGTACTTATAGATTATATAACGTAGAGTGTTTAACCCTGAAAAATTACAGGTCCCTGCTTTTAATGGTTCCTCCTTTCTGCGTTATGCTCCTTTGGGTGACAGCGCTTTAATATGGCTGGAATTAAAGGTATAGTCGGCAAATATCTTTTGTTTCCAGATTAATTATTAATATTTTAAAAATTTTTAGGTTATCTTAAAACCTGAACAAGCTGATGGTTTAATCTTATATTCGGGACCCAGACATCATGGTGACTTTGTAGCTTTGGCTTTAACAAATGGTTTTGTAGAGTTTACTTTTGATTTGGGTAGTGGACCTGCTGTAGTGAGGTATTTTAATTTGATAAGAGTTTTTGAAATTATTAGATTCTAAGGTTTGGTTAATTTTCTATAGGAGTGAATATCCATTAAGCATTGGCCAATGGCATACTATAAAGATATCAAGAACTGCCCGATTGGCAGTTTTGAAGGTGAGTTTGTTTTTAATGTAATTATTAAATATAACAATATATCGAAGGGCATAAGTTGATACCTCTTAGCGGACAATTAAATTACTACTAGAGTTAAGCATGCCAAACGACATCTAGATCATACTCTACCTATTTAGTATCCTTAACCCAAGTCGCATTTTATCGTCAGTTACGAGTTGACATCTTATGTCCATCAATATGTACAATTTTCCATTTACTTTAGATATTTTATATTTCTGAGAAATTTTAAAATAGAAAATATTATTTGTTCTTAGACATATAAAGAAAATTTGGGATCCCCAACACAAATTTGTATATATTATTCGTGTATTCACTCCATTGGGAGGTTCCTCTAAATTTCCATGAAATTTGTATATAATACAAAAGTCATAAAAAACATACCTTCCCAATCGCATATTTATTGTGTAAAATTGGGTGTCAATGTTGTTCGAAGCTTTTTGTTTTACACTTTTTACTGTTTTTCGTACTCTAATGGGAAGATCATCCAAATACCTTTCAGTTGATAAGGAATTTGAAAGAAGCATGAAAAATTCGAAAAAAACGACAAATTTGGTTAGGTTTGACTTCAAATTTTAACATTTAAACGTTAAACTGTGCAGCTAAAAATGTTTATGGCAATCGGAGTGAACATATGAACAGTGCTTCCAAGCAAGAAATCCTTCAACATAGAATACATAGATGTCATACTCTTTGACATTTGCTGTTGAATGATGTAACTCGGGAAAATGTCTTAGACATACGTCCTATACCAATATATTTAAATGTGTTTGTAGTAAAAAGAAGAAGAATAAGAGTTGCATACCTATTCAACCTAATAATAATCTGAAAAATGTTATGCTGTACATTTTCTAGTGGGTCTTTTATGGTGAAAAGTGGACATTTTTTTTGATCCAATTAATGGCTTTATATTAAAGATTTTTTGAACAAAAGTAAAGATAATAACAGTCTTATAAATTTTAAGTGGTATTTACTTCAAAATTTTGAAATACTTCTTTTGTAATATTTAATTGAATTTGAAAAATTTAACTTTCCATCTCAAACTTTTTTATTTTATTTTTTCTTTTTTGTATAAAAACCAAAGCTTAATTATTTAAAGTATATAACTTTTTGCCAACTCGCCTCAAAAATGTCCTAGCGACGCTGAGGCTTATATTACGTCCGAAAAACTCGAAGTTGGGACTATGATGCAAAGGACTAACTCACAATCCCTAAAACATTAAATAATGTCCAGAATTATAATCCTAGAACTCATAATATTTTTCGAAGTTTGTATGTCCTCTAACGACTTCGGCATATAAATTTTTTGTATGTGGCTCTCTTTCGGATGGATTTAGGAATATCTCCTGAGAAAGTCTGGTTCCCTGATTTAGAGATTTTTGTGAGACCGTTCCACGGAAGCGATTAAGAATATTTTCCTTTAAGGTACGTTCAACACTAGTCAACGAAATCTCTTCCTTTGAAACAAAAGCTGGATATTGCATCGAAAAAGCATTTAAAATGGGCCCATTTTGTGTAATTTTTTACGTGGATATTATATCGATTTGTAATGATCTATTTCGGGACGAGTTTTCCAAAATAATCAAGTTTAAATAATCAAGGCTTTAAACTCTTTAAAGTTTTAATCTAATAGATTTCGCGTTGTACAAAAATGGACTTTGTTAACATCAGCATGTATTTATGGTTGAAATATTGTATTACCCAAAAAAAAAACGCGTTTTCGAAAAATGTGATTTTGAAAAGCTTAAATTTGCTAGGAATCGAATCATACCTTCCAAACGTCCTATTAGAATTGAAATTCAATGGTATTTAGACATACGATCGGATCCATATGAACCTAGTTCTAATATAAACTCTCAGTGGTGTTAGCAATTTACCCAAAGCCATAACCACATCATCGTCATCATAAGCCACGACAGTGAAACCTGTTTTATTTAGCTTGAGAAGAATCTCGTTTACAACCAGAGCCCACAGCAAAGGCGAGTTCACCTGTTGGCAAAAGCTTGTACTAAAGTGTTTTACATCTCGGATGATGTATGTATATTTGTCAACAATTCCATTAACCAATTTATGACTTGGTCATTAACTCCCGTCCGAAACAGCGCTTCCCTAATTGCTCTTAATTTCACATTGTTAATATCTCCTTCAATACCAAAGAAAGCACCCAACGTGAAGTCTACAAAAAAAACAGAAATTTCAATTCGATTAGGTATAAGGCTGTTTCCACAGATTTTCCTCTAATATAAGAGTGTTGGCTACATAATATAGTAGCTAGAAATATTTTTCTTTCGATAATTACATGCAGTATTCTATTTAGTCATTAGAAATAAAGAAGAGAGAATGATCGGTCTATAGGTACTTCGCCGTAAAGTGCTGAATTTTACACGCTTTGAGTACAAATAGTATCTTTACTTTGCGCCACAAAGCAGGTCCTTATGAATAACGCAGTTATGCTCTATATATTTGAACAAGATGTTTCCAATACTATCTATGGCTTACTTTAGCATTAATAACAAGTGTTCAAATGTGTTCACAACCCAAGTAACTGTTTCAATTAAAAATAATAACCCTGCCTGAAATAACAAACAAAGAGTTTCCCCTGAAGTGACAGTCCAATTTCTAATTTTCCTGGTTTGATAACATTTTTTAATCAGCCTTGAGGTATCCTTTATGTTGGATAAATCCTTAATTTCGTAAGAAAATAATGTCAGGAAACCGGAAAACTTCCCCAATTATTTCAAAATTCTTTAAAAGAAGGACTCCTGAAAATCTTAAGAAATTTAAAAAATTCATGAACATTTTTAAGATTTAAGCATGTACTTCTTTTATAAAATGTCTCTACAAAATTTCTTTATAATAAATGATTTTCATCTTATACTCAATTGAACATGAATTAACATAATTGTTTTGATTACTGTTTCCAGATTGACCAATTGCCTGAAGTAATGACTATATCCTCAAATGGTTTTTGGCACCTATCATTGCCAGAAAACTTGTTCGTAGGTGGTGTAAATCATGTAGACAAATTACCTTTAGATTTGAAAAATAAACCCTTCTTTATGGGTTGTATACAACGTGTAAGTACAGCAAAAATATACCAAAAAAAAACAGAAAAATTCCGAACATTTTATAAACAAAAATCTTTTAATGTTTCCGTTTTCCACCCTCTAACAGATTGAAATAAATGGCCATTCATTGGCAATCATCTCTGAAGCCTTGGGTGGTACCAACGTAGGCAATTGCCCTCATGCTTGTGTGGCAAGACCATGTGGTCCTTTGGCAGAGTGTGTGCCGCAAATGGAAAGTTATGAATGTCGTTGTAGTGTCTATAATGCACAGTGTAATAAAGAGGCCGAAGTATCCATAGAAGAGTTACAAAAGAATAAGGCATTGGCCAAAAGTAAAATGCATGGTATATCATCAGCAGCAGCATCATTGTATCAAGACTTGAATGCTAAGGATAAACAACAACTACAGCAGCAACAACATCAGAAGGGTATAAACCATAAGAAATTTAAAAAGCAACAACATTTGATGTGGTTTAATAAACAGCAACAACAACAACGAGAACATGATAAAATCACACAACAAAAACTTAAGTTAGCAACCACAACTACAACGAGTACTACTACATCGAAATCTACAATTACCACAACAACTCCAACACCTACAACATTAAATTGGCAAGGATTCAAGAATATTGAACAAAACTTAATGTTAGATGAAGTACCAGAAACATTACAACATATCATAGACAAAGTCAATGAAGATCTACAAAATCAAGATGTTGACACTGCAGATGATGAAGATGTAGATGATGAAGATGATGTTGATGTTGAAGATGAGGATTTGGACGAAATAGAAGATGATATAATATTCCGTGATATTAAGGCTCTGCATGAACAGCAACAACAAGAACAGCAATTAGAACAACATCAGCAGCCGGAACAATATATGATGATTAATCATAAAAAATCTGAGAGGAACAATGTAAAATTACAACGAAACCGCAACAAACGTAAACATGCAACAACAACATCCACTTCGACCACAACAACAACTAAAGTACCAACAACAACTACAGCAGCAACATTACCAACGAAATCTTTTACAAATAACAAGAACAACAAAAAATATCATCATACCCAACAACAATTTGAAATAAAACCGGATCCTCATTATAAAACTCACATTGTGGATAAACCGCAACATAAATTAAGTCGTTTACCCACACACTATGAAAGTTTTCAAACCAATACTGGCAGTGATATATTAACCTTTGATGATCCTGAAGCTTTGGAAGAACAATGGCAAGATTTTGAACAAAATTCAAATGAAATGACTTCACAAGAACAGGAAACAGCTTCAAACACCGACAACGATAATTCTGCTCCAGAAACTGATAACGAAATGCAGGAAACACAAAATGATGAAACTTTTGTTATGGATGATTCACTATTTGATGATAATGATGGCACCGAAGATTATCAACGCAAACAATTGGCTCAAGATATGAAACGTATTATGGCCAATACCAAGGGACCCTATATACCCAAAGAACCTAAATTGGTAATAACCGAATATGATTATAGTGAAGAACACGTTGATGACGATAATTTCAAGGAGGAGGACACAGTTTCTAGGGAAACTAAACATAAATCTCCTTTAGATTCTACTCAAACTCATACTGATTGGAGTTTGTTAAGTAAATTCGATTTACCCTCTAATGAAAATCGCCATCCTATAGGCGTACGTAAGAATTTTGGTGCCTGCTTTGCTGGCCAGGATAGTTATTTCCATTATAATGATGCTGAGACCATGAGTCAAATTATTAGCTATAACATCGATTTGAATTTAAGAATTAAGACCAGATCGGAAAATGGGGTTATTTTATGGACGGGACGTGTGGGCACTACAGATCAAGATAGTGATGATTATTTGTCACTGGGCATAGAAGAGGGGTAAGTTTATTTAGAGAAAAGTTAAGTTATCTTAGATATTTGATTTTGACATTGATATTTCTTTGCAATATTAAAAAAAAAATCATTTATGAAACCCTTTGGTACATTTGAGACTTCGATTCGACACTGACCAGAAATTTCAAAATCCTATCACTGACTATGAAAACACTATTTCAAATAAAAAAATTCTAAAGTTTGATATAATTTTAATTAAAAATAAACATTATGTTTTTTCGACCTTTAATTGAGCAATGAAAACTATTCAAGTTCAAGGCCATACTCTATATTTCATTATTAGTGTATTGTCCTAAGAAATAATCTATACAGTTTTTGTTTTCAAATTTATTAATTGACCACTTTCAGGAATGTGTTGATAAATCCATTTCGGGAATTTTCTTTGTTCCCATCATCAGAACACGTTTTGAAAGAAGTGACAATCCCATGGAAATCATCAAGCATTCATATAAACTAGATTTTTTTCACTAAATGGGAACTAATATATGAGCTTAATGTTACACATTGTCACGATTGATCAAAAATAAATTGAAAACTTGTTTGTTATGTGCAAGGTCTACCTTTGGTAGATATTCAATACACGTTTTTGTTTTTGGGGCGTTGTGGTGTAATGGTTAGTGCGTTGGACTGTTATACAGATGGTCCCGGGTTCGATTCCCGGTGACGACAACATCAATTTAGAAAAATAATATGTATGGGTTTTCTATCACTTATATGTATCGCCCACCTTCGGTGTTCCCATAGCACTTAACCCCACCGAAGTAAAATAATGAATCAGGGCTATGAAACAAAAAGCTTCAATAAATTCGCCAACTCTACATCATGTGGCGAGCAACAACTGTTCTAAGACTTGTCTACTGGCGCAATTTCAGTGTTGCATTGTTTGAAGCCCTTCATCTTTCATCACCTTTCATCTCTCCACAAGACCGTACTTTGTCTTTTATACAAATTTGATATAAATACGAGTATAATAAAAAGGAGAAAAAAGAAAAAACGTGTATTGAATATCTACCAAAGGTAGACCTTGCACATAACAAACAAGTTTTCAATTTATTTTTGATCAATGGTGATAATCTTTAACCTCGAGCTCATATATTAGTTCTCATTTAGTGAGAAAACTAGTTTATATGAATGTTCTGATGATGGGAACCTAGAAAATTCCCGAAATAGATCTATCAACACATTCCTGAAAGTGGTCAATTAATAAATTTGAAAACAAAAACTCTGTAGATTATTTGTTAGGACAACATCCTAATAAAAAAATATAGAGTATGTCCTCGAACTTAAATATTTTTAATTTTCAAATTCTATACACCCACACACTTTGTTAAAAAATCAAACCAACTGCATAAAATAAATGTTATCAAAATGCAGTAGTTTTAGGAAGTTGGTTAAAAAAATCAACTGTCAAAAACATTGAAAATAATTTTTCTAAGGAAAATAACTGCAATTACTGTTGTTTTCTGGGTGTATTGTTCAGCAGAAATTGTGTTTGAAATGATTTTTGAAATAATCTTAAGTAAGTTAACACCTGTATCCCACAAACGCGTTATAAAGTTAAATTTGTTTAATAGGCTTCCTTTATATTTGTATGCATTTGTGAATACAGGCCTATCAATTTAATTAAGGAAAAAAATATCTGTATCTTAAGAATTTCCTACCGGAGTTAGTGTAGAATATATTAGGGCATTCAAATTACTCGTGTTTGGTTTTGTTCGAGTAACTCGATTTTGAGGCTTTTAACTTACACGATTAATCGAGTAATATTTTAAAATTATTCGAATAACTCGAGTAATTTGTATAATGTCATTTCAATAATTTTTCCTTAAAAATACACAATAAAACCAAAAATAAAATCAGCAGTTCCGAAATGTTAAAATTAAAAGTATCTTCTTCATTAATATACAATTGAGGTGTTTTAATTTATTTTCTTTCGTTTTTATAAGTTCGACTTTAAAAAACATTATGGATACAGCTTTTATCATTTTTGCAATATCGAGAAAAATATGGCATGGATGCCTTGGAAAAACATAAAAAAAAATTATATTATTTTCTCATGCGTTGAAGTTTGGAAGACAGATAACTTTTAATTTATTTGATTAAGTTGTATATACTTAGATCCGCATGAAAGAAAAGAGTGGAATACCCAATCCGAGCTGTAACACAAAAAAATTATGAATTAACTACAATTCGAATCTTGCCAAAAAAAATGTTAGCACAATATAATAGTTATGCGATTTTTGCGATTTTTTATTGAATATTTATATATTAAAAGTTTTGCTCAGTTTCTGGAAATCGGATCTTTTGGTGTCAAAATTTTCTTTTATAGTTTCGACCGTTCACTTGAGTATAATAATGTTTGTAATTGTTCAAGGATATTTTAAAAATATCTTAAAAATGTTCTTTTTAAGGCAATGATGTCGCTGCAGAATGTTTTTTCTTCAAAATGAAAAATAAAAAAAGTTTTTTACCAGTACAGTATTCTGCATATCCTGGAGCCACGTAAAAAAGTTATAGCTCTATTAAACAACTATAATATGTGCGTTAATACGGTACTTGGTACATTCCTTTATATTTTATAAAAAAAAAAACCTTTTCAAAAATTAGTTACGCAACAGTTTAAGCTATTTTTGTAAAATAAAGGGTCCGCCAAATAACTTTTTTTTTGAACTCCTGAACCAATTGGACTTTGTATGGCGTCATACCAAGGTCTTTATGCAAACTTCGTCTCAATGATATCTCCGAAATGTTCAATTGTTGAGAACGACGGTGAATTGATGTTGATGGCGCTTCACGCACACTTTCTGCCACAGCAGCAATATTCTCGGGTGTACGCACTGTTTTTGGTTTTTCACGCTTTGGTTTATCGATGATAACAAGATAACGAACATACGGACCATATTCGTTCAGCGGAAGGATAAAACTAATTATCTGTCAAATCAGACATGAGCTAAGTGTTACCATTCACGAAATAAGCACAAAAAAAAGTTAGATGGCGGACCCTTTATAAACTGAAATAGAACATATGATGAATTTCATATCAAAACTTATAAAAAAGGCACATTTTGAACCCGACCCTCTCAGATTTTGATGAAATTTTGCATACAGCTACATTTTACCTATACAAATACAACCTCATTTTTAGAAATTGCATTTTTGAAAATATGTTGGCGTGGCAAGGTATCGAATTATCCGATTACTACGGAATGGCTCAACCGATTTCAAAGATCTTGGTGCCATTAGAAAGGTATATAAGTCAGCTTTCGAAAACATACACTATTACGCTGAAATTTTTTTTTTTGGCAAAAATAAAACTTTAAACAGGGAAAACACTTCAAAGACCGTTTTTTTTTTTTCAAAAAATTTTTTTTTTAGAAAGGTCTATTTTATATCTAAAAACTAAAATGGCGTTTTTTTTTTCTTTTTTTTAATTTTTTTAAGTAAATGCATTTCTTGTTAACTTCCTTATATTGTGATATCATTGTGTGACTAAAAAGAATAAAGTAGCTATACTTTGAAAGTTAAACAGATTTTTTTTGTAATTCTAATAGATTAAAACAAGAACCGTGTTATCAAATTTTTCCAAAATATGGACTTACCCTTGGTAAATTTTTTTTTTTTTATTTTTATTTTTTTAGATTTAATATATAATTTTGCGCAGCTCATACTGCTGACTTTCGGAATATTTGCTAACTTTTAGTGAAGTTTCATCTAAAGGTATAAAAGAATGGAAGCTTTGAGTTCCTGTAATAGTTTTAGCATTTTTATACCTTGAAAATAGCTCTTCTTTTGTTTTGTTATAGTCGTCAGCGTCGGCATAAGCAACTTCTATGGAGGTCTTTTAAGTTTGTGAAGCCCAATGATAAAGGTCTTTCGCCGTTTGAATTTGATTTTTATTTGCAATGCTATAATTGCCACGCCCACATATTTTCAAAAATGCAATTCCTAAAAATGAGGTTGTGTTTGTATAGGTAAAATGTAGCTGTCGGTTTTGATATGAAATTCATCATATTTTGATTTACTCGATTGACTCGATTAATCGACCAAAATTGTTCGAGTTATTCGTTACTCGAAGTTGTACATTTTCATTTGCTCGAACAATTGTTTGATTAAAATTCATCGATTAATCGAGTAACGGTAAACCGATTGAATACCCTACAACTTTAACTTGTGTTTTTTTGTTTTATTACATTTTATCAACTTCTTTTGCAGTTTTCTTCACTTCCGCTATAATTTGGGTTCCGGTGAAGTGGACATACGTTTTAATACCACCAAAGTTAGTGATGGTTTATGGCATCGTGTGCGTGCTATAAGGTAACAAATGCGTGTTCAAATTTCTTTTTGCTTGGTATTAAAAATAATTTCTTTTATGTTTTGTGTGTCATAGAGATTCTCAAGAGGGTTATTTAGAAGTGGATGGTCGTAAAAGTTTATCATTGAGATCACCGGGTAAACTACGTCAATTAAATACGGATACAGGTTTATATGTTGGTAAGTAGGTCAAACTAAATAATATTGATAAGAAGTTAATGAAATATAAATGCAAAGAAATTGTAAACAAACCAGAATAAAAGCGACAGGCGAAATTAGCAATAAATTACCTTAATTGTTAATGCTATTTGGGATTTTGAATATGTTTTCATTGTTCTCTTCAAATTTAATTTATTTCTTACAGGTGGCATGCCCGATGCAAGTTATTTTACACGCCGAAGATACTCTAGTGGTATTGTTGGTTGCATATCAGAAATCGTCCTAGCCGGAGAGTTAAAAATGAACTTTGACCCCAATACCTTGGGGACGGCACATAATGTTGAAACAGGCATACTTTGAAACGTCCAGCCGACGTTTCGAATAACTTGATATTAGTTTAAATAAATATTTTTAAATTTTTATTTGCATATAGAACAAGAAAAACAAAATGATGATATTTTCACACACACAAAAACGAAAAAAAAAACTTAAAATATTATTAACATGTTTGTATAAAGACGCTTTTAAAATAATTAATGAGAAGAAAAACAAATTTTATAAAATGAAACTTTAGCTGTAAGTAAGAAAAATAAAACCTAAAATAATTAAATTAAAAAAAAAAAAAACAATCACAAACTACAAACTACAAACAACACAGATACATACAAAACTCGCACTGAAAACAAACAAACACTTACACAGACAGACAAACGAACAGGAAATGAAATTGTGAATTGGATATAGGTAGAAAAGAATATTGGGGCTGTTTAATAGTAAACAGTTTTAAACATCACTGTTTTAACAAACAAAAAGAAACATTTAAACTTTCCACTCACTACAGAAACATACATATCATATTCAAATCCATTATAGGATTTTTGTTATATCTTTAAACTTTTGAAGAAGAAAAAAAACCTTGCCTACATTTTAGGGCTTCAATTATACAATTATTTGAAAATTTATGAAATTTCAAAATTGTGATGGAAAAATGCAATATTTACAATTTCTAACAGAACTCAATTTTATTATGGAGTAAATAAAAAAATATCTTGAAACAGTGATGTTTTTTTTTTAAAGTAGTATATTGTACTTTTTTTAAATTTTAAGAAAAGATTAATTTAGAATAAAAGAAAATTTTCAAATAAATTACCTCTCAGCTTGTAAAAAAAAATTCCCAAAATCTGGTTTATGAATTGAAAATGTTTCATGTAAAATATATCATATTTTGAAAGTTTTTCTAAAATGTTTGCATGTTTTAGAATGTGAAAACTGTTCAAAACATCTTTAAATTTAAAAAAGTTTTCAAGTTTAAAATCTTGTTTATAATCATGATCGTTTAGACCCGGTTCATACACGGCAATTTTACTTGCGCAAGTCTTGAGTTTATAGAACAGGGAGGAACAGCGAATGGAAGGGGATACAGACTTGCCCGTACTCCAATTCCGTTTTGTTTTGTCATCCGCAATTTTCAACACGAAGTAGGCTGTAGGTTGATATACGAAAATTGCTGAAACAAACTTTTCCTGCGTGAACACAAAAGCAAGTTCAAATTAGAATTGAAGAAAACTTGCGCAAGTAAAATTGCCGGATGTGAACCGGGACTTACACTATCTACATTTATAAAGATTATGATTGCAAGTAGGTTTTTTGTTTTCCCGAACTTTATCCTGGTACAATGGCCATTTTTTTCAAATTTCCCATGATCCCTGGATTTCCCGCTCAATACAAATAAATTAAAATTGGCATAGTTTCTTGTTGAAAATTCGACCATCAACAACATAACAATAATTTTTTTAACCAAAAACATGACATATGACAAACACAAGAACAGCAAATAGTCAAATACTTTATTAAAAAAAGTAAAGTAAGGAATCCTAGAACAATATTTTTGGAACTCTTTTAACCCTCTAACCGGCAATTTTAAATTCGCAATAAATGCTCCAAATAAGTATTTTATAACACGAATTTAAGATATTTATATAGAAAACCAAATTTATTGTGTTCATGGCACGGTTTGGAAGCTAGAAAGCGTTAAATTTAGAATTTCTTATTATTTCAAAAAATAAATATTTTGAAATGAAAACAGTTTTCAAAAATCTTGAATCTTCTTGACTAGAAACCGTTGATACGGTCTAATTTTGATCCAAGGACATACAGGATTGCAATAACATACCTGTAAAGGGCATTGTCTTAATTTGAAAACGTATAAATGGAATTTTATTAAATTTGTCAGAAAGGTTATATTTAGTATACAGAAAAAATTATCAACCTAAAATATCTATTTAAAGATTTGATTTGAATTTAATTTGTTTCTAAACAAATATTTAATTGAATCAATTTATATTTTAATTGACTTTTAAATATATAAATACATATTTTATTTTAGACGCAATTATCATATTATTTTTGTATACACTGTATGCAAACAAACAGACTCAGCATTGCAAAAACACACATACCAACGTATACATCACACACTTTTTTGTGAGTATCATATTTTTTTTGTAGAAGTTATTTATAACTTTTTTTCCCTCTTAATTTTAATAAAAGGTTTACTTGATCGTATCATTGCCGTGATAGGTGCAAAATCAATTAAAATATTGATTGATTCAATACATTTGTTAATTGAAACCCGTTTTTAGTTTTTTCTGTGTAGTATAAGCAAAGCATTTAAGTTTAATCAATATAGGTGCGTTTTCGCTCATTTTCGCGTTTTTCGAAAAACGAAAATCGCCATATCTTCTTAAGTAAAGTCACAAAAAGGACTGTAGTTATACCTTGGTAAGAGGAATCATTTATGCCTAAACTCATTCATGTTTATGAATTAGTTTTTGAGATTCACTCTAAACCTATTTTGGCCCATATCGCCTACAATATCTTCCCGATCAAGTGGTATAAATTTGATTGCAAAGGTCGGTTTGAGGGCTAAGTTACGAAAATATTGATTAATTCATATTTCAGTACAGTCTTTAAATCGTCGTTTTGCCTTGTTTTATATAGATTTATTCTTTTTCTATATTTTCATACATATTTCAATTTTTAAAAATTTCGTACAAGTTTCAAACGATTTTAAATTAACAATTTGTATTTAAACAATATATAAAAAAAATTTTAATGAAATTTAAAAGTTTCGTTTCCAATTTAAAATACGAATTGAAATTTTCAAATCTAAAAGTTTTCCACAAAAATTCGTCTAAAAATTTCCAATTAAAACAATTTCAAAAGTGAGTGGTTTTCACACACTTTTTAACACGAAGTCGTCTGCTTCTTTTAAAAGAAACAAACACCAAACCATTTTATTCAATAGATTTGTTGTTTTAAATATTATTTCTTTAATTCAAATTGTTTAATTTAAATTAATGTATCCAGATATCAGTTAATGTCCAGATATCAGATATCAATTAAAATTACGAAAATATAAATAGTTTTTTTAATTCCAAATAATTTTTTTTAGCAAAATTTTAACTAATTTTGAACAGATTTTCTTTAATTTCATTTTTTATGTACAATTACTGAAAAAAATCAAATAATAATGTTTCAGTTTCAAATAAAACATCCAAATGTTATAAAAATTCATAATTTTCCAAATTGTAGAATCAGAAACAGGCAGTGTTTGGGCATGAAATAAAAGTTGCGAAAAAGGTCTTTAAAATACATTTCATTCACTTTAAAATAAATGCTAAAAAATTAAAATAAAATTTACTTTTCTTTACCTATTTCACATGAAACTTGAGCAGTAAGCATGTAAAATTCATGATAATGTAAGTAAATATCAAATGGAAGGTATTTTAAATTTTTATTTTACTCTCAGGTATAGAGGTTGGTATTTAAAAAATTTGGAATTTTTACAGTTAAGGTCATCAAAATGACTATTAATCAAATAGTTTGAGTCCTGCATAATTTTATTGAGTAGAATCGAATTCTTGAGTACTGATTTAAGCGATTTTATTTTGTAAAAACATGAGACAAGAAAAAATATTTTTTTTTTTTTTTTTATTTTTCATAACCTCTTTTTTTTGGATAAATTCAGAAAGATTTCTTTCTTATATAAAACTAGCTGAACCGGCAAACGTTGTTTTGCCTTCAAATTTTAATTGTAACTAATTCTTTAAATCAAGAAATTTTTTTTACGCAAATAAATAATTAAAAAAATAAATTCATAGCTTGAAGACTCGAAACGATTTCCTGTCTCACTTCAATACTGATTGCGCAACGCTGTTCAACTTCTGTAGCTGCATTGCCAGTGAAATAAATTTGGAGGAACTTGGCATCATCATTGGGAAGTGGGAGCAACGATCCAATTCTGTGGTAGATTTGGCCTTGCACTTTGAAGGTGGGCATGTAATTGGCGTTGTTGATGATATTAGTTGCTCCGAAGGACGTCATTTGAAAGCATGAGTTGTACTTTCGGATGTTTTGAAGGAAGTGCTTGGAAATCGGATTGGCGCCAGAAATGTAACTTTGTAGGGGTTCAGGCGGCTCAATCATTGGTTACAAAACAACTTTACCGCTCGAACAACACATTCCCGGGGATTCCTTAGCGAATTTCAGAGCACGACAATGTAAGCAAACTTTGTCCATTGTGCCAATCCTTACGTCCTTGTGATTCGGTAGTCATCGTCCCTATTGTAGTGAAATGCCGCCAACTTTAAGCCGTGATTCGCGTTCCCTTTCCGTTTCTGCGGCTCTAGACGTAGATGCCCTTTCGCGATTTTCCTGAAGACGTGATTCGCGTTCCTCAACTGATTCAGCGGCTCTTCTTTCCCTCTGTTGCCGTGTTGCGGTGGTTTTTTTTATTTTATTTTATTTTTTTTTGAAAGCCGTTGTCATGTTTCTCAAAACGTGATGACAAACTCTTAAATCAGTTATGTAGTTCCAAAGATATTTACAAAAAACCTATGTTAATCTTCAAGCTATGTTACACGAACACAACAGCCTCATCCGTCTATTCAAAACAGACGAGATGCCCTAGACCAGATGCCGACAGATGATTATACGGTTGTGATAAGAGCTAACAAAAAACCGGCTGGTGAGCATGAGCGGCGCTTCAATGCACCGGTGATAGGTGACGTCGCAGTTGTTATGGCAGTTGTTTTCAGCTATTTATTTTATATACTTCAGCAAATAAAGGCGATAGAAGGACAAAGAGGCGTTGGGCTTCCCATTAAAATTACAAATTTTAAAATGATTTACTAATGTGAATTTATTTTTTTAATTATTTATTTGCGTAAAAAAAATTTCTTGATTTAAAGAATTAATTACAATTAAAATTTGAAGGCAAAACAACGTTTGCCGGGTCAGCTAGTAGTGAATATTATTTGATTTGATCTTGCCATAATTGTAATTATAACACAATCTACCCAGTACTCTAATATAAGACTAGTTCTTGTTGTACTGTATTGATCCAATTAATTAAATAAACAAATAAAAATAAATAAAGCATTTTGGTTCATATGTATTCATATTCCAATTTAAGAGATGCAAAAATCTAAAAAAAAAATCTTTTCGGTAAAATGCTGTAATGACCATGTTTCAGGATTTTGAAATGTTATTCTGCTCAGTAACATGGCAAATAACAGTAATTAGCTAAAAAAAAAATTTTAAAACATTTTAAAAAAATGTTGATCTGGATCCGCCACTGTATTAATAGCATACAATGAAGTTCGCAAATTATAGAAAAAAAAACAGAACATATTTTTAGGCGTTGTTAATTGCCCAAATTTAAAGTAAACTTTTGGGCAATATTTAATCACAATAATCTACCTTTTAATCCACCAATTCATTTCCTAAAACCAATAAAACACTATGATTTATACAAAAAAAAAATATATATATATAAGTGTAGCTAAATTACTAAAAAATAAAAAAAAAAAAAAACAAAGCATAATGCTTCACTTAAGAAAAAAAAGCCTGTGACTGTCAATATTTAATACAACAATTTTTAATATTATTAAAAAGTAAAACAACTGAACATTTTTTTAAGTTCGAACTGGAATTTTTTAGTAAAAAATAAAATATATTAAAGACAAAAACTTAATTTTTTTTTTTTTAAAGTGAAGAAAACAAAAAACATTAATTTTTGCAAAACTTTTTCTACAAAAGTGGCAACTCGAAAATAAAAAACAAAATTACTAAAAAAACAAACAGTTATACCAAAATGAAATATTAACAAAGATTAAAATAAGACGCCAAATTTTTAAAAACAATTCTAGTTTCAGTTCAATATTAAAACTTATATCAAATATTTTAAATTGGAAAGAAACTTTTGTTTTATAAAATTTGGCTTTAACTAACCCCCTGATTCTGATAGACGCCACAAAACCGAATTTCCGTCAATCAGAATCAGGGCCTAATACAAACCAAAAAAAAACGTATATAGACTCTATATTATATGAAACGAGATACATATTATTAAATGTTGTAGTGTAGTTATAACTAAGTCTATTAAAAATTAAAAAAAAAACATAAATAAAACATTATTAAGAAAAATCTATATATGAGTGTAAGACAATTATATATATAAATATATAAAAAAAACGAATTTTTTTTATAGCAAAAAAATTATGTAAAAATCTATATATAAAAACAAACTCATTAAAACTACAAGGGCGGTCTCAAAATTAGCCGACCTAACAAAGAAAACACAACAAATTTGTGAAAATTTTCTTTATTTCTCAACATAGTCTCATTTTAGCTCGATGCACTTTCCCAGAGATATTCAATAGCAACGATACCCAGCCATTTTTTCAAGTTTGGAAATTTGAAAATAGTCCGAGGAAGCTAGATCTGATGAATATGGTGCGCGATTAAGCAATTTGAACTTTAATTCAGTGGTTATGGTCCTCATGTTCACAACATCTTCATGACGCTGTTTTTGTTCGCAATCGCGGCACCCATTTTGCGCACAGCTTTCTTATCTCCAAATTTTTGGTCAATATGCGATGTATAGCACTTTTGGAAATGCCTATCATTTCAGCCAGCTCGCGCACCTTCAGCCGACGATCATCCAATATAATTTTGTGAATTTTCTTAACCGTTTGTGGCGTGGACACCTCAATAGGTCGACCGCTACGGTGTTCGTCTCGAAAGCTCGTACGGCCTCGTTTAAACTCTGCCGCCTAATATTTTATAGTCTTAAATGAAGGAGCAGACTCCCCCAGAGTAGAATCTAGCTCGGCTTTAATATTGATTGGTCTGAGACCTTTTAACGGAAAGTATTGAATTACATAACGGTGACCAGTTTTTTTCATGTTTACAAATTCGCTGACATCGTTTATTTTTGATGGCTCAAAAAAAAAAATACTAAACAACGTAGCGCCTTAAACTTAAAACATATGTTTCATAGCGTTGCCACTTTTCACCAAAGTATTTTTTTTTTCAAACTACTGCCGCCATCTATACGTCAGGTCGGCTAATTTCGGGACCGCCTCGTACATAAAGAATGGTTCACTTATAATCTGTTTTAATAACTTTTTAAGAAAAGTGGCATCTAATAGTATGATACCTCAAATTCAAAGTCATTTATTCAGCTTTAAGAAAAAAATATAAAAACTTTAATATCTTAAAAAATATATGAATTATTTGCATATTTCGCGGAGCGTATCGTAAAATTTTTACACACTATATCTTGCCGAATAATTATTATTATTATACTGGTCTAAAAAGTTATGGATTTTGTTAAACATCTACACACAAAGAAATAAAGTGTATTTTAATGGTTACAACTTATAAATTCAGTTAGTACAACGATATTAACATTAGATTTCTAAAAATTGTACGGCTTTGCAACTAAAATTCAGTTGACTTAATCGAACTTTGTTGTGAAAACTAGTGTTCAGTTCTTATATTTTTGTATTGAAAAAATCATTTCGATATAGGAAATGTCCCAATTTCCCTCCACCTGGATCCGCGCCTTAAGAATATGAATTTCGTACTTACATCCGGAAAGTTGTTATGTCTGTTTACTAGCGTGATCGATTAATCGACATTTTTCAAAAACCGGTTTTCGGTTTTTCCGAATAGCTGAAATTTAAAAAAAACAGGTTTGATTTTTGGAATTTGAAAAAATCCAGTTGACCAATTATTAAATGCTATACAATAATACTCAAAAATTGATTTTTTTTTTTTAATTTCAATAATTTTAGTTTTTTGCTTGAAATGTTATTATGTATTCATTTTGAATCAACTTGAGAAAATTTCGATGGTTTTTAAAAAACAATAATAACACGGTGTCACAGTGAAAATATACTTTTGAAATGACCTAGTTGAGTAAATTACTTTTCAATTTTAAGATTTTTGAATATACCCTCAAAATCTGAAGTTATCGTTAAAAAAAACTGTTTTCAAGACTCCACGTACTAAACTGTTTTAAACTAAGTCAGTTTTGAAACGATTTTAAATTTTTGAACGGTTTTAGAAAGACGAACAGTTAAGCTTTCCAAATATATATAAATATAAGGTGGCGCAAAAATAACCTTCCGATGTTTTTTTTTTCTATTATGTATTTCTTATGTATAGCATTTTCTGATAGGAAGATTACTTTTGCGCCACCTTATATATATATATATATATATATATATATGTATGCACAGCGCATAGTCTAGAGACATTTATTCGTTCCCTCGCATAGTTTAGGGACATTTGCTTACTTTGGGGACTGTCCCCAAAGTTTTCGCGCCTTTTCATACATCTAGCGTATTAGGATCCAGGTTGTAAAGTATGCGCTGTACATACATATATATATATATATATATATATGTATGTACACCGCATACTCTAGAGACATTTATTCATTCCCCCGCATAGTTTAGGGACATTTGCTTACTTTGGGGACTGTCCCCAAAATTTTCGCGCCTTTTCATACATCTAGCGTTTAAGATGAGGACAATTTTTTTCATACACCGCATATTCCGGCGACAATTTTGGGCATGTCCCTAAAGTATGCGCTGTGCATACATATATATATATGTATGTATGCACAGCGCATACTGTTGGGACTGTTGGGGCATTTATTCGTACTTTTATCAAGCCCATGTGAAAATATTATCCTAAATATTTAAAATTTCCAAAAAATTTTAAAGTTTTTCAACTTTGGAGCCTTTTCTTTCTAATGCTTTTTTCAAAAACCTATTTTTTTCTTGAAAGTACGTTTAATGCTGAGTAAAACGAGTCCTTGTTTGTTAAAATCGGTTAAAAATAAAAGTAAAATAATAATATTAATAATAATAATAAACTGGACCTTAAAAGCCCGTTTTTAGACAAATCTAAAACACAATTAAGAATTTAAAGTCAAATTTTTTTGCGTCGTAAATAGTAAGTAAATTTCGCATATACACGTTAAAACTAAATATGTATTGTAAAGAAACAATTTTAAACCGATTTTAACAAACAAGGACTGCTTTTATTCTGTATTTAACGTACTTTCAAGAAAAAATAAGAAAACAATTGATTTTCAAATAAAGTATTAGAAAACAGGGCCAAATTTAAAAAAATTAAAAAAAAGGTGGAAAATCTTAAATATTTTGGATAATATTTCCACTTGGTTTTGTTAAAAGTACACTCACAAGAACTTTTCCATAAAAAATCAACAGTTATTTAAAAGTTTAATCGGTAAAGTTGTTTCAATGGAATATACAGTTAAATTAACAAAGAAATATATTTTTTAACGTTCTGTCTGTTATTCAACAAAAAAAAAATAAACAAAAAAACGGACTTTCCGTAATAGTTAATATATTCAGTTAAAATTGTCTATTCAAAACAAAAAGTTGTTATGTTATATTGAGTATTGAAATAAACGAAAACAATCTATTGTTTTTATGGATTTTGTCAGTTAATTTTTCAACAGTTGAAAATAAACTAAAAAATACAATTGTTTCAAACGAAAAATAAGTAGTCCTGTTTTTAACTGATTTTTAGTTGATTTAATGGTTATATTCAGTAGTATTTACGGACAAAATATTGTGAGTGTATAAACATATATATATATATAATTGGAAAGCTTAACTATTCGTCTTTCCAAAATTGAGCAAAAGTTTAAAATCGGTTCAAAACTGGCTTAGTTAAAAATATTTTGGTTCGTAGAGTGTTAAAAAAACATTTTTTTATCGATAATTTCAGATTTTGAGGGTGTATTCAAAATTTTGAAAATTGAAAAGTGATTTATTTAACCAGGCTTACAACCTTCACTGCGCCATTTTAAAAGTATATTGATTTTTTTCTAATTTTTAACACCGTGTAATTTTTATAAATCATTTAAAATTTTGTTTTATTAGATATACCTTCTGCATTCAAAGCAATTTGTTAAAAACGACTCAAATAAAAAATATTTTAAAGAAAAAAAAAATTTAATAAACAAAAATTGGTTAAAAATGTAAACAAAAAATCTAGATGAAGTGCTTTTTTTTACAAAAAATTTTATATATATAGAGCAATTCCATATGAAAGCGATCACCTTTTGGACGACCCCTCTCCGATTTTAAAATAAATAGTCTCAATCGATTGCCCAGCAAAAAATAATGTACCTACATATTTTTTTTTTTTTTTATAGTGAAAAACGAGCTATCACTCGTTGCGATCGCTTTAGTAGTTTTTTTTTAAAACAACTTTCAATGAGGTCCCTTATGAAGAATTCTTCAATTTTGTCACATGACAGTGGTGCACACCACCACTAAACCAGTCACTATAGAGCAATTCCATATGACATGTGACAAAATTGAAGAATTCTTCATAAGGGACCTCATTGAAAGTTGTTTTAAAAAAAAAACTACTAAAGCGATCGCAACGAGTGATAGCTCGTTGGAAAGGTATTGAATCAGGCTTTAATTGAAAAATAAAATTTTCCTAATTTTTCTTGTTAAATAATTAAAAATAATTCAATTATAAAAATATAAAAACAATGAGATCAAGGTGGTCTCTTAAATGCTCTTCTCCTGTCCAAACAAGGAGTCGGGCCCTTTTTTTTATTGCTGATTCTTAAAGCAAAAATTATGAGGAATCCAAAAAAAATAAAATTAGCCGGAAAATTTAGGAGCTTCTGTGGAAAATCGGAAAATTTAATTTTCATGGGAAAATTTAATTTTCATGGGAAAAAAAGGTAAATTTCTGAGAAAAATTAGGAAAATTTTATTTTTCAATTAAAGCCTGATTCAATACCTTTCCAACGAGCTATCACTCGTTGCGATCGCTTTAGTAGTTTTTTTTAAACAACTTTCAATGAGGTCCCTTATAAAGAATTCTTCAATTTTGTCACATGACAGTGGTGCACACCACCACTAAACCAGTCACTATAAAAAAAAAAAAATATGTAGGTACATTATTTTTTGTTGGGCAATCGATTGAGACTATTTATTTTAAAATCGGAGAGGGGTCGTCCAAAAATTTGCCAATTTTGATCGTTTTCATATGGAATTGCTCTATATTTTTTTTCTAAATATAGCCAAATATAAAATAACAGAATTATGAAATATCAACAATTCAAAAATGACACTGAAAAATTAAAAAATTTTAAGTTAATGAAAGTTTTTAAAATCTTTTATATTAGAAATTTTAGAGTTAAAAAACAGCTCTATTGCATGCACCACTTTAATAAAAAACAGTTTCTTTAAGAAAGTTTTTCAGAATATTCCGTTTTTAACCAAGAATTTTGTAAATTTTAGAGGCCATTTAAACAAGGCAATTTTTGCATGCAATGTTGCGTGCAATTATTGTTTGTAGGCAAACGGGGTAGAGAAGCAAGTTTTTCTTTTTTCAAGATATTTTTTGACATTTCTTTTTGCTATCGTTCGTATTCTTGTTAATTTGCTTTATTCGTATTCGGCTTCTAAAGTGTTGTGTATCGAAAATATTTCGTAAAATAAAAAATAAATAATGTGGAATAAAGAACTATTTATATATTATTTTAAATTATATTATTTTAAATTATTACGAATAAATTAAATTTCAACGAATCAACAATTAAAGAAGATTGGCAAAATAAACGTCAAAAAAATTGCATGCAAAAACTCCTCGTGTAAATGTTCATGATTTTTAGAAGCAACTTTAAAAGAGAATTCAAAAATTGCCTGCAATTAATTTCTTCGTTTAAATTGCTTCATACTGTTTCTAATATATTGAAGCTAAAAAAAGAATAGTTAACAAAAAAACGGTTATTCGACAACAAAAAAACTGGCTTAAGCGATATTCGAAAATTTAACTTTTTAGAAACATCGAAACCTATAACACACAAAAAACCGGTTGAAACTGGTTTTTAAAAAACAACTCATTGTGCAAAGATTTTAAATGGGCCATTCTTTATTAGCTCTGGCCTGATTATTATATAATTTTTAATTGAAATCATCACTAATATATAAATTGATTAACATTTCCAAGAATATTTTTTAAAATTCCCTATTTCATTAACTTTTATAAAATTTCCTAAAATTTCCTAACATTTCCTACAAAAAAATAAATGTGTAACAAAACAATCGTCATAACAAAAATTATAGCATAATTTTAAAAAATTCGTTTAAAAAAAAAATGAAAGAAATTAACTAAAAAACCACTAATTTGTCTTATGAAGGGGTAAATAAAAACTAAATTATGCATTAAAATAATTAACAAATTACAGCATTAAAGAAAAGAACATAAAACTACTTATGATTTATTTAAATTAAAAAAAAAAAAAAATAATAATAATTTTAATGATTGATTTAATTCAATGATTAACATAAAATATTTAAAAAAAAAAAAAAAAACAACATGAAGAAGAAATCACTTGCAAACACAACCACCAATTATAAAAAAAAAAAAACAAGAATTAAATATTTAAAAAATGAAAAAAAGCATAGCATAAATTAACAAACAAAGGACAACAACATTCTATGTATGTAGCTTAATGTAAAATTAAATAATTGATGAAACAAAAAACCAAAAAAAAATAATAAATTAAATGTATAATTTCTTATACTGCAATAATTTGCTAAATAAAGAGAAAACGAAAAAAAACCTAAAAAACTTTGGAATACTATTTTTTATTTAAAAATTAGTCGAAAGAGGACTCATTCCATATAAAACTATCAAAAAGTCAAATTTGGTATGGAAGGTAAGTGTCATATAAATATGTCATCGTTAAAGTGACCATACGTCCCGTTTTAAACGGGACCGTCCCGTTTTCAGCTACTTTGTCCCATTGTCCTCGACAACAACTCGGGGACGCAAAAATGTCCCGTTTTCAGAAATGCGAAAAAGAGAATTTGTTTTATTTAAAAATGTAAGAAATCTATCAAAAAACATTGATAGGTGTTGGATGCGGAGCTCACATTACCCACAACTCAATAGACTGCTCGGCTGATTGTCTGCCTGTAGACTTTGAAGTCATGATTGTCAAAATATATTCTTTTTTTTACATTTACACAGTTAGAGTGGAAACTTTAAAAGAATTCTGCGAACAATCTGAGACAGAATACAAACAAATGCTAGGCTATAGAAAAACCAGGTGGCTTGCGCTGATGCCAGCCGTAGAAAGAGTGCTAAAAATGTATCAGCCGCTAAAGAACTATTATTTGAGTATTCAAAAATGCCCTGCCATTTCAAAAAAACTTTTTTGAAAACCTTAGCTCTGAATTGTGGCTTAATTTTATACACGCGCAGTCTAAAGTTTTTTATCAAGCTGTACTAAAGATTGAAGGTAAATATTTTATCAAGTACATTTTACTATTTTATATTTATATTTCTGAAATGTTAAACTATTACATATAAATTATTTATTTCAGGTCAAAATATTTCGGGAATTGAAGCATCAAGTGCACAGAAAAAACTAAAAACGGGTTTCAATTAAAAAATTTATTGAATCAATTAATATTTTAATTGATTTTGCACCTACCACTGAAATAATAGTATTAACTAAAAAAATTTGCAGACAGTTTATTAAAACTCTTTCAATTAAAATAATAATAATATCAATTAAAATAGTTATTGTTTTTCTTTACAACCTCAATTAAAAAGTTTAGTTAAATTGATTAAAACTTTAATTGAAACTTGAGAAGAAAACAATGGTAGTTTTAATTGAAAACTAGTATTTTTTTATTTTTGATATATGCCCCCCATTAAATAAAAAGAGAAATGTAGGTTTGTAAATTAAATTGACATTATATTTATAATAAAATTAAAGCTTTTTAATATAAAATGTATTATAAGAAAACAAATAAAATTAAAGACAAAAGTTTTGTTTTGCTTGTCTTGTCTTGAACTTTTTCTTATAATTGAATTGCTTTCTTAAAAAAATCACACACAACTTTAAAATGATAGTTTAATGACAATTATACTTATTGAAAATTTAATTATTTACAAAAATATTAGTTTAATTGTCCTTTTTCGATAAGGTTTATTTAAATCCACATGTGCACTTTTATTACCACAGATAAAATACGAAACTAAATTAAGTTTTCGTGCGTACACGAATGTCTCAACAAAAATAGTGTTTCGAACTCTAGTGAAATAACTACGATTTTGTGTGTATTTGAAATCGGTAAACTATTCAACTTATTAAAAGTTAATCATTTGCGATTTTTTTTCTTTTTATTTACAAATTAAATAATATATTGATATAATTAAACCTTTGTTTGATTATTTAATCTAAATAAAATAAAAAAAAAATAGTTTGCCAAATATTTAAAAATTTTGTTTACATGTTGTCAACACTGTATGGATATATTAGAAAATTCAATAAATTTTTTAATTGAATCAATTAAACAAATTGTTTAAATTGCCATTGATATTCAAACAATCGATTAATTAAATATTTTTGGCCCATAATTTTTTCTGTGTATGCAGTCCGTTGTTTACTTGAAAAATTAAAAGGAGATGGTTACACAGATATTGACGAGAATTTCGTGAAAATAAAGGCTGAAGAATTTTATAAAACTAGTCAATGGACTGTTTATAACAAAGAATTAGAAAATTTTAATTGGGCAAATTTAACAAAAGTACCACAGTGGGAAGATGTTCAAAAAGTTCTAGATATATTGATCGAAAAAGAACATATCGATTGCAATAAAGATACGGAAGTATTCGATGAATACTATACTCCTATTTAAATACGTAACATCGCAGAAAATTGATGAATGGAATCAACACAATATTTGAACGGAAAATCGTTGGGTGGAAGTATTTAAACATTTTAAAAACAATTACCTTAACCATGAAACTTTTCAGATTCTAGTTGAATATATTTTATATTTGCCTGGTACAAATGTGCCGGTTGAATGTGTATTTTTTTTGATGGACAAGTTGTGGACCGAAGAAAAAACTTAATTAAGAGTATCAGTGCTAAAAGCTATGTTAATTATTAAAGTTAATATTAAAAAATCTTGATAAGAGTTCCTCACATATTTGAAATCGTCACCTAAAATTTTGAAACAAATTTGCGCCTCTGAAAAATATAACAATATATAAACAATTTTTTTGTAGTGTAACGTAAAATAAATAATTTTATTCACTACGGATAAATTAAATATTATATTATCTATGCATTTTGACTTCATATGACCGAATCCATCAGAATTATTCGATGTCCCGTTGTCAGGTAAAACAAATATGGTCACTTTAGTCATCGTACAACTTTTGGGTTGTTAGCAGTGTTGCCAGGTATGTTGAGCATAAAATCGTCCAATTTTTCAATAAAAATCTTCAAAATCGTCATTATATTTTCAAAAATCGTCACAACAAAAAATACTTGTTACAAGTGCGATAAAGTTTTAACAAAAAAAAAAGAATAATAATGTATTTCACATTTCAAGTGCTCATGTACTATCGGTGCGGTGTAATATAATACGATTTTTTACACTTTTCTGTAGTTTAAACTTTAAAAATCATGATATTTTATGGCGATAGCACTTTAACTGTTAATTCCTTCTACATAATTCTGTAAACACCACTTCAGTAGCACAATTTTTAAATCTTAAATTCTTTTACATAGTTTAGAAATACTTTAACAATGTTATTTTCTTTAATTTTTCCACAAATTTAATCCACAAATTTAGCCATTTTTAATAAATAAGTTCTGTTGACATTGGTCATAGTGCAGAAAGTTTTGAAACAGACTAGTTATTTTTGCCTTCTTAATTTTCTGAGTGTAATGCTGTTTTTATAGGGAATTCACATAGACAAGTTAATCTTCTAAAAATTGGATTAACTGCTTCATCAAGCACTAAACCATTAAACCATTTTTTAATCTTTTTGACTACTTTTTATCTGACTACTATTTCTAAACGACTAAGTGATTTTTTATACTACTAATTGTGTACAACTCTGTGTTTTTATATAAGTTCGGTTGGGAACGCTAACAAACACACACATACAAAGTCCAGTAAAAATGAACACTATCCAATTCGAAATCAGAATCGTTTACATTAGAAAATTTCAGAGCTGATTGGATTTCGATTCTACAACAAAAATTTTTTGGTAAACAGACTAACCTAAAAAAAAAATAACCACAACTGAAAATATTTCCAAAATACATTTTATTCAATTTCGGAACAGAAAATTTACATGTATTATACAATGTTATTTTTTCCAGTGCAAGTGTTTTTATATAGGGATGATTAGTTTAATATTCAATGTTTTGTGCGAGATCTTGCCGGCACCTCTTAATGATTTTTCACTGTTTTTCTTGTTCGAAATCAAACACAAATTTTCGTATTCAGCTTCTTTCAATGAAAAAAGCCTTTAAATTTGTTATTTTCTACATTTTAAAATTTATAAAAATGTTTTTTTTTAATATTTTTTATCTTATAAACAGGTGATTACTGTTTGCATAATTTTCTGCAAACAAACTCTTATTTTCTGCAAATGGCAGTGCTGTATTTTGCCCAAATAGTAAGATTTCGATTCGATTTTACCGCGATCTCAACCAAAGTGGGATTTTTTTTTTGTATGGGAAACCTGTTTGAAATACAAAATTTTTATTAGATTTCGGTCGAAATCTACCGAAATCCCATTTTAAGTGGATTTAAACCCTAATGTAAGTTCGACATAAACTAGATTTCGAAATCTAATTTGTGTATAATATTATACACTACCATATGTTCCAAATATATTTGAAGCAGAAGTTCGGGCGTAATGTAAATGCATGCTAAGTGAAACAACTGCAATAGCAATTAAAATAACTGAAATCGCTTACGTGCGTGCCGATAGCCTGGCAAAAATACCCTTGAATTTTGTTTAGGTTGGCAACGCGAAAATATGAATGGTTGGAGAGCTGCTCCAGAGGAGTTTCCACCAAAAAAAAACGGATTTATGGAAGAATCTAATAATTTCAACGATATGAGGTAAATATTTTAAGGATAGGTAGTAAAAAATTTGATTAATAAATAAAAAGTAAACATAACATACAATTATTTTGATTTATGGTAAAATGTGTCAAGGTAAGTAATTCTTGGGACAATCCCGACGAAATAGGGCGACATGACAAGGAGCACGATATGTCAAATTAAAGGGAACAAGTTGTAGAACAAAATAAAGTAACCCTGCAAAAAAGTTTATAAATAGTTTCTGGGCAAATCTGGAAAATGTTTTTTGTGGTCCCAATGGGATCCTGGAAAAACTAGGCGACGTGACAAGGAGCACGATATGTCAAATTGAAGGTAAGTAGTAGAACAAAAAAGTAACCCTGCAAAAAGTTTATGAATAGTTTCTGGGCAAATCTGGAAAATGTTATTATAAAATGTAACCCTGCAAAAAACTATTCATAAATTTTTTGCAGGGTTACTTTTTTTGTTCTACTACTTATTTCCTTCAATTTGACATATCGTGCTCCTTGTCACGTCGCCTAGTTTTCCCAGGATCCCATTGGGACCACAAAAATCATTTTCCAGATTTGCCCAGAAACTATTCATAAACTTTTTTACAGGGTTACTGTTTTTTTGTAATAAAATGTATCAAGAACTCCAATTTTTACAATCTTTAGGACTTTACAATCAAATGTTACATTTTTGCTACACTTGTCTTGTCTGTTAAATTGATACGAAAAATCTTTTTTTTTTTTTTTGTATAAAGTTTGGCAGATATTTTCGCAAAAGAACGAACAAAATACTTAAATAAACATCGAAATTGTCGGGGAACACATGGGTTACTTTAAAAACTGTTTTATGATCAACTTGATTTCATTTATTGAACTTTGTAAACAAATAAAAAAAAATTTGTGCTTCTTACATATGTTGTTGCGCTTTTTGCTCTCAAAAAGTTGGTAGCACTGCAATTAAATCCTTTTAATATGACTGAAATAAACGTTTTCCAAAACCGTTTATATTTTATCTATTAATAAATCTTTATAAATATCAGCTGGTCACTTTATTTCTCTGTTATACTGTTAAAGATAATATTACAACACTATGTGAGGTGAGTTTAAATGGTTGATGTCTGTACTATATACAC
Source organism: Delia radicum (assembly GCA_021234595.1). Lineage (NCBI taxonomy): Eukaryota > Metazoa > Arthropoda > Insecta > Diptera > Anthomyiidae > Delia > Delia radicum. The sequence goes on along the minus strand of CM037855.1, from coordinate 182,605,042 downwards.
TAATAGACACAATTTTAGCAACTGTGGTTGTCAATATATCATCCAGCTCTGCCAGCTCTAACGGTTAATGACCATAGTCACGATTTTTTTTAAATTCTATGAAAAATTTTACAAATTCATTGAAGGGAGCCCTCTGTTTTTTTTTAATATTTTTTATCTTATAAACAGGTGATTACTGTTTGCATAATTTTCTGCAAACAAACTCTTATTTTCTGCAAATGGCAGTGCTGTATTTTGCCCAAATAGTAAGATTTCGATTCGATTTTACCGCGATCTCAACCAAAGTGGGATTTTTTTTTTTGTATGGGAAACCTGTTTGAAATACAAAATTTTTATTAGATTTCGGTCGAAATCTACCGAAATCCCATTTTAAGTGGATTTAAACCCTAATGTAAGTTCGACATAACTAGATTTCGAAATCTAATTTGTGTATAATATTATACACTACCATATGTTCCAAATATATTTGAAGCAGAAGTTCGGGCGTAATGTAAATGCATGCTAAGTGAAACAACTGCAATAGCAATTAAAATAACTGAAATCGCTTACGTGCGTGCCGATAGCCTGGCAAAAATACCCTTGAATTTTGTTTAGGTTGGCAACGCGAAAATATGAATGGTTGGAGAGCTGCTCCAGAGGAGTTTCCACCAAAAAAAAACGGATTTATGGAAGAATCTAATAATTTCAACGATATGAGGTAAATATTTTAAGGATAGGTAGTAAAAAATTTGATTAATAAATAAAAAGTAAACATAACATACAATTATTTTGATTTATGGTAAAATGTGTCAAGGTAAGTAATTCTTGGGACAATCCCGACGAAATAGGGCGACATGACAAGGAGCACGATATGTCAAATTAAAGGGAACAAGTTGTAGAACAAAATAAAGTAACCCTGCAAAAAAGTTTATAAATAGTTTCTGGGCAAATCTGGAAAATGTTTTTTGTGGTCCCAATGGGATCCTGGAAAAACTAGGCGACGTGACAAGGAGCACGATATGTCAAATTGAAGGTAAGTAGTAGAACAAAAAAAGTAACCCTGCAAAAAAGTTTATGAATAGTTTCTGGGCAAATCTGGAAAATGTTATTATAAAATGTAACCCTGCAAAAAACTATTCATAAATTTTTTGCAGGGTTACTTTTTTTTGTTCTACTACTTATTTCCTTCAATTTGACATATCGTGCTCCTTGTCACGTCGCCTAGTTTTCCCAGGATCCCATTGGGACCACAAAAATCATTTTCCAGATTTGCCCAGAAACTATTCATAAACTTTTTTACAGGGTTACTGTTTTTTTGTAATAAAATGTATCAAGAACTCCAATTTTTACAATCTTTAGGACTTTACAATCAAATGTTACATTTTTGCTACACTTGTCTTGTCTGTTAAATTGATACGAAAAATCTTTTTTTTTTTTTTTGTATAAAGTTTGGCAGATATTTTCGCAAAAGAACGAACAAAATACTTAAATAAACATCGAAATTGTCGGGGAACACATGGGTTACTTTAAAAAACTGTTTTATGATCAACTTGATTTCATTTATTGAACTTTGTAAACAAATAAAAAAAAATTTGTGCTTCTTACATATGTTGTTGCGCTTTTTGCTCTCAAAAAGTTGGTAGCACTGCAATTAAATCCTTTTAATATGACTGAAATAAACGTTTTCCAAAACCGTTATATTTTATCTATTAATAAATCTTTATAAATATCAGCTGGTCACTTTATTTCTCTGTTATACTGTTAAAGATAATATTACAACACTATGTGAGGTGAGTTTAAATGGTTGATGTCTGTACTATATACACTAATAGACACAATTTTAGCAACTGTGGGTTGTCAATATATCATCCAGCTCTGCCAGCTCTAACGGTTAATGACCATAGTCACGATTTTTTTAAATTCTATGAAAAATTTTACAAATTCATTGAAGGGAGCCCTCTGTTATAACCCGAGCACGGGAGTTTGACATTATTTAAGCATTTCTACTTTAAGTATTTTATATTTCAGAGATAAAACAAAGCTCTTTTTCTAAAATAAATATGATTTTCACAAAATTTTCATTTGAAAAGGTTTGATGGTAATGTGGGATTTACACTATCGTGTTAAACACCTTAAATAGTATTTTGTAGCTAAACGTGTTCACATGAAATGTTTTTGCAGTGCATTTTTCTGACTTAAAACAACGTACGCTCAGTAACTACGTGTAGGTCATTCGGGTAGTAAACACTAGTAGTTGTTTTAATTGCTATAGCAGTAATTTTTCTATGAGAAAGTGAAAAACGACTTATCATTTCAACAAACTAACTAATCAAAAATACTGTAACAGTTGTTTTGAGTAGTTATTTTAGTATTTTAATAAACAACTAATAAAACAGCTATATTGCAGCATACTGTTAATTTGTGTTAGTTATTTAAAAATAGAAGATTCTGTCGAGTTTTTAAATATTCCCGTTTAGTTTATATTTGTTGTTATTGATATGTTCATTGTTTGTAAATAATAATTAGAAAATTTCAATTTCAATAATTTCACGTAGTAACTGGAATGACGCTGGAAATTTTTCCCACAATAGGATGTGGGAAATAAAAATTTGTATTGTTATTAAACGAAAAAATATTTCTTTATTAAATAATATTTTTAAAATACACTGCATTGTATAATTACAATAACAAAAGATTTTTGCTACTTTTTTTTAATATCAAAAAAAAAAAAATTTTAATTTATAATTGTTTTTAAGAGTGTGATAACTGATATCTTATTATGTAATATTTAAGAAATTACTTTGTTGACTTAATAATGAATTTACACGTTCACGAATTCTGGTCTAAAATCGCGTTAAATCCAGTATGGCCGGCAAACTGGAGTATAGCTCGACAACAACAGCATTTTGCAAACAAAAGAAAATAACATCAAACTGAAAATTTTTCTAAAAAGTTATTAGTTTACTGGCGGAAGATAAAATGTGGAGCGGTTATGAAAGAAACAATGTTAGATTTGCTGAAAAGGTGTTTTTATTGGGGATGACTTTTTGGAAGGACAATATTTATTTTTGTTCTTCTGGTCAACATATCAACGTTGTTTGCACAAATTGTCCTCGCCGGAAACAAACATAAGTGTGAATGGCTGATGATTTGAATTTTTCTTTCAATAAAAAATTCCATTTTATTAGGTATAATACTCGTTTTATTTAGTTTTTTTATTTGTTTACATTTTTTTCCACAAGTTGATGCCACATTTGGCAAATATCTCTCCCAAAGTAGGGGGAAACAAAGTGTTGTATCTCTACAACAAACGAAAAAATGAAAAAAAATAAAAAATGTAAGTAATAACTTATACAGTAGTTACCGCGTAAATGTGACCCGCTTAGAGCGTACCCAGTTTAAATTCGCAAAAAGTGCTGACAAAAATATATTGCATGACATGAAATTAACCTTATTCGAAAGATAATCTTCTGGCATTATAATTTATATATGACTTCTGGCATATGACGGCTGGCTCGGACGTAGTCTAATCTGAAGGTCCAATTTTCGATGACTTTTTGCAACATTTTTGGCCGTATATTGGCAATAACACGGCGAATGTTGTACTCCAAGTGATCAATCGTTTCGGACTTATAGGCGTAGACTAGCAACTTCATATATCCCCACAGAAAGTGGCGTTATTTCGCACGATCTTGGAGACCAATTAACGGGTCCGAAACGTAAACTATGCGGTTATCAAACGTTTCCTTCAATAAATCAATTGTGGCACGAGCTGTGTGACATGTTGCGCCGTCTTGTTGAAACCACAGCTCCTACACATCATGGTTGTTTAATTGATGAACGAAAAAGTCAGTAATCATGGCTCTATAGCGGTAACCATTGGCTGTAACGTTCTGACCAGCATCGTTCTTAAAGAAAAACGAACCAATGATTCCACCAGCCCATAAAATACTCCAGTCAGTTATTGTGAATGTAGCGGTGTTTCAACATACACTTGAGGATTATCATCACTCCGTGCAGTTTTGTTTATTGATGTATCCATTTAACCAAAAGTGAGCTTCATCGCTAATTTTGTTTAGCGAAGCGCGATACGTATTTCGAACAGAACCATTAATTTCAAAATCAATTTGCACAATTTGGAAGCGTTGTTCAGGCGTCAGTCTATTCATGTTGAAATGCCAAACCAAACTAAAAATAAATCACTTGACAGCTAACAAAATGGCAGCCAGTTAAAAAAGTGTTGGAAACTTAAAGTTCTATACCTGTATAAAAAACAACCTTTATTTTAGGAAAATTTACAAAATGGGTTACATAATTTATACTAAACGTGGTAGAATCGACATAATTTTAATGAAAATTTTTTTATTAAGTATCCCAGCAAACAATCCGGTCCGTTTATGTGCCGTTTTCGGTACAGCATATACGGATCCGAAGTCCGTTTCCGTACCGTTTTCCGGATCAGTATACGGACCGGAAAACGGAATAAAAGGAACATCGAATACGGATTCGAAACAGTATAAAGCACGCTAAAACGGACCGTTTTCGTACCGTCATGCTGTATATAAAACGGAGTATACGTTCAAAACGTACCGTAAACTGTCCGTCATTTATTTTAAAAAACGGTGTGGACTCCGATTTTAATATACCGTTTTTTTCTTAAATGGTCAATTTTTTTTTTTTTTTTTTATTTATTTTATCTAAATGATTTCTCCTTTTTTTAATTTTAAACAAAAGTTTGGTTTTATTTTTAAATTCTTACATTTATAAAGATATTAACAAAAATGGATTTACAATTACATTATTAAAAACAATATGAAACCACATAAAAACTCAATAAAAATCAATAAAAGGATGTGGTTTTAACATTTTGATATTTTTTTTTTCATTTTATCTCTGGCGTTGTTTAACATCTTTATCATTAAAATTTTCATGAGATCTGCGTCTCTATATTTAATTGCAAAAACATCTGAAATACAAGTATATGTTAAAAAAGTGATACATTTAAAAATAACCAAAAAAATTACCACTAAAAATCTTAAATACGTATTCAGCCATTTTTATTTTATGCAGCCGTTCTCGAGTTATGGAGTGACAATCAAAATGTACACTTCTTTTTTATATATAGATGAAAATGATTAATGTTCAGAAAAATCACCACATCTGGAAAGATGAAAATGACTAATGTTCAGAAAAATCACCACATCTGGACTAAACGGAAATATTTTTAAACATTTTTTTATTTAAAACCACCCTCATTGCGTGTTCTACGAAACGTATTCAGCCATTTTTTATTTTATGCAGCCGTTCTCGAGTTATGGAGTGACAATCAAAATGTACACTTCTTTTTATATATATAGATAGATGAAAATGACTAATGTTCAGAAAAATCCTCACATCTGGACCAAACGAAAATATTTAAAATTTTTTTTTTTAAAACCATCCTCATTGCATGTTCTACAAATGTTTTCAGCCATTTTTTATTTTATGCAGCCGTTCTCGAGTTATGGAGTGACAATCAAAATGTACACTTCTTCTTATATATATAGATGAAAATGACTAATGTTCAGAAAAATCACCACATCTGAAAAATCACCACATATTTTTAAAGAATTTTTTTTTAAAAACCATCCTCATTGTATGTTCTGCAAAACGTATTCAGCCATTTTTTATAGTCTGCAGCCGTTCTGGAGTCATGGAGTGACAATCAAAATGTACACTTCTTTTTATATATATAGATTTTATTAATATTTAATTTTATTAATAAATAAAACTGTTTAATTTTTTTTAAACAAAACACACTCCGGTAATACCGGAAGAAAAACGATAACGGTTGTAACGGAGTTTTAACTGATGAAAATCGGTGTAGTCTGGTTAAACGGCACCGAAACGGATACAGCAAAACGGAGTTAAAACGGATAATTTTCGAAAATTTGAGTAATCCAATTTTACTGTACGTTAATGGTCCGTTTTCGTACAAGCTTCGACGGATACGTCAATTCCGGTCAGTTTTCGTACCGTCAATGCCGGATTCATGAATCCGTTTGTAACGGACAGTCCGTAAAGTTGTTTCTTGGGATGCTTTCAACATATTCCCCTTGGTAATTTTATGTCGGTTTTTTTCATCAGTTTTCAAAATTATATTTTGAACGATTTTCAAATATATCGACAGTTCTCAAACATAAACAGCTGGCATCTCTGTTCTTCACACTATCCCAATCATCTGCTTTTAACGTACGGTCTATACTAGCAATAAATATGCGGAAATATATTGCAGTATATGTCAAAATGATGTTATCTCTAGTGTGGACCACTCTATTGCTTACATATTTATTGCCGTACATATATGTTGCAATAAGTTTTTGGCAATATTCGGCAACACTTATTGCCAACATATTACGTCAAAATTAGTTGTCATTTTAGTTTGACGTTTATAGAAAAGGAGAAAAGGAAATAATTATAAAATAATTTTTGGAAAAACACTTGTAACAATGTGTACACAGTTTTCTTGTAATTTAACAAACAAGATTCTTTAAAAAAAACTTAATTTTTTTCTTATTATTTATGAATACACAAAATGGCCACGCTCTAAATGTTTTGTTTTTATAACCTTTCTCTTTGAAATTTTCTAAAATATGAGTTACCATAAATACGTGTTCACCACCCTAAACATAAGCTTAGCAATAATAATTTTTTTACTGTTATTCTGCCGACGTATTTCGAATATTGTCAACATATTTATTGCTAGTATAGACCGTACGTAATTGTCAAAGTTGTAATATATTAGAGTTATACTAATAATATACTAGTAATATATGTACTAGAGTACTCGAAACTACTCAATACCTTATTCGTCACTGTTTTTAAATCAAATATATAAAAATATTTATTTTTAAATTTATATTTATGGTGAAAAATTCTTTAGAGATATAATTAATTTTATAGGGTTTAAATAAATAAATTAAAAATTGTTTATCATAAAATTAAAAGTAGAAAGTAATTACTTTGAGTGTTGAGTACTTATAACTATAGCAAGTATCGAGTACTAAGTACCGGAGTACTTAATAATTTCACAACTCTATAAAAGACTAGTCAGATTTTTAAGAATATTTTTCTGCCAAGAAAATTTCATTGCAAATTTATTAGTAATTAAAGTGAAGAAAAATTAATAAAAATACGATAAAACTTAGCAAAAACAATGCTGTTTAATATTAATTATAATAAATAAAATTATAAATAGGTAATTAAAGTGAAATATTGGAAAAAAAGTAAAATGTCAAGTGTGAGGAAAAAAGTCAAGTTGAGCAATAATGAAAAGTTTTTTTTCTTTTCGTTTAAAAAAAGTTGTACAAAACAAATTTTATCTATAGAAGATATATACAGAAAACCTTTCAAAAATAGTTAAATTTATCAAAAATATTTTAAATTTAGTAGAAAGTTAAAAAAAAATCATATTAAAAATTAGGAAAAGTGTTAATTTTTCCAAGTAGAACAAAAAATATCAATATTTTAGAAAGAACACACCTTTACGGTAAGTTCTTGTTGTTGTTGCTGCTTAGTAGTGGTGAATTTTTTTGTTTTAATCAAAACATCCAAAGAAGGTTAAAAATCAAAAGCAAGTGTTTTTGTTGTTGTTGTTTTTCTACTTATTTCTTCTACTGCTTCTTTTTTTATGTAAAATATTCTGCGAAAAAGTTAAACCTATTTTGATTGGAACACGGAAGTTTTTAATTTTTATTATATATATTCTTTCTTGTTTTATAAAACAGCTGTATTCTTTGGAGTTGTACTTTGCTTTATGATTACAATTGATTGGTTCGTGTCTTCAAATTAATCATAAATATAATTGATTAGATTCAATAAAAAAACACTTGAAAAAAACTCCATCATCATCATGTCTGATTTAGCGGCACCTGATGTAGTTCCGAACAATCAATTGCCAGATGCTTCAAATAGTGATAATGAAACGGTTTCATCCGAAAATACAAATGAAAGTTTGCAACAGCAGCAGGAAATATTAGAACAAAATGCATCGCCACCACTAGAACAACCAGCAACATCTGTAGGTCAACGACCTACTGAGGCGGCGGTACCCCAACAGCCGGCTGCTGAGAATCAACCGCCAGCTGGAGCAACTGCGCCCGCTCCGGCACCAGCTGCTGTTCAAATTGATGTTAATCAAATAGCGAATGTCATTAGCGTTAGTTATTTAGCCGCAAATGGTCTTAATAACCAACGCAATCGACCCGGTGCTGGTGCCGGCGTTAATATTGGTATTGGCCCTGGCCAGGTAAGTTTTGTTTGCTTTGGTTTTTTTTTTTTACATAAAATTGATTTCAATATTTTTTCTAAACTTATTTCTTAGAACAATATCATGAATATGCGTAATCGTTTATTCCATGCTATTTATTTTAAAGTGGCCTTAATTTATGCCCAAATGTTTCCCAGGTAAGCTATAATCAAGTGATCTTTCTTTGGTTTATTGTTGGTAACATGTACATATATTTTACTTGCAGACCTTTCCAACGTATTTTGGAGTATTTCTTTCTGATTAAAGCTTTGCTTTTCTTTTCCGCTTTGGTTTATATCCACATGTCGTTTATTAAAAATCCAGCAACTTGTCTTGAACATGTTCAAGATTGGCCCAGAGATGGTGTTTTAAGGTGAGTTAAGATTTCTACACTAAAACAAGGGACCCGGTAATGATGTCTAACTAGAGTTGTTTAAACTGTATTCCGAATTATTCGATAAACCAGGGTTTTTTTTTATTTTTCTGGTTTTTTAAACAGGCGGGGTTTTCGTGTCGAATAATTAGTCATTTTCGAATATTTTTTAAGCTAAAATTTTAGAGAAATAAGAATTTGAAAATGAAAATTATTTAAGTTCGAGGCCATACTCTATATTTCTTTATTAGGATATTGTTCTAACAAATAATCTATAGAGTTTTTGTTTTCAAATTTATTATTTGACCCTTTCAGGAATGTGTTGATAGATCTATTTCGGGAATTTTCTAGGTTCCCATCATCAGCACACTTTTTGAAAGAAGTGACAATCCCATGCAAAACATCAAGCATTCATATAACATTCAAACATTCATATAAACTAACAAAACATCAAACATTCATATAAACTAGTTTACTCACTCATGATAACTAATATATATATATGAGCTCGAAGTAAAAGATTATCACCATTGATCAAAAAATAAATTGAAAACTTGTTTTTTGTGTCTACCTTTGGTAAATATTCAATACACGTTTTTGTTCCTTTTCCATTTGATTTGTACATTTGTTTTTTAAAAACAAAATGTACATGGGAAGTAGTAAATAAGACCATACTTTGTCTTTTGTACAAGTTTGATATCATTTCTATTAAAAATAAAAATTATGTTGTTTTCGACCTTTAATTGTGCAATGATAAAGATTGCACAATTAAAGGTCGAAAATAATATAATATAATTTTTTTTTTTTTTTTTTTCAATTTATAACGAGCTTTCAACCTCCGTATATTTACAAAAATAAAGCAAATCAAACATATTAGCTAGGTTGATACTAGTATTTCGATCTGGCTAAAGATCTCATCAGAACCCGAAGTTTTAGAAAAGCTAGAGCCTATATAATAGTCAGAACTTTAACAAAAAACCTATTAATAATCAATGTTGCTCCATTCTTGTCTTCTTAGTAATCAACCACGTGGTTAGGTCTTTTCCTAATAAAAGTTATATCAAACTTGAAATAAGAATTTTTTAGAATAATTTGCAAGGGTTCTCTCAATTTTAAATGATAGCAATATATCGAGAAGACAAATTAGCTTTTTGCTTTATTTTGTATTTTCCGATTTTGAGCCAAAATCAGGGGGTTTTCAATTGTAGATTTTTTAAGTCGTTCATTTCTACCAAAAAAAATCCCTTAAGAAAATGAGAATCTGCCATAATTCAACGACAAAAGAATTTGCAAAAGTAGAATGTTAATAAAATCGTGTTTACAAACAAAAAGCTAAAGTTTAAACAAAAAAAAAATATGATCAAGATCAATATAATTTTTTTTTTGTTAAACAAAAAACCGTGCAATATTTATTTATTAATTAAAAATGTCTTCATCCGCTAATTTAATGCAGACTTATCTACTGCCAGGTCTTTTACATGTTTCATTTCATGACACCTAAAATCTTCAAGAGGACCAATGTAGAAGGGATAAACGATTTACCCAAATTATAATTTTTGAAAAAAGAAAAAAGATCAACGCTTTACCTCGTATTAAGGCAGGTAGCCAGAACTATGTTTTACCGGCCCAACAACAAAAACAATACATAAAAAAATGCTTGTGTTTTCAGCACATCTTTTTAACTTCAATATTAAACAAAGTTTGTTTGCAAATTTTTTGTTAATTTTTCATTTAATTTAATTTCAAATAATAAATTTCTTTTTCTTTGAAAAATGCCAAAATGGAATTCATGTATTTTTTAAGAGATTAATATAAAACATATCACATTAGCTGTGTTCGACTTACGTTACCGCGGGTACCCAATTTTATCATGAAAGCTTTTTTATTGTCGAATTTGTGTGTAAATTATTGTTGTTTTTGGTTTGGGTAAATTGGATTTAAGAAATAATAAATTTCATTTTAAAGAACTTATAAAAATCAATCAAGTTTCATTATAATGAACAAGCTAATGAAACCTTTCATGAAATTACCCAGCGAAAAAAGAGTGGAAAAAGATGTAGTAAAATCATCACATATACCGATTCAAATGTAGTGCAAATTGAGGTAAAACACGCATGATTTTAACACGGGGTTGTCATAGGACGGATGTAATGCAAATTTCTCAAACTTCACTTTATTAAAAGTACTAAGTGTAAGGTTATGAAAGATTGTATTTTTGGGTGTTATTTTTCATAGAACTTAATTTGTTATTTTTAATTAGTGGTTAGGGTGTGATGCCAAGAAACATCTTATTTACCGAGTGATAATATGGATCTATAGTAGTGCTTAAAAGGTTTTTTTTTTTAATTTAACCAATACTCAGGGGATGCCCCCTACTCATGCAGTGCATTGTATTGATCAGGAAAATAGGGTTTGGGAACGAGAAAAGAGGGAGTAATGTTTGTGGATATTTGATTTAAATTTTTCTAAATTGTAAGTAACAGGGAAGACTTCTGCGAAAAGTTTGTTCCACATACGAATCGTTCGACTAAAAAACGAATTTTCTCTGTAATGCGTTGTGGGAAACACTTTTTAACAGCTTTCTAGCTTTAAAAACAAAGCGAAATAATAGTTTTTCGTTCAACTGAAAAGAAAGAAAACTATTGTTAAGTCTGATATTTTGTAATCATTGTTTTTCAAATTTAAAGGTCAGAAAACACAAATTCAAAGCGACATCTAGATTAAAGGAAATAGTTGTAAAAAGACACAAACTCCCGGTTACATTCGCTTATGTCAAATACCGAATTGTAAGAGAACATTCGTGACATTTCTACTAGTAAACCTTGTATATGATGACATTATATGCTAAGTTTAGGAGCTGGTCAAAAAGGCCAGCATTAGATCAGAAAAATCAGTAGTAGTAGCTACTTTGTGTGTAATGAAAATGTTGTTTCTTTTGAAATACTTCGCATTATTTTTGCTGGGTAATGTTTACCTAAAACAAAAAATAAAAAAAAAAAATTGTAAAAGAAATTGTTTTAATTGTCAAAATCAAATCACTTAATTTTGATGCTGATAAGTTTTAAATTAAATGTATTTTGGAAGCCATTTAAATCAATTTTTGGAAGAGTAAATTCAGCATATACCTAGCGAAAAAAGAGTGGAAAAAGATGTAGTAAAATCATCACATATACAGATTCAGATGTAGTGCAAATTGAGGTGAAACACGCATGATTTTAACATGGGGTTTTCATAAGACGGAGGTTATGCAAATTTCTCAAACTTCACTTTATTAAAAGTACAAAGTGTAAGGTTATGAAAGATTGTATTTTTGGGTGTTCTTTTTCATAGAACTTAAATTGAAATTTTGGTTCGAAATGATTGAAAGGAATGAATTAAATGAACCCAAGAACCAAATTGTAATTTTTATCAAAAACTTACTTATATGCTATGTACAAATATGCAAAAATTAGTTTTTATTGTTTTTTATTATGTAAAGGTACTGGAAAGATAATGAAGAATACTGACTGAAATCAACTAATTGATAAATGACGCATTCTCCCGGGACCATTCGTTAATTTCTACTTTCAATGGCGTATAAAGTCTTCAAGGAACATAACAAATAACAATGTTTAAAAACTAATGTGTTACTTAATTGAACAGACCAGTTTTAAACTCCTTTTAAAGTTTTAAGCCTTTACCGATGGGTAAAATGGACTTTGCCCACTCGCCGCTAAAAGCATATTTGAGTATACAAAAAAAAAAAAAAATAGCAAGGAGCTGTACGACATTAAAAAAATTATTATAAATATTGAGTTTTCTTCAAATATATATTTATATAAAAATTGAAATTTCTCGCCAATTAACGTTGTATATCATGACGGTATATGTTAGGTATTGGAACTGATATAAAAGACCAGCATTAGATCAGAAAAGTTGGCAGTAGTCGCTACTTTGTATGTGATGAAAATGTTGTTTTTTTTTTAAATACTTCGATTTATTTTTGCTGGGATACTGCTTCTTTCATATGGGCTTTAAAATGCATTCTTGATAGAGTTGGACATACTAGTTCATTTCGTTCATTTGCATTTATTGAACTAGTTCGTTCATTTAGCTCATAGCCAATTTCAAATATAATTGAGAATTTTGTATTGGTTTAGATCGGAAAGTTAAAAATTATTAGCAAAAAAAAAAAATTAAATGAATAAAAAAACTTGTAATTTTCAAGTAATTTTTTAAATTGCCTTTTAATTGGCCCATCAATTCTTTTAGTGAAGACGCTTCAATGTGAAATTTTGCACGTCATAGCTTTTAAATGTAGTCAATATAACCCTGTCCATCGTTCCTCTAAATTCATAAAAACTTGAGAAATAAGAGGCATTTAAACACAGTTTCAACAGGTGTCGAAACATTTTGAAGTAGCCCAGCCAGAAATTGCCAATGGTCTGAAAAATCAAGCACTGGCAGAGCACTATTTGCCAATGATCCAACAAATAAAGTGATGGTAAAGCACTGATTTACAATGCTCTGCCAACGTTCGTAAAAAGTGCTTTGCCAGTACTTGATTTACAAAATCTACAACCGTAAAAATAAAAAAGCACTGGCACAGTACTGACTTAGAACGCTTTCCCAACATTGGCAAAAGTGCATTGCCAGTACTTATTTACAATATTTACAACCGTTAACTTAATAAAAACAGTGGCACATCCCTTGTTCACAACAAGAGTGTAAAAATTCAGAACTAAATTGCAATTTATGATTAAGTTTAGAATATTAAGGTCTCCTATTATAGTCAGCACAAAGTATAGTTATTGTACTAAAATTTTCATTAAGAAATTTATTTTCAAATTTCTTTCTTTAGTAAAATTGTAGTAATAAAATCGTGCTAACTTATCACAAAAATAATTTGATAAAAAAAATATTCAGTTATTTTGTAATTAACTTAGCTGAAGCAAGCCTACTGTTATTTCTGTTCAAGTTACCAAAATCATTCAATAAGAAATAATACAACTCTTTACTGAAGTGAATTACTAAGTAGGACTTTATTGGTTGTTTTTGGTACTGGCAAAGCGCTTATTGCCAGTGCTTTGCCAACGTTTTAAAAAAAGAACGGCCAAGCCCTGCCCGGTGTTATCATTTTGGGGTTGGCAAAGCACTAAAATCTTCAGATATCCAACGCTCTGCCAACGCTCATACCACCGTTCAAAGCACTGGGCCAATGCTTTGCCGTTCGTATTTTTCTGGCTGGGAGGTCATATACATAAATAAAATTATTTTTTTTAAATATCTTCCAGCGTCTTGGATTCATATTCTGTAAAAGTTTCAACTTAGGTTGCTAATATTTCCACTAGAGGGGAGGGACTTTAAGGCAAAATAAATTATTATAAAAATTTCTTAATAAAGCATTACAAAGCTGAGTTGAAAAATGTCTAGCTAAATTATGTACTGCCCCTAATGTGTAATTTTAAGTTAACAGCTTAAGTCGACTTAAGTCGACTTAAGAGAAATCAAATATGAAATATAACAAAAATCGAGTTTATTATTATTTTTCCTGTTTTTTTACTATAGACAGTAAAATTTTTACATAAAAAATTCTTTGTAACATTTTTTTTATTAAAATTTATTATTTTTTATTAATACTTAAATAATTTGTCTTAAATTTTCAGAGTTGAAGTTATTCCAAATCTGGATAAACGTTTAGAATTGTATGAGAAAAATCAAGCTCATGAAAATTCCATGCGTAGACTTTATTACGATTAGTAAGTAAGATTTTTAATATAATTATAAAACTTTATTTTTATATAACTTTAAATGTTTTTTTTTTAAATTATCAAGTATCAATTTTTATTAACCACTTAATTTGTCCTCTTCACAGTTTTTATGGCATTGGACCAAAACTAAAAATCAATTGTATCATCATAAATATGCCACAAATGAAACTTTTACTTACTATCTGCAACATGAAGATATCTTCGCCGTATACTTAAAAGAGAAACAACAAAATAACGAATATAGTGAAAATGGAGATATCGAAGATGGTAAGTAATAAAAATCAGTCATTAAAGAATATTTATTTATTTATTTATTTATTTATTTATTTAAAAATCCATATTGTAATACAAAAGCCACCCAGGCCAAAATACGTATTACATAGCAATAACAATCCTGAATAAGAACTTAAAACTAAAATATACATATATACAATAACAAAATATTATACGCATAATCAAACCTAACTATTTTGGCTCCCCAGCCGTAAAATATATAAAAAGAAAACAACTAAGAACTAATAGTATAGAATTAAGAATCATATTCCGGTAACAATCAGCAACAGCTCACACATTACAGACATTATCCAAAACTATATCTTATGAAAACATTCCACAAATTTAAATGGAAACAGGTTTATACTATTGTATTCGAGAAATATTCCAGTAATTTGAGTCTAAAAACATTGTTGGAATGAGAGAAAACTCGTAAATCATAAGGCAAATAATTCCAGCAATGAGCAATCCTCAGCATGAATGACCTCTTAAACAGAGAGCATGAAATTCTTGGTATAACTATATTCTTTAGTCTCCTAGAATGAAAAAAAGTAAACTCATGACATAAAGGGACAACCAAGTCATTTCTAAGAGTCCTATAGAAAAAGAGTGCATTTCGGTACTTAACAAAATTCTTAAAAAAGCACCCAAAAAACTTCTTTACATAACCAGACATATGTTCCCGTCTACGAGTATTATATATATATCGAACCACAGAATTAACAACACGTTCCAGTTTCTTAAGGTTACTACCAATTGTACCCGATACTACTTCTAGTCCATATAAGATCTGTGGCATTAATAGAGCATAAGCTACTCTACACTTTACCCTAAACGGCAAGTATATATTTGTAGAATATATTCTACGTAGAATAAAGGAAATCTTCCTATGAACAGATTCAATATGCTGGTCAAAACTAAGTCGGTTATCGATTATAACCCCTAAACACCTATGCTGATCAACAATTCAATTCGTGTGTTACCAATAATAAATTAGCATCTGAAAAAAATCGTTCAGATGAACCAAACATCATACCCTTAGTCTTAGATGGATTTATAGCCAACGAATTAGTAGACGACCAATGAAGAATACGTTCAAGGTAAAAATTTATATTAGACTCCAACACATCAGCAAAATCACGATTCGTACCAAATAGTAGGAGAATATCATCTGCAAACAAAAACGTCCTGCACATACTCATGTCTAGAATCTCGGGGAGGTCATTAATACATAAGATAAACAGAAGGGGGCCAAGGATCTCCCTGAGGAATCCCAGAAGTGAGAAATAGACTGTTTAAATACGTCCCATGAAAATCCACAAACTGTGACCTACCACTTAAGAAGGACATAACAAGCTTACAAGCCGACTTCGAAAAGATAAACCTATCCCTTAGCTTTGTAATCAAGGTAGAGTAGCATATAGAATTAAACGCTTTAGTTAAATCTAGAGAAATCAGGACAGACAATTTTCCATCATTTTCATAAGTCCTAATGGTATCAGTTAAATTAAGCAATAAAGAAGTAGTATTATATCCCCTACGAAACGCGTACTGGGATTCAAAGATTTTCGTTCTAGTAAACGAAAGCATTTGATCCCTTATCAGATGCTCAACAATTTTAGATAAAGCCGGGAGAATAGAAATTGGTCGTAAATCATCCGGACCAGATTTAGGAATCGGCACAACTCTTGCCGTCTTCCAAATATTAGGAATATGGACGTTGTTAAAATGGAATTGACTAAATGCAAGATGATGTCAGAAATGTAAGGGTATACAATCTTTACAAACTGAATAGTAATACCATTCACACCAACAGATTTCGATTTAATTTTATTCAAGGCTACATAAACGTCATACTCATTAACACAATTAAAAGAAAATGAGTTATCCAATTCCCCAAAGGAATCAAAATCAAATTCGTCAACCTGATCAGGTCCCACACCACGTACAAAATATTGATTCATGAGTTCAACATCCCCATAAAAAACTACATCATCGGTGCTAACGCAACCAGCTCTTTTGAGCACTCTCCACATGCCAGAAGTGTCTAAATCCCAAAATAATTTTGCATAATGCCTTCTCTTTTCCCTCCGAATCGCAGCCTTTGCCCTATTACGATATTTACAAAACACCCTCCATTTATGTCTGGTTGGATCAGATTGATATGCAGAAAAAGCTAGGTCTCTCAGAGATCTCGCTAACACAATAGTTCTTGCCCCCCATCCAATTATCATCGTTCGATCTAACAATTCTCTCAAGAGGAACATAGGAATACAGAGTATCAATAAGCGAGCAAAACATAGAACATTTATATTCTACATCATCAGAACAAAAAATTTGAGAAGAATCAAAATGTAACAAAAAGTTTAATAAGCCTTTCCAATAACTTTTCTAACAATATAATGAAGACATTTATGGCGTTTTCTTTTCTGGCAAAAAATGTAACATTTTGTTTGCCCTTTCTAAAAAATTGCACTTTTTGTGTTCTTTTCTAAAAAATTGACAGCACTTTAAAAAGGAATCACGTTCTTTTAAAAATATGTCGCCCTATTAACATGCAAAATGTTGCCATTTTCACCCTTTATAAAATGATGGGGTGAAAATGTTGCACTATAAAACAGCTGATTTTATAGTTTTTATTTTTCAACTTGTTTTCTTTTATACACAAATCAGCTGTTCTAAAGCAGGGCAGCATTTTTTGTATTAATTCATGTTTTATTGTGACTATGAATATGGCAACATATTAAGAGGGTCATGACAACATTATTTAAATGTCACTTATAAAAATGCAACATTTTTTTGTCAGAAAAGAAAACGCCATTAGGTTTTCTTCTATGTACAGTTGCGGTCACAAAAATATTAGTGCGCATAATGAATTTAGAAAAGTTTAAAAATCTATCTGAATTATTTCAGTATCAAAACAAATTTTATATCCGCGTTTATTTGCCCCAAATAATTTTGTTCAAAATGGTCATATAATTATTCCATCATAAAAATAGTAGTGATATAATTTTTTAAAAAAGTATATAAAGGATGCTTTTTTAGAGGTATATAACTTTGAAATAGAATAAAATAAAGATAATTTTTTTAAATTGACTTGAAATTTACTTAATCGAAACATTATCTTCTGGCATTATAATTTAAATCAGGAGTGCCCAAAAGTTCCTTATGGAAGAGCAAACACCAATACATTTATAGAAAAACTAATTTTTATTCAATATTTTTTTGTTGTAAAACCAATCCATACAAAGAAAAAAGAAAAAAATATTTCAATGTTTACCAGCAAAGCATACGAAAGTGTTGTTGCTTTGCGCTTGCGTGTATAAAGTGAAGAACGACAAAAAAACTAATAAGACAAAGTTGTTTGTGTATTTCGTATTGCTAGTGCTGAGCGCTCTATATGTGTATTAAAACACACAGCCTATAGCTAAGTGTTTTTACAAAAACAATTGAGTACCAAGCGCATAGGCCGTGGGCTCCCCTGATTTAAATATTACTTCTGGCATTTGACTCGAGGTAAAATAGACCGTAAAATGAAGTTAATTTTAATAATATTGTTCTTTTACTAGGTAACTATGAAATAAACAAATAATTGTAAAAAGAGAAAATACATTTCAAGCTTTGTGTTTCTTTAAAAAACAATAAAAGCATTGTGCGTGCAAACGGTTGTCTCACACTGTATAAGTGAATAGTCTACTTGGGACGTACGAGATTGAAATTTTCATATGCACATGTAAAAGTTCTTGGCCACAATACTAGTCACAACCAGACCTCCAATATCAGTCAAAGCTCACTAAAGAACTTCCAAGGGATTTTTTAAAAGTTTTTAGTAATTTTTGTAAATAAGTTTCTTCAAGCTGATGGTACGTTATAGTAGTAGCAGGATATTATTTCAACAGCTATATAAAATTGTTCATCTGGAATTGATCCATCACTATAAAATAGATTAGAATTCACAATTTTTGGGATTCCAAAAGAACATCTACTCGATACATGCTGTTAATTTGTTTAAAAACTTAACTTGCTTGCTTCCACGATGCATAAATTCTAGTATTTGAAAGTCTTTTTTTATATGCTGATGATATATTTTTATTTTTTTTTTGCGGTAGACGTAAATTTTCGGAGGTGTTGGAAGGTAGCATTAATGACATGCACATAATTCGCTTACTATAAATCCGTCTTAATCGATGGCAATGATGATTGGATCTTCTGCCGTTTTATATTTGGTCTTGACACATTCTTGGATTGTGATCAGATTCACTTTGTTAACCGAAAGTGTTCGGGTGTTATTATTGATATTAGGCTTTGGTTTAAGACGCATATTGATACCTTGTACTGTAGGGTTTGGAGCGCTCTACGTAGGATTAATTCGTCAAATATTTACTTACCTTTATCGGTAAGGCTAAGGTTAGCGCATGGCATTATAATGTCGCAAGTCTTGTACTACTGATGTAAATTATACTAGGCTCAAACGTGCTGTGTATGCTACACAGAAAAAAAAAATATTTTCCTAATGCTTTCAATTAAATCGATTTGTTAAAAATTGTAAAAGCTGTCAATTAAAAATTAATTGAATTAACTAGATTTACAAATTTTTTTTGTAATATTTATGTATGTTGTTGGTTTTTATAAATGTTTTTGTATTAGTACATTTATACATATTTTATTAGTATGGGTTTAAAACCCATTTTATTTCTATCTTATTGGGTATATAAGTTAATAATGTCGATTTTTAAAATGCATTTATTATAATAACAAATGAATAGATACATTATTCAAAGTATTGTAAATCGTTAGCCACTACTTTTTCCCATCTTTCTGGTAGCATATGGATTCCGCGCCAAAGGAACTGCTCCGGTTTTGAGGTAAAGAATAAATCAAGCCAATTTCTGTTACTCTGTTTGAAGTGAAGCGTATTCCAGTAAGGGCGTTCTGCATCGATCGAAATAAATGGTAGTCAGAAGGGGCAAGGTCTGGGATATAAGGCGGGGTGTGCTAAAACTTCCCATCTACTGTTTTCCAAATAGTTTTTGACCGGTCTTGCAACCTGTGGCCGAGCGTTGTCATGATGGAAGATTATGGCCTCGTGTCTGGTCGAATATTCTGGACGTTTTCGTTGATTGCTCTCTTCAAACGAATCAATTGTGTTCGGTACAGGTCCCCTGCGATCGTCTGACCCGATTTCAACAGCTTATAATACAAAACACCCTTCTGATCCCACCAAATACAGAGCATTACCTTAGCGCCATGGATATTCGGCTTCGGCGTTGATTTGGCTGGTTGGCCGGGCTTTACATACGACTTTTTGCGCTTGGGGTTATCGTAATGTATCCATTTTTCATCACCAGTAACAATACGATGCAAAAATTACTTCTTTTTGTAGCGTTCAATCAGTATTTCCGACATGCAAAATCGCCTTTCCTTCCTATTGAATGAATCCCAATGCTTTTAAACGTAGGGAAATGTTGCTTTGTGACTCCCAATGATAATGCAAGTTCTTCTTGCGTTTGACAACAATATTCGAGGAGTAATGCTTCCAATTCCTCATCTTCAAACTTTTTCGGCTGACCAGGCCTCTCCTTGTCTTCTGTGTCGAAATCACCACTTTTGAGTTGGTGCATATTGACCGTAAGCTTCTACCAACAATCGATAACTTGCAGCAGCCGGTTTCTTCAAATGAAAGAAGGTTATCAGACTTCCTCGCAAAACATCTTTTTAGGCCCAAAATTCGACATTATTCTAGCGATTGAGAATATGTGTGTTTACATTTTGGCGACTATCGAATACTTAATTATAATGACAGATGTTTACCCTCCAAAATAACATATTTCTTATTATTGACACAAACCATATGTGATAGTTATGCCATATGTTGTCCAAATCGACATTATTAACTTGTATACCCAATATTAATTCTCATTAGTTTTATTACTTTGCTAAGTTAAATAATTTAATTTCAGTGGTTTAAATGTGAATATTAATTTATTCTAAAGCATTATCATAAAATTTAAAATGTAGTTTTTTTAAACAAAATAATAAATTAAAAAATGGTGTTAACAAAACTAGTTTTTGCAAAAGAACGTTTCAATAGAAAGAAAAAAACTAATTTCTGTGTGAATTTGTTCACATAAGTATAAAGAAATCTGCTAACTAAATGAGAATTACATGCCGGTTTAAATTCAATGTTATAAAATTCAATATATAAAAAAACATTTGGTATGTCAACAACACTTTATCGAATTGTTTTTTGCTTTTTGAGAAGGTATACAATATTCAATACTTTTTAATAGAATGAGTTGATATTTACTTGAAAAATAATTCAATTAAAGAGCTATCAATTTCTAATTGAATTAGCGAATTTCGTTGCTGATTGCTGAATTTCAGCAATTAAAGTTATTGAGTCGGTGGTTTTCGTGATTGAAATTTTTAATTTTTTATTTTTATTTTTTTGCGTGCGATTCGTTTACAATGTACGTCGTTTTGACCATATTTCTGAATACGTACAGCGTTTTCTTGGTTGCTTATTTGGAGATTTTATTAGTTATTATCGTTCGCTACTTCTCTTTTATATGGTTGTTAAGAGTCTACAATGAACCCTCGTATATTTATTCCCAGGATTTGAAATTCTATGTATGAGAGATCATTTATAATTAAAGTTGCTAGGTGCTGGAATAGTTTGCGTGTCTTTTCTCATTCTAATAATGTCTTTCGGTGAAAAATTCTTCAACCGTTGAATAGCTAGTTGCTTCTTTTAGCTTTATGTTTTTCTTTTATCTTTGACGGTTGATTATTTGTCTATGCATATTTATCAAGTTGGATATTTATATACCCACTTGTTACTATTTTGGGCTTATTTACTCCTTATATTTCTATTGGTAATATTATCTTATTTTGCATGTTTATTGCGGCTGGGGAGCCAATATATAATGACAATGAGTGTACTTATTTTATATTTTTATTGTATTTAAGATTTTGTATATACCCTGCGGGAAACGAAGGGTCGATTGATCCAAAGTGACAAATCTGTGATATATAAATCAAATCTGATAATCATAACACTGAAGGAAAATGTATCTGTACCGACTATGTGAGAGTAGAAATGAAGACGTAACACTCCACTGGTTTAAAAGAACTGAACACGGAACTGTGACCAAGGTTGCCAGATATGGCAGTTCTAAGATACCTACATCAGTCACATGATAATTTTTCCCCACTGGTTCTGTTGCATATCACATAAATCCTAAAATGGTCATACTTTGACACTACCTACTTCTAACTTGTCCCGTAGTATTTTCATTTCAGTCTGTATGGTGATAGGTTACTTTGGTCAAGTTATTCGATACGTACCACAGTGCTCCACAGGTAGCAAATTGTCACCTCCTATGACAAGCCCATGTTAAAAGTACCGGTCACTTTCATATAACAGAACCGAAACTAGGACAGGTTCATACAGACAAAGTTCTAGTCTCATGACCATACCAGTGACTGGTCCATTTCCCGCAGGATATATACATATATTAATTATTTTTAAGTATTCTTGCTCAGGAATTCCTTTTTTCTTTATAATACAGTTGTTGGCCTTTATGACCTTTGTATTATTGTTGAATGAATAACATAAAATAATTAAATGGGGCCAATTTATTTAATTGACAATTCCGATATTCAAACTCAATGTAATCGAAAATCTTTGTTGTAACATAAAGTATGGAGTCAGCTGATCCTAAATCATAAGCCATTACGAAATTTCTATTTAATTTATTTTTCAAAAAAACCAACCGAACCCTTGGGCCATATACAGTTTGTAGACCAACATTAACGACCAACTTCATTATATCACTTAAAACTATACAACCTTAAATATGTTTTCTACGAAAAAGCAGTTTGTATATAGCAACCCTGCGGGAAATAGACCTGTCACTAATATGGTCACATGACTAAAACTTTATGTGTATGAACCTGTTCTAGTTTCAGTTCTGTTATATAAAAGTGACCAGTACTTTTAACATGGGCTTGTCATAGGAGGTGTAAACTTCCACCTTTTGAGCTACCTTAAGATATATCGGAGAACATATCACCGAACAAGTTTAAGTGAATACGCAATCGAATGAGTTGAAATTATCTAGTATGATACTAGTCTCATGTTAGGCATTATTTGATCTGTAGTAGAACCAGTTCGAAATATAATAATACGTGACTGGTTTAAGCATACAAATTACAGTACTCAAGAAAAATATTTGGTACAACACTAGTTACAGATTAATCACAATGCCTTATGTTACGGAGTTTGTACAAAAATAATAATTTTGTGACATATCATTAAACTGCTATAAGCGAATAAGTTACAGAACAAATTCAAAATAATTTGCATGTAAAATTTTACTTTTTATTCCGCTTGGTCCATATTATGGACGGGTTACTGAAATAATCCCAATGGATCCAGTCACTGAACTTACCTAAGCAATTATGTTACATGCTATAATAACTGTTTTTTATAATATTGCACACGTCCCAAAACAATTTAGTTTTAATAAATAACGGGAACATGAATTCTCCAAATGCTGTTTTTTGGGCCGATCTCTTTGGTCGAACTCAACAATTTTATAATTTTGTAGACTCTGCCCTATGGGAAATTAAGACGAAGCGAAACTGAAAACCGTATATGAAACGGGCCTGTCACTTGAAAAAGGCGTTGTCATGGAAGGGCGAAACTCACCCCATGTGATCTAACCTGGGACATGTCACAGAACCTGCCTTTTAGAACAGTTTTGTGATATGGACTTGTTTTCGAACTGAGATCGCATTTGTTGTTTTCATTGATTTATTTTCTTCAAATCACACTTAGTTACTAAAATTTATTTTTTACATATTCTTCATACATTGTTTTATGTTAAACAATTAAAAAATAATTAATTTCGTTAAAATAAAACAACAAAAAAATAATTTATAAAAGATGTATTCAAAATGCAGGTGTTCAAAACATTTGCAACTCTCATTATTCTTACTCTTAACGAAACAATTTATACTAACAAAAGCTAGGATATAACGGTAATCGCATTCCTTTTTAATATGAGATTCAGGCCGTTACATTTTTTAAACAAATTTATTATAATAATTGTTCTTTAATAGTTGTAATAAGATGTTGGAAGCATAAACATCGTAAGAATAATTTTTGTAAAAAATGGCAGGAAATAAATACAATTCTGATTTTAAATCAAAAGTTTTAAATGATTTTCAAAATGAACTTTCCCAAAAAAAAATTTCTATTTTCAAAATGAACTTTCCCAAAAAAAAATTTCTATAAAGTACTCCGTTCCAAAATCAATGATTTGCCGCATTGTAATAGTGGTAACATCCACACAACTCATAAAGTTGGAAGACCCCGTATTACAACTGTAAGAGAAGATCGGAAAATCAAGAATTTTTTTTACGAAATATTCCAAAGCAGTTCCCAGAGAAGCTAAAACTGAACTATTAACAGATGACAGTCTTCCCACCATTAAAAGTAGAGCCCGAGAATATGGTCTTAGAAGTTATAGATGTACAAAAAAACCGTTTGTGTCTGAAAAAAAGCGAAAAGCTCGTCTTGACTTTGCACGCACCCATTTGAACTGGACTCAACAGCAATGGAAAAAGTTATTGTGGTCAGATGAGTCTAAATTCAACCTCCAGATACACAACCGCCACAGTGAAGCACGGAGGTGGAAACATTATGGTCTGGGGGTGTTTTTCAGGAAATGGGATTGGCCCAATTCACCGCATTACTAGCACAATGACGTCCACAATCTATAGAGATCTTTTTAGTTCAGTTATGCTTCCGTATGCTGAATGGGAAATGCCACTCTCATTGACCTTCCAGCACGACAACGACCCAAAACAAAAGCCGGGGGTTGTAAAAGTTTGGCTGGAGGAAAATGAAATTAATATCATGTCGTGGTCGGCTCAATCTCCCGATTTCAACCCGATTGAGAACATGTGGATGATTGTAAAACGGAATATCGGCAATAAAGTATTCCGAAATGGTGATGAACTTTTCGTCGAGTTGGAGAAGCAGTGGAATGAAATTTCTGACAATTATATTAAAAAGCTCATTGCCTCAATGCCTAAGAGGTGTTCAGAAGTTTTAAAAAATAGTGGCTACGCTAAAAAATACTGAGCGTTAAAACCATTGTTTGTATTTCCTGTTAATTACTTTAAGAGTTGCAAATGTTTTGAACACTGCGCTATCGACTTATTTTATTTTTGAGAAGTAATGAATAATTTTTTTGTATTTGTAAAATAATATGCTATAACTGAGTTTAATAAAAAAAAAAACAAAAACTTATACCACAAATCTTTTTGATCAAAAAAATTATAATTACCTAAACCATGATTTCAGTTGCAAATGTTTTGAACACCACTAAATATCTTTAATTTTTAAAACAAATAAAGGGTAGCAGAAACAATTAGTAGAATTTTCAAAATATCTGGAAGCATAAAACGATAAGATTTTATTACAATACCTAAGTTATTAATTTGTCAGTAATAACGTCGTGTTCAGTTTTCAAAAAAAAAAAAAAAATTACAAACAAAATTTGAATAAGGTAATTTAATAAAACAAAAAAACTTCTATCAACTTTACGCCAGTCCCACATGTAATTATGATATGTGATAATTTCTACAGCCCAAAAGTCGGTCCTGTTTGCATCATTTCAGTATTAGGTCTGCTGTGTAACAGTCAAGGGGTTGAATGTTTCTGCACCGTCCAATTATTTTGCACCAGTCTAGAGTTACTTCACTATTTCTACAATTACGGCCCTAGTTACTTTGGTTCGCTTTAGTGTTACGTTAGTTTTTCTCGAGTTACATGATATATCTAGAATAAACCAGCCAATGTTTTTCCATCAATCACGTGGTTGGATATTTTGCTGAAATTTAATACATTTATACCAGTTTTGCGACGTGTCTCCTTTTCACCAATCACGTATTTGTCACTTTGGCTCAATCGACCCTTTATTTCCCGTAGAGAAGTTTAACTTTCAAAAATTAAAGTAAAAAGTTTAAAAAAATGATTAAAGAATATTTCAAAAAACGCATACGACAAACAAAGTTAATTCTTATAATTGAAACCAAACACAAAAAAAAAATTAAGTAAATCTGCAAAAATGGAAAGCAAATCAAATATTCTATAACTTTACACTTGAATGTTCTTAAAGATAACTCAAAAAATCTAAGTGGTAAGGTTAAATAGTTCCAACACTTAGCTACACAAACATGAAATTATCGTTCATGAATAATACAATTTCTAATGGGATATAAAAGTTGAGGGTTTATTTCAATTGCATCCCATAAAATCATAAATAAGCCTAGAAACATGATCATGTGAATCATATGCCACGGATGCAGGAGCGAATTTATTTATTGATAGTTTAAGAAATAGGCTCTTTACAGCTCTGTTCAAAGGTTTGGTCAAAATAACTAATTTCTAATAAAAATGCTGGAAATGTATTGGTATTTACACACTTTTGATAACTATACTACTATTTTTATGAACGATTAAATTATGTTTGTCATCGTAGGGCGTATTTACAAAAATACAATCTCAAAATAGAGAATGGAGTATTTTTGACAAAATATAACTCAAATGATCTAAAACGGAGATAAAACATATACACTGAGGAGCATAAGTGTATCACAAAACCAACAACCTATAATTTCTATAAATTTTACTCAAATGCAAAAAATTTTTCATATTATGTTTGTACAAGTGTCTTCTCTTTTTCAAAATGGTTTTATTAAGATCTGATCACAACAACAAATACACGAAGGCATAATGCAAATAAATCAAAATGATACAGTTTTGCACTCACTATTTATTTTTATATTTTTAAAACAATAATATATATTTAATAACTGGTCCAGTAACCATTTGCCTTTTTAAGCTCCTAGATGCGATTAGGTAGGCTTTGTGTGTACCTTTGCACAAATTCTGGATGAATCGCCTCCCATACTTCCTACGTCCGCTCCCACAACTCGTTCACGCCTTTTGGAGGACTGGAATATTTTGCAAGCTGCGGTTGACATGACTCCACAAATTCTCGATCGGATTCATATCCGGAGATCGTGGAGGCCACGTCATCACACCAAATTTTTGCTTTTTGAGACAGTCTTTCACTACATGTGCGGTATGTTTGATGTCATTGTCTTGTTGACAAATTACTTTTTCAGCAGCAAGACCTATTTTTTCCACTACATCAGGAAGATTTTGTTGCAGTATTTACAAATATTGTTCCTTGCACATAATTCCATCGATGCGCACCAAGGGTGCCACTCCATCTTTGGATATACAACTCCAAACCATGATACAGCCACCACCGTGTTAAACGGTTTGGCGTACTTTATTTGGTTGGATTGTATCAGGGTCCTTAATCCAATACCATGCACTCCCATCGGATTGGAAACGATTAATTTTAGTCTCATCAGACCAAATAACCTTTAAATTATTTAATATTTCTTAGTATAAGCAGTAATACACACATATGTTTAAAACCATACCGTATCCCAATCAGCGACAGTCCAGTGCTCTTGTGCTGCAACAAAAAGATTGAGTGGGACCCTTGGTGCGCCTCGATGGAATTATGTGCAAGGAACAATATTTGTCCATCCTGCAACAAAATCTTTCTGATGTAGTGGAAAAAATGGGTGTTGCTGCTGAAAAAGTAATTTTTTAGCAAGACAATGACATCAAACATACCGCACATGTAGTGAAAGACTAGCACAAAAAAGCAAAAATTTGGTGTGATGACGTGGCCTCCACGATCTCCAGATATGAATCTGATCGAGAATTTGTGGAGTCATGTCAAATCGCAGCTTGCAAAATATGCCAGTCCTCCAAAAGGCGTGAACGAGTTGTGGGAGCGGACGAAGGAAGTATGGGAGGCGATTCCTCCAGAATTTGTGCAAAGTCTACCTAATCGCATCCAGCAGCTTAAGAAGGCAAATGGTTACTGGACCAGTTATTAAATATATATTATTGTTTTAAAAATATAAAAATATATAGTGAGTGCAAAACTGTATCATTTTGATTTATTTGCATTATGCCTTCGTGTATTTGTTGTTGTGATCAGATCTTAATAAAACCTTTTTGAAAAAGAGAAGACACTTGTACAAACATAATATGAAAAATTTTATTGCATTTGAGTAAAATTTATAGAAATTATAGGTTGTTAAAGTGATAGCTGTTGGTTTGTGATACTCTTATGCTCCTCAGTGTATATGGCACAACGTCAAAGAGCAATTGTTAAAACATTACTATATTAATGATCGCAGCTGTATGTAAAAACTTTTTTTTTGTTAATTGTTTCAGATGAACAATATATTGTTGAGTATTCCTTGGAATATGGCCATTTACGTTTATCACCTGCTACACGTAAACGTTTACAAATACCCGTACGTGTCGTACAATTGGATCCCATGAATAATAAATGTTTTGGTGATAAATTTAGTAAATTTCTATTAAAAGAATTATTGGGGTAAGTAATTCTATTTACACAAAAAACAAAAAAAAACCAAGAATCTCTGTTTGATGTTTTATTTATATTTGCAGTTATGATGATTTGTTAATGGCCTCTGTACGTGTTATAGCGGAACAGGAAGAAAATAAGGGATATTTGCGTAATGTTATAACTGGCGAACATTATCGCTTTGTTTCGACATGGTGGACTGCATGGAGTTCATATCCAACAGCATTTTTTGTAATGTTATTATTTGTAAGTTCTATTTTTTTTTTTGTCCTAAATTTATTTATAAATTGAATTTAAATATGTTTTTTTATTTACAGACCTTTTCTATATCCATGTTATTGCGGTTTTCTCATCATCAAATATTTGTTTTTATAGGTAAGGGTTATTTTCTGTTTTTAGGTTGATGGATTATTGTTTAGTTGTTTATTTGTATTTTTTTGATGTGTTTTTTTTTTTCTTTTTTCTTTAGTGGATCTTTTGCAAATGTTGGAATTTAATGTTACCGCTCGTTTCCCCATAGCTCCCCTATTAATTGTCATATTAGCCTTAGTCGGTAAGCATTTTATTTCAATAATAATTAATATATTGATACTTTTTTGAGGGCTCTTATTTTAAGGAGTGAGATCGAAAAAAAAACCGCACACACATTTTCACTTACTACTGCTTTTGTATACGGCACTGAACTTTTTTTTTGTCAAGTTACCTTTAAAAAGGTTGTCAGATTATGTGTGTAAAATATCGGCTCATAATAGAATCTGAACAAAAAGTGAGTAATAGAGTTTTTTGTTTTGGTATCTTTAGGGCCCAAATTGTATCTAATTGTATCTAAGTTTCTTAACGATTTTATCGATTTCGTTAACTAACGATAAATGTCGGTTGAATTACCGAAAATGTTATTAACGACAAATGTTGTTAATTTGAATTTTATTTGCTTTGAAATTTTATGAAGTAACAATAAAAATCGTTGACATGAAATTAAAAAAAATTTTTTCTTGTTAGGTTAACGGTTTTTGTAGCAACAATTATCGTTAGACAAAATTAAATAATAACGGCTTATTACTCGAGCGGATACCTTCCGTAAACGTACTGTAACTCCATACCATTAGTACCAATTAGTGTTCAATTTTCAAAAAAAAATAAACAAAATTGAATAAGGTAAATTAATAAAACAAAAAATTCTGTATCAACTTTCCGCCAGTCGCATATGCAATTATGATAGTTATGTGACAATTTCTACAGTCAAAAAATCGATTCTGTTTGAATCATTTCAGTATTAGGTCCGTTGGATGTTGGATGTTTCTGCACCGATTGTTATTTTTTATACACAGCTAATTATTTTGCACCAGTCTAGAGTTACTTCACTATTTCTACAGTTACGGCCCTATTTACTTTGGTCCGCTTAGTGTTACGTTATTTTTTCTCGAGTTACACGAGATATCTAGTATGACATATCTAGTATATCTATCACGTGGTTGGATATTTTGCTGAAATTGTCACTCTTTGATACACCGAAGTATTCGTTTATACCAGTTTTTGTGATGTGTCTCCTTTTCAATACAAACATTTTCTGCAGGGTTGTTTTGTAGCCTACATCAATAATTTAAAAATAATCTTAATATCTTTTAATTCTTCTGAGTTCTGGACAATTAAGCATATGATCCGATTTCGCTAATATTTTGTACACGTAATCTGACGACTTTTTGAAGGATAACTTGTTCCAATAAAAAGTACCCTTTTTTATACATAAAAAAAGTTTTAATTGATAATCTGTGTTACGAGTTATTCGATCTCACTCCTTAGGAGTCAAAAATAGTTTAAATAAAACACATATTTTTGAAATTTAAAAATTCTATTGGCAAAAATGAATAATTTTTTGGACGAAAATATGAATGGTTGATATACATATGTCCCATTTCTATTTTTTTTTTTTTTTTTTATTTTATTAATTAATAATTATATAATTACAAATTATATACTATTACCCTAACCGAGCACTAGCTACTATGGCCTTCGGCGCGTATCGAAAACAGTCCAGTGCCTCTGGTGGGAATCGAACCCACGACCCCCGCACAGATAAGGAAGCACGCTACCAACTAGCCTACCGTGGCTCACATTTCTATTTTTGTTGTTGTATCAGATACACTATTAACCCAACTTTTCCGTCTATGATGTGTATCGACAAAGAACAGATGCAGATTTCAGATCATACCAACCACTTGAACTATGAATATATGAATATTTTTTTTTATAATTTTTGGTACATATTTTCACGTACGCTCCAATAGCGGATCGAACTTTTGGTAGGACATGGTACACTCTTTCAAATTTTAAAAATATTTAGATATTTGGAATTGATTCATTCCATTCCTACAGAACACTAATACAGTATGGGACATATACGAGGGCGGATCAATAAGTCCGTGACTTTTTGAATGAAACACAGTTTTTTTGGAAAAAAAATTTATTTTTCAACATAATCTCCTTTTAGCTCAATACACTTAGTCCAACGTTTCTCCAATTTTTGTATCCCTTCCAAAAAATAGGATTTTTCGAGGTCCATAAATAGGCTAAATCTCTTTCCACCGAGCCATTTCTTTAGGTTTGGAAATAGTCACTGGGGCTAAATCCGGAGAATATGGCGGATGGGGAACCAATTCGTAGCCCAATTCATGGAGTTTTGCCATTGAGACTGCACACGTGTTCACCCGTACATTATCTTGATAAAAAAGAACTTTTTTCTGGGCCATATGGTGTCTTTTTTTTTAATCCTCGTTAAATCGGTCCAATAGGTTGGCATAATATTCGCCGTTTATCGTTTTTTCCCTTTTGAAGGTAATCGATGTGGATTATCCCGCGTGCATCCCAAAAAACTGTTGTTATCACCTTATTAGCCGACAAACTTACCGTGGCCTTCTTCGGAGTTGGTTCAGCCGGAGAAACCCACTGTTTAGACTGCTGCTTGGTTTCCGGAGTGTTGTAATGGATCCATGTTTCATCCACAGTTACAAAACTCTGCAAAAACTCATTCGAATTGCGGTTAAACAACTCCAAACAATCCTTTGAAGTTGTCACACGATTACGTTTATGGTCAATTGAGAGCAAACGCGACACCCATCTTGCAGACAGCATTCTTAAACAAAACTGATCATTTAAAATCGAAACTACACTGCCATATGAAATGCCTATGGCATCAACAATCTCACACACTTTTACTCTTTGATCGGCCAACACCATATCGTGGAGTTTTTTTTGACATTTTCGAGTGTATTGACCTGCATTGGCCCTCCAGAACGTTCAGCATCATTTGTACTTGTGCGACCACAACGAAAGCCAGTAAACTACCGTTTTACCATTGAAATCGATGGTGCAGAGTCCTCATAGTATTTATCAAGCTTTTCCTTGGTTTGATTGACGGCTTTTTTTTCGCAAAAAATAATGTTTAATGAGCACCCGAAATTCACCTTTTTCCATTTAAAAAAAAAAATCCACGAGGTTGTATGTTTTGAGCAGCTTTTAAACGCAAAGTAAATGACAGAACTTGATCAAAATTTGAGAGTAGAATATTAACAGGTGATACTTGATGGTAGCAGTATTGCATTTCATATAACTACGAGGGAAGTTCGAAAAGTCACGGACTTATTGATCCGCCCTCGTACATATATCCCATTGGTTGACAAAGGTAAAAAAAGAGGAGGTTTTTGTTCAGTTTTTTTATTTTTTGTTCGTGTATACATTTTATGACTTTATTAATTTATACATTTTATTTTAAAAAAGTGATATAAACAGATTTTTATCTCCTGATCCCAAATCTGGATTCACAATTTCGAAACTTTAAAAATTTTGAGGTGAGGTATTTGTTCACAAATGTTGACCGTTGAAGACCAATGGGATATATATGTCCCATGGATTTTTTCATAGAACGAGTTGCAAAAAAATATTTTTGACTACACTTTTCCTTAGAATTGTTGGGTCGATAAACCAGAATCCGCAAAAAAGTGCACATTTTCCAGCAGTTCGGTCGTGAAAGGATTAAAAAGAATCATAAAAAACAGAATATTAAAAAAAAAATTTACATCTAAACAAGTGGAAGCATTAAAGTCCGATGTGCCGAATTTGGTATAAAAAAAGATTAAATTCGGCTGTGCCCAATTTTTGGATACCCTCCATCTGTTTGCATTAACCAGGGAAAGTGCAAACAATACACTCATAATATTTTTTCCGTAAAGACTACTGAATATACACATTGAATTAACTGAAAATCAGTTAAAAACAGGACTACTTATTTTTCGTTTAGTTTATTTTCAACTGTTGAATATTAATTGACAAAATCCATAAAAACAATAGATTGTTTTCGTTTATTTCAATACTCAATATAATATAACAACTTTTTGTTTTGAATAAAAAATTTTAACTGAATATTTAAACTATTACCGAAAGTCCGTTTTTTGTTTCTTTTTTTTTTTTTTTGTTGAATAACAGACAGTACTTTAAAAAATATATTTCTTTGGTAATTTAACTGTATATTCTATTGAAACAACTTTACCGAATAAACTTTTAAATAACTGTTGATTTTTTATGGAAAAGTTCTTGTGAGTGTATAAACGTTCTTTGTAAAAATAACAAAAATAATGTTGTTTTTATAAGTAAAACAAAATATGACTGATTGATTAATGTTTCTAAAGAAAAATAGTTTAATTAAAGTTTACTTAAATGAATCTGAAATTGTGCATGCTTATAACAGTGGGCCTTCTAAGGTGAAATGGTTATTCTGATTACCTAAAGAAGAACGTGTCGTGAAAAATATATATATTTTTCAAGTTCCATATGATGTTAAAACAACCGTTGTAAAATTCGCCTGTTGGTTTGTATTAAAGAATCGTCTCTGCCTATATAATAATGACAGAAATAAGGATTATTAAAATATATTTTACAAGAGATGCAATCAATACAAAGGCATCAAAACAGTTTCGAATAAACAGAATTGTAGATAAATTTAAGTGAACAAAAATACGCTTGCGGAGACATACATAATGAAATAATTATTAAATACCCGTTTACATTACAACACATGTGTTTATACTATACATCACATAAGTAAAACGGAAAGTGTAATGCAATTAAAATTATAAAAGAAAATCTTTCGAGTGTTTAGGGTGTTTTCGAGACACAAAAAATTAAAGAAACTGGTATTTAAAATGATTGTTTTTCAGCTTAGTTGCTTGTGCAATTCTCGTTTACGACTCCTAGAATAAGAACCCTAAGAAATTTTCCCAAAATTCGATTGGTTTTTTACACATCAATACTTTAATTTAGATTATTTTTGTATGTATCAAATAAAAATTAGGGCTTTTAAGGAAAACAAATGCATATAATCAAAAGATTTTAAGATGAAGTATGCACCTTATATGTCTTAAATAAAAAAGTCTGAAAGTGAATGTCCTTTAAATTGAATGGGGTTTTTAATAAATGTAATTAGAATGTAAGAGTTTCCTTGCAAATTTATTAAAGGTTGAGAATGAAAATAAGTAAAAATAGTGTACGAAAAAAGTTATGAATTTACATTGTTGGATTCGGGGATTTTGTTCCTGGATATTTTTTTGATCTGATAACGATTAATATGTCTGGCAACTCCGGTTAATGCAGTCAAATAAATAAAGAATTTTAACTAAAATATTTTGTTCTACCTTTTTCTTATTGGTGATTTTTTGATTTGTTGGGGTTAACAAAAAAAGGTATATGTCAAGCCTGGTATATGGAAAACAAAAGCATACTTTATAAATTAGCTTAACAATTTTTCGAGGGCTTCTCGCATTTGCACTTATAACCAGTGTTACCAGGTTTGCAAAGCATAAAAACGACAAACTTTCTAGAAAAAATCGTCAAAATCGTCATCATATTTTGAAAAATCGTCAAAATAAAATATATTTGTTAGAAGAGGGATAAAGTTTTAATAAAAAATAAAATACAATAATGTTATTCACATTTCAAATGTTAACGTGTTATCGTTGTAATATAACACGATTTTTGACACTTCTCTTTGGTTTAAACTTCGAAAATCATTATATTTTACAACGATATTCATATTTATAAAATGTTGAAACAGTGTGCCCCAGTAGGCTAGTTGGTAGCGTGCTGGCTTATCAGTGCGGGGGTCGTGGGTTCGATTCCCACCAGAGGCACTGATCTGTTTTCGCTACAACGCGCCGAAGGCCATAGTAGCTAGTGCTCGGTTAGGGTTATAGTATATAACTTGTAATTATATGATTATTAATTAATAAAATAACAAAAATATAATGTTGAAAGATCAAATAAATACAACTTTAAATCAAACTAATTTTACCACTTGAACTGTTAAACACTTATATCTGCATAATTCTGTGAACAACATTTCAGTGGCACAACTTTTTAAATATTAAATTCTTTTACAAAATTTGGAAATTCTTTAACAATAAGTCTGTTCGATTACTTTTCCTGTAAAGTTCAGTAAAAACTACTCAGTAACAAAATTACAAATAGTAAGACAAATTTACAAAAAAGTAAATGAACAGAAAATTTGTAGGAATTATTAAATTAGATAAAGCAGCTTGTTTTAAATATTAAAAAAAAATCAACTGGTCATTATGGAAAAGGAAAAAGTTAATTGAAATTATCGACCAAAAATAATTTAAATGTTTTTTAACTTCTTCCATAGTTAATTATTTAATCATTTTCACTTTCAATCCATAAACAATTAAAATTTAATTTAATTTTTGTTTACTAAAAATACAAGCATATTTTTTTATTTTTAGTCATATGTTTTTTTCATCTTACAAATTCTTTCTGGCAAAAATGTATCCAGTAAAAACTTATAAGTTCTTTGGCATCAAACTGTCACTTTACTCTCTCTTTTTACCAGTTTTTACTGCGTATTTGTCTAAACGAACACCTTCCAGTAAAAACTTGTACAAATTTTTGTGTTATCGAACAAACTTAATGTTATATTTTTAATTATTAAATTTTGGCACTTTATTTATATTATTAGGCCTGTTTTTTAAGCACCGCATTTATTTTTGTATGTATTTTGTTTCATTTAAAGTTGTATATATATCATCTTTCAACATGAAATATATTCGGGCTAGAGATCTGTTTGTTTCGCAAAAAAAGTCCATGCCTTGTGTTTTAACATGAAAATTTTTTTATTTTTATTTAAATCTAACTCCAATTAAATTTTATAAAAATTTAAAGAAATGTTCTAAACATATAAACACAGAAACTAAATTAAGCTAAACCCGTAATGAATTTATAAAAAAATAAATGCGGTTTGGATTAAGTTTTATTCAATTCTAGGATTTGCATTTTTGCAAAATTGTATTTCACATCATATTAGCATATAAAAGCTAGCTATCGATCAAAAAACAATGTTTTTGCTTTCAATTTTTAACGAAATAATATAAATTTATTATAAGAATGATAAATAAGTAGATCTTGCTGACATATTAAATTATTGTCAAGAAATCGTCATTTTGGAAGCAAAAGTCGTCAAATAGTCATTTAGTTATTTTGGGTATTAAATATCATCAAAATGACGACAAATCGTCAAACCTGGCAACTCTGCATGCGATTGCGACTAATTCATACGTACATACATACTGTATACAAAACAAAACAAAAAAACAACAACAATATTTTGTGTTTTTTTTTTGTTTTAAGTGTTGATCATGACCATGGATGGTAACCGATTCTATGTGGTTATTGGTCGTACTAACGCTATTTTCTTTTATTTCGGTAACGGTATTTTAGGGGTAACGATACTTCAGTTATTTCGGTAACGGGATTTTAGCGTTAACGGTATTTTAGCGTTAACGGTATTTTATTTATTTCGCTAACGGTATTTTAGCGGTAACGATATTTTAGATATTTCGGTAACTTTATTTCAGGGAAAAAGATTTTTCAATTATTTTGGTAACCGGCATTTTAAGGATAACGTTATTTTAGTTATACAGGTAATGTTAATGCACACCACAATTTTTAACCGCATTATGCCCGAGTTTAAATGACTGTCTAGTTTATGATCATACTTTGGGAAAATATATCTATTTACAGAAGTTTTTTTGTTCAGATCTTGTTAGATTATTTCGGTAACGGTATTTTAAGGTAACGGTATTTTACGGATAACGGTATTTCAAGAATATCGGTAACGGTATTTAAGCGATAACGATAGTCAGTTGAAAGGTGTTAGAATCGGGGACAGTAATTCAGCGATATTGACAGCCATCCCTGCTTGCGTATATTCTTGTGTATAAGCATTGAATGTACGTATGTATGTATGTATGATGAAATAAAAAAAAAAAATTTTAGAGGTCTTCCCACATTTTCACTCATAACTTTTGAACGCGTTAACCGATTTTGATCATTTTCACTAGAAAACTGCTCATGATATCAACAAACAATTTGACTGAAAATTAGCAGTACCTCTTCTGTATTGGAGGAGTATTTTGTGTTTCCACAGACAGACGGACGGACAGACGGACAGACGGACATGGCTATATCGACTTCTCTATCCATGCTGATCAGGAATATATATAGTTTATGGGGTCCCCAGATTTTTTTTAAAAGAATTACAAACATTTGACAAAGTGAATATACCCTCCTGCACTATGGGATGGAGGGTATAATTACATCAATATTTGTTATGATAATGACCCAAATCTCGAAAACCGATAGAGATAGGGCTAAACTAATACACTTCGGTATCAAAATTCAACCAGATCCGAAATGCATCTCCTAAGCAATATTTTTATGAAACAGTTTCATAAATATTTATGTCACAGTTACGTTGGACGAAAAACAATTAAACTTTAATAATATTTATTAAGCTCTTCATAAATAAGATGAAGCTTTATATATAAGAGAATTTCACTAACATGTCATAAGTTACGACATTTCATTTTTAATATTAAATGTGGCATCATTATTTGTTTGTAACACTTAAGTCAGCAAAAGTTCGTTGCTATCGTCATTCATCAGTTTAAAATGATCTTTTATTTATCATTTTATTAGAAAAATTTAAATAATTTCTACGAAATTTTATAAATTATTTAAAATAAATTTGAAAGACGCAATTAAGCGCAGTACACAGTGTTTCTTAGCAAAGAAATCGAATGAATAATTTAAACAACTTTTGAATCGAGTTGAGTAATACACTCGTAGAAATAAACTTGCAAGAATAGCAAAAATAAAAATTAATTAGTTAAAAATGACGTTGTAGAAAAAAATCCAGCAGC
This sequence comes from Delia radicum, assembly GCA_021234595.1. Taxonomy (NCBI): domain Eukaryota; kingdom Metazoa; phylum Arthropoda; class Insecta; order Diptera; family Anthomyiidae; genus Delia; species Delia radicum. The sequence goes on along the minus strand of CM037855.1, from coordinate 182,567,618 downwards.
TGCCTACTGTTTTCTTTTACAAAATGTTCCTGTTGACTAAACTAACTAAATTTGCTAACTAAATTTAACATAAATGTAACTAAAATCTTGTAATATAATACATAGCAACAAATTAGACCCTGTTTCTAAAAGACGTTTTACTTTACACGAACTAAAAAACAATAAGAAAATACATTAAAAACAAAATATACATATGTAGTCACTAATTAGTGTAGCGACGAACGTCTTCTAGAAACAGGGCATTAATTGCTAATTTTAGCAGTATTTTATGATACGTAATTTTTATTAGATTTTTTTGTTGTTTCTACAAGTTTATTTGAAGGAGTGTACGTTTGACTAAAGGTCGTGTTATTACAACTGTTTTATTTATGACTCTTTTTAGGCCCTGTTTCTAAAAGACGTTTTTCTTCACACGAACTAAACAAAAAAAAAAACAACAAAATGCATTCAATACAAAACAAAATACACGTAGTTACTCATTCGTGTAGCGGCGAACATCTTCTGGAAACTGGGCATTAGTTTTCAAAACCACTTTCAATAAAATCGTAACTGTTATCGGCAGACTATCTTGGAAAACCCATGTTAATATTGCAGCTGAAAAGGGTCGTGGAATTTTGAAAAGCCCACGGGCTGTTAAAACCTCGACGCCCTTTAAAATTCGGATGCTCCCGGCTAAAATATTTTAAATTTTAGATTTTTCATTTTAATTAATATCAATTTATCAATCCGGTAAAATAACAAGTACCAAAACCACAAACTAAAAAACTTTTTAAAAAAAACTGTATATTTTCATATATTTAGTTAGAATATTGTTCTACCTCAAGTCCAAAAATCTAATATGATATATATATATATAGGGTCCGCCAAATAACTTTTTTTTTTTGAAAATGCTATAAAAAAAAAACTACTGAATATTTCCTCAAATTTCTTTTTATTTGAAAGTACAATCCTTCCGGTTAATAATGGAAAATAATTTCATTCAAATGGCTGCCTCGGCTCCCCATGCAGTATGAGCTTCATCTGAAAAGATGATTTTTTGGCAAAATCGGCAACAAATACTGTTTGTTGGGATATGTGTTGTTTTTACAATTTGTAATACAACAAACACACATCCATGTACTGACAAACACAGTATATCGACATGTAAAATTGTCGTTTTTCAAATAGTTTGATTTTATAATATTAAAAAGAAAAATTACGTTTTTTCGACCTTTAATTGTGCAAAGAAAATGAAAATTATTCCAGTTCGAAGGAAAGAGAAGAAACAACACGTGTATTGAATATTTACCAAAGGTACACACAAAAACAAGTTTTCCATTTATTTTTTGATCAATGGTGATAATCTTTAACTTCGAGTTCTCATTTAGTGAGAAAACTAGTTTATATGAATACTTGATGTTTGGCATGGGATTGCTACCTCTTTCAAAACGTGTTCTGATGATGGGAACCTAGAAAATTCCCGAAATAGATCTATAAACACATTCCTGAAAACAAAAACTCTATAGATTATTTGTTAGGACAATATCCTAATAAGGAAATATAGAGTATGGCCTCGAAGTCGAATAATTTTCATTTGCACTGCATTTTTGAAAATTGTATACTATTGTAACAAAACATTGTGAACCAAAAATTTTGTGGAGAAGGGTATCAAATGATCGGTGTTGCCCAGACTAGAGAAGGGTATTAAATGATAGGTATTGACCGACTTCATATTCTTAGTTGCTCCTTTTCATAGCATTCAATTTTAAAAGATGATCGGTATTGACCGACTTCATATTCTTAGTTGCTCCTTTTCGTAGCATTCAATTTTAAAAGATGTAACTTTTAACATTCTAAAAAGTCTCAGATATTACATACAAAATTTCTCTCCTTGAACTATTAACACCTCAGCTCTATAAAATTATTTGTTTATTTAAACTAATAAAAAATCCATTAATTTCAATTGTATACAAAAAAAAATTAAATAAACATTGAACTGCAGTTTTCTTGAAAATATTTATTAAATTAATTCTAATTAAGAAAATATGTACATTCCATACCTCTGCGTTAATATTTCAAATAAATATAGCGTTTAAAATTTTGTTGGGCACATTTTTTTCAAGTAACATATTTTTTAATATTAGAAATAAGTATATGAAATTTGGCGGCTAAAAGGGTGCACATGTACATTATTATGTCTCCCGTATCAAATATTAAAATTTTTCGAAACCCGGTGAAATGGCATATCACACGATAAAAAGTGTGGCTTTAGAGATCGGTTTGTAATCAAATAAATGTTTAAAAGTAAAGAGTTTTATGATTAATTTTATTCCCTCCACAGTTTTTTTATTACAGATAATATTAGAAAAGATTAACCCTTCACTGCATAAAGCTCGGGGTTTAAAAAAAAAAGTTTTATTTTTTGGTTGGAAATTCAAAAAAAACCATATTCTTACTTCGGCGTTTTCATATTTTTGTTGTTTTTATTTTTAATGATTTTATTGAACGATAACGATTCGTTGCATATCAAAAAATATTTTGTACAAAGGAAAAAATGGTCATTTTCGTTACAAATGAAAAAATTGATTTTTCTCAATTACATGTCTTCAAAAAGCTTTTTAATTCTTTCAGATATCTCAGTTATTGTCTTAGATATCGTTCATTGAAATTTTAATATGATGTGTACATTAGATGTGATCAATTATTGTTGTGATTATTGTAGAACCGTGGCTCCCCGCGAACTAAGTTCTCGAATTTTGAAACAAAATGTAACCCACAAACGGGTAAGACTGCCTCAGGCAGCCTTCATAAAATTTAATGCAAATGCTTCGAATGAGTGTTTTATCCTTAGAATTAAATATATTCGATAGAAAACTACATTTACTAAATGTTTTGCGAAGACACTTTTCATGTGCCGTGCACGGTTTGGACACGGAGAGCTTCAAAATTAAAATTTAAAAAAATTAGAATTTTAGTTCTCAAATATCTAAAATACAAATTTCAGTTGACTAAAAATTCTTGATACCACTAGTTTACAAAATGAAATTTTGTATGTATTTTCTCCCGCTGAATTCGAAAATCAAGGTTAAATTTTTTTTATGAAACAGTTTTTAAAATATTGTAGTTTTTTAATTTTTTTCGACATTTTTTCACTTGACAAATCATATCTCAAGCTAGTCATATATCCGATTGGGTCTTTCTTGGTACCCAAATGCAAGGTATTGAGATGACGAACAAATACATATAATCGGATATTTGATTGGTACAGCGGTTCAAAATATATCGATGAAAATATGGCACATTTTTCAAAAAAATCATATTTTACAGTGATTCTGCGCCGACGGAAACGTACAAATCATGTACGTAAAGATGATACTTTTACGTAAGAACTAACACCAACCAGAAGAAAATCGACCGAAAAATGACAAAGTTATAAGCAATTGAGTGAATAAATCCAAATCTCATATTTTCCGAATATTTTATTTATTTCAAACAATTTATGAGTTCAATCACCAAACTACTGCTCAGTATAGGCCTCTAACCCTGACATTTTGTTTTGACAGCTTCTATAAAACGTAGTGTCACCAAAATGCCTAAAAGAAACCTTAAATTGGAGTGCGTAAACAACCCAAATAATTTCTGTTTCGTGTGTGGCAATTTTGTCCCCCAACCAAATAGACGCAATATTTTGGAATAGCACCTGCAACTTTTCATGAGCAATGGACACCAAATAATGTTTGTTTATCGTGCCATACAACTCCTGCCGCGTGGGCTTCTGGTACATCACAGTAAGATTAAATTTATATATACAATTGAATTAATAATAAAGGGAATGTTTATGCCATCATTATAGAATAAAAAACTGGCCCAGAAAGGGGGAACGTCACAGTGGGCAAAGACAATATTAAATACGTGCCTCTTGTCAAAAAAGAAACTATCATCCTTCCAGCGTTGCACATTAAACTTGGCCTAATTAAAAATTTTGTGAAGGCCTTAGACAAGGAAGGCCAAGTATTTTCCACACATAAAGAAATTGATAAAAAGCACAGATTTTCCAAAATATTTAACACACGTTGAAAACGAGGCCTGGAATTCATTTTAGCGGGATGTTACCAATTTTCTTGGGAATAAGAAAAGCCCTAACTACGAGGGAATTATTACCGATTTGCTGAAGAACTAGAACAAGATGGGTACGGAGTGCCATTATTTAATTTCATTCCTGGTTGTTTTCTATTGTATTGCTTTTACCATTTTATTTATTTTTTACAGGTGTAAATATGTCTCTAAAAATCTATTTCTTGCATTTGCATGAAGAGAAACCAGACGATTTTTTTAACGATTTGTACTTTTTCGTCGGCACAGAATCACTGTAAAATATGATTTTTGAAAATGTGCCCTATTTTAATCGATATATTTTGAACCGCTTTACTAATCAAAGATCCGATTATACATATTTGTTCGTCATCTCAACGACCCAATCGGACATTTCTAGCTCGAGATATGATTTGTCAAGTGAAAAAGGTCGAAAAAATGAAAAAAATTACAATATACAATAAAAACTGTTCTATAAAAAAAAATTTGACCCTGATTTTCAAATTACATAAGGAAAATCACCTCTCATCAAATGCACATTTTCGGTGTAAACTAGTGTAATTAAATATAAGTAAGATAGAAGCTTTATCTTCAACTAAAATATATAACTTATTTTGGTCCAGGCACACAAAGGATTTTAATTAGGACATCGTCGTAACTTAGAAACTAATAAACGGATTATTATGAAATTTGACAGAAAGAAAACATTAATATTAGTAGCAGAGCGTTAAAGTTTCAACAGTATATATTGAAGTTTAGATATTTATTATTAGAAGCATAAAGAAACAAATTTATGGACTATGGTTATTAGGGCGGGTCGATTTAAACGTTCAAGGAAAATCGTATTCTAGGGATCAAAATAAGAAACTTTGCCGAAGTAACTATACCTCTAAAACGAATTCTGATGTCCCGACTTTTGGCCCGTAGGGTAAAATTTTGAAAAAGCCCACTTTGATATTTCAGAAAGTATGAGGAATCTCTCCAAGATTATGGGAGATACTTCTTCTCCGGGAGACACGCTAGCAGATAAATGCATAAACCATCATTCTAGGTGACCGTTAAGGGGTTAAAATTTAAGTTGAAAGAGGGCCTTTTTAGTCGTGTTTTTATAGCAAAATGTGCAAATCTCGGGATAGAGATATTTCAGAAAGTAGGAGGAGTCTTTCCAAGATTAGGGTCTCTATTTCTTCTCCGGAAGACGCTCTAGCAGATTAATGTCTAAATTATATTCGATTGGGTTGGATTCGATTGGGGCACTCTAAATGTGTCAAAGTGGGAATTTTTCAAAATTTTAAACTACTGGTCAAAAGTCGGGACATCAGAATTCGTTTTAGAGGTATGGTTCCTTCGTCAAAGTTCCTTATTTTGGTCCCTAGAATACGATTTCCTTGAACGTTGAGCGATTTTTTTGCCTCCATACAAATCGACCCGACCTAATGGTTATATCATATAAGAGCAATAGTTTTGTCCAAAAATTCTCTTTTTCATGCGGTACACTCAAAAAGAAAGTTAGTTCGAAATTTTGTTAAACGTCTATTTAAAATATTAGCTTTCACCAATTTGCAATCACTCTAAGCGCTTTTACCAAAAAACAAATTTTGAATTAAGGTTGAACTAATTTACGTGCTACCAAAATTGTGCAGACTAACACATTTATACCATGGAGAACAAGTAAAACTACGAAATGTTGATGTCGCAGCTTGCGTGAACAAAGTAGAGAAAAAAAGATGCAAGCAAACACAACCATTACAAGACTTACACAAAATGCAACCACGTTAGATTTCGTTCATTTAATTTTTTTTTTTGTTTTGAACATTTTGTTCGATCGATTAAACGAATAATTTCTATTTGAGTGACCACCCTATCTACCATAGAAAGTTTAACAATTTTTCAAAAGAAAATTAAATAATTTTGCTCGGGATTTACGAATAAAGTTCACACTACATTATTATTTTTGGAAATTGTTACATTCCCAAGTAAAAAAGTTTAGATATAGTTATATATTACTTTATACAGTTATTTTAAATCATATATTGCCAAATATATTACACTTCATACACACACAAAATAAACTAGTGTAATAATATCGAAGTCAACTTTGTAATTCTTTTTTTTTATATACAGTTGTATAAATTATATAAGTCCAGTATAAACCACTATTTCATTTGTAAAAAAACAAAGTATCCTTAGTTGATGATAAGTGCTTAAAATAGTTCACTTTGTTCGCTATCCAATTTATACAATTTTGTAACTTACCTAAGTTTTTTTTGTAACTTTCTAAAGTAAAATTTTAAAACTATAAAAGCATCAGTTAAACAAGATACCAACCTTGACTGATATACAAAAATGTGTTACTGTTAAACCTGTTCGGTTTGGTCTATAATTTTACCATGAATTGACTGATATACAAAAAAATATGTTACTGTTAAACCTGTTCAGTTTGGTCTATAATTTTACCATGAATTGACTTACAAAAGAACAACGCTTGCAGATTACTGAATTTTATTATCAAAATTCATGATCGGTTAAGAAAGTGCATCGTGCAATTCTTCCAATTTATGGTCAGTTTGGGCGACCTTCTGAGGCGGCTATTCGGAATCTTGTGACTAAATTTCGCACCAAATTTGGATTATTGGACATTAAACCACATGCATACGTAACTCTACGTAAATATTGCACTCTAGAGGAAAATATTGCGATGTATCCGCCAGTGTTGTTGATGACCGTGAATTATCGATTCTGCGCCGTTCGCAGCAATTAGGCCTCTGTTACACCACTAAGTGGACAGTAAAATTATATCATAATATATGTATATAAAAAAATTTACTTGGGTACATATTTAAACGGTTTATCACTTTTAAAATTACATCATTTTAAAGTTAGTTAAAAACCAAAACATGCATGTAAATAGAGTTCGTCAGAAAAGTATAAAATTTATATGTTTTTGGGATATCATCACTTTTTAAAATTTGTTTGTATAAATAAAAAAAATTTCGTCATTATTGTTTTAAATTCCAACACCTTCCGCATGCGCGCAGCGGACAAAACGCTGATTTAGGGTCCCTTTTCCTACATAGCAAAAGAGCTGTATCCATAGGGAACTTGAATTCGCCTTTTGATTGTACACCAACAATTATGTTAAAAAAAAACTTTTCCCGCGTTTTTCAAGTGCACCATTTAGGAAATAGAATAGTCGGAAAAAATTAAATATTTTCAAAAAAAACTTGTAAAATGTTTTTTTATGACACCCAATCAACATTTTTAGCTGAGAAAAATGGAGTAAAAATGTTCGCTTAATGATAACTCAGTAAAAAAGTTATTAACAAGGGAGGTATTCCGAACCGAACTCGCAGATTTTAATGAAATTTGCATATGTTGTAAAGGAGAACAAATAGCGACAAGTATTTTTGTTTGGCCTGCCCAATCTCACGTTTAAGGCTTAAAAAGTAGGGTAAAAATGCATTTGTTTTGTATGAAAATTTGTCTTTAATTTACGAAAGATGGATTTATTTGTCTGCAGGGTTAAACTACTCAAGAAACAAACATTTTAGTGGACACATTTTTTAATTTAATTTGAAATATAGGTGAAAAAGGCTCATTCGGGAAAAGTCGCTAAAAAACGTAGGGTTTTGAATATCGGAAAAGCTCAGACAACCCCTTGATTAAATTGAATAGGCATTGCTATGTATTATTTTTAGCTTAATACACCTCAAATACCTTCATATAATGCCAGATTTAATGTTACTCAAAACACATTTTTTGGAATAACAAAAATACTTGAAAATCTTTAGGCATATGTGTCTCAAAAAAAAACTTTAATTGCATTCCAAATTTTTTAACAGTACGAAATAAACCGAAAAAATAGTAAATGGGGTCATTTGTGACCCCACAAGGGTCCCTTAGATATTATTCTCAACAACATATCCGAAGTTCATTATGATCTGCCGGTCCGGGTAGGGATACCTGTCTTGTAAGTTTTCAAAATGTTGTGTTTACTAAAATGCAATATTTTATTAATTAACAACTTTTTATACACAGAGAAAAATATCGAAAATGTTTGTAGCATTTTTCGTAGTTCAAAATTAATTATTCATTGTGTGTTTTAAAAAAAATATTTTTATAATTTTTTACAAAATTGATACCTTAATAACTTTTTAGCGGTTGGTAATACTTTTTTTTTGTGTGATAAAAAAAATTATTTTTAAAGTTTTTGAAAAAGGCAAGTTTTCCGTCCATTCTATTACCTAACGTGCACTTTAAAAACTGCGAAATGATTTTTTTTTAAATAATTTTTGGCGTATAATCGAATGTCGAGTTCGAATGTATATAAATACGAGGGCGAATCAATAAGTTCGTGACTTTTTGAACAAACACACATTGTTTGATAAATAAATCTCTTTCACCGAGCCATTTCTTTAGGTTTGAAAAAGTCACTGGGGGCTAAATCCGGATGAGGTACCAATTTTGTACCCAATTCATGGAATTTTGCCATTGAGACTGCACACGTGAGCACCCGTGAATTATCTTGATGAGAAAGATTTTTTTTTAAATCCTAGTTAAATCGGTCCAATAGTTGGCATAATATTCGCAGTTTATTGTTTTTTTTCCTTTTGAAGGTAATCGATGTGGATTATCCCGCGTGCTTCCCAAAAACTGTTGCCATCACCTTATTGGCCGACAAACATACCTTGGCCTTTTTCGGAGCCGGTTCACCAGGAGGAACCCATTGTTTAGACTGCTGCTTGGTCTCCGGAGTGTTGTAATGTATCCATGTTTTCATCCACAGTTACAAAACACCGCAAAAATTCATTCGAATTGCGGTTAAACAACTCCAAACAATGCTTTGAAGTTGTCACACGATTACTTTTATGGTCAATTGAGAGCAAACGCAGCACCCATCTAGCTTTCTTAAACCCAAACTGATCATTTAAAATCGAAACCACCCTGCCCATATGAAATGCCTATGGCATCAACAATCTCACGCACTTTTACTCTTTCGATCGGTCAAACACCATATCGTGGATTTTTTCGACATTTCGGGTGGTATTGACCTCAATTGGCGTCCATAACGTTCAGCGTCATTTTTACTTATGCGACCACAACGAAAGTCAGTAAACCACTTTTTTTACCATTGAAATCGATGGTGCAGAGTCCCCATACACACAAAAAAATATTTCTTAGATTCCGCCAAGTAAACATTTTGTTGAATAAAAAAACATAATCAATTACTTTTTTAATTGACTCAATTACTTTTTTAATTGACTCAATTAAAAGTAATCAATATTTAAATAATATTGATTACTGTAAATAAACAAAAATATTGATTACTTTTTAATTGAATCAATTAAAAAAGTAATTGATTATTTTTTTTTATTCAACAAAATGTGTACTTGGCGCAATTTTTTTTTTCTGTGTAGTATTTATCAAGCTTTTCCTTCGTTTGATTGACGGTTTTTTTTGCAAAAAGTAATGTTTAATGCCAAATGAAATTCGGTTACTACGAGTCAAATTATTTCACTTCGAATTTCAGACGGTTGGCACAACTTAACATTATTTGTCACAACAAAGTTCGATTAGTTGTCACCACTTAAGTTCGATAATTTTAGTTTGCAACACCCAAAGTAATCAAAAATCTAATGTAAATATCGTTGTACTAACTTAATTTATAAGTTGTTACTATTAGTATGTACTTTTCAATTCGGTTGACACTTTATTTCTCTGTGTGTATGTAAAAGAAAATTGCAAAAATCTCAAATTAATTTAAATGAGAGTGAGTTCTTAAATACTACAAAAGATATTGAATTACAAAAAAATAATACTTACAGTACAAAGTATATCAAAAATATATATAAATTTTTTATTGTTGATGTAGAGGCCATTTTTGTTCAATTATATTGTAAAGTAGCTGCTATAGTTGTTGTATAAATTTATTGTTGTTGTTGTTGCTGTTGTTGTTGTTGTTGTTGTTTAATTTGCTTTTAGATGAATGCAAAATTTTATAATCCCAATAATAAAACTGAATTTATTTAAAAATTCACTCAGGTTCGGGCTGAACGTTTATGTTGTATGTATGAATTAAATCTATTTTAATTTGATTACTTTTCATTCAATATTTTCTTTATTCACAAGTTTAAGGGTTGTTCTACACAATTTATTCATAAAAAATTGTTTTTGTATAAAAGGCACTCACTACTTTCTAAAAAATTGCAAACTTAGTTTCATGTGTCCCATTTAGTCCAAAAAAAATTTGTTTTAAATGGGGGCGTATTGTTTAAATTATCATTTATTTTATGAACAACTTTTTTTATTTTAAACCTTTGCACTCCTAAACCTACCCGGAAGGGTTTTGTAGATTTTCAATCATTCATAACTTTACGGTTTTGGTCAAAACAAAAAATGCTTTCGACTTCAGTGACTAGTTTTTTTATTTTTATCAGAAACTGCTCGTATAATTATATATAATTTGTTTGGTCGAGCCGGGATTCGAGCCCTGGCCGCCAGATTGGCAGGCCGGCAGCTCCAATAGCTAAAACGTAGGTAAATGCTAAGTGCTGGTGGGTAACAGATGGCTGCTAAAATATGTCAGCACTGCCATAAGGTTTGATGGAAAGAACGTTGGGAAAACAAAAAACGTTGTGAAAACAAAAAAAAAAAGTTAGTCTTGCAAGTGCTTTCCCAGGAAAAAAAAAATAATTTGTATGAAAAAAATATAAGAAGGCTTAAAAAAATGTTTGCGTGAAACTGGGCTGAACTCCGACTACAAACTTTTTTAAACAAAACATCATAATTTTTATAAAACAAATGTTTTACCAGTGGTTAGACTTTTGATCTATTGGTAATTTCTGACAGGATAGCAAGTTTGGCATAGTGGCATCGGCCAATTCCTTGCCAATGATTTTTTCTGTAGACCACTGAAATTATTGCAAAACAAATACTTTGCAAACGCTGGTAAAAACGTCTTAAATAAGTGTTCTGCCAATAGTTTATTTAGTTAATTCCTCGGTTAGCCAGTTTTATACCAGTGCTTAATTTTTTTACCACTGCCACTCCATGTTATTTTATGGTCTTAAATGTTAAACTCTAAATTTTTACTTAAAAAATATCAATATTTCAAGGGTATTTCATAAAACTTTAAATTGCGTATTTTAATGATCATGTCACGAAATCATACAGGTAGCCCAGGTGAGTGGTCCTAAATAGGTAAATATTTGTTGTACGATAAAGACTCTTAAGAAAG